>CM019703.1:40968375-41568375 GCA_009760885.1 Achatina immaculata
ATAGATGCTGGTAGAATAAAGTGTTGTGATGTTGTATAGATGCTGGTAGAATAAAGTGTGATGTTGTATGGCTCTTGATAGAATAAAGTTTTGTGATGTTGTATGGCTGTTGGTAGAATAAATTGTTGTGATGTTGTATAGATGCTGGTAGAATAAAGTGTGATGTTGCATGACTGTTGGTAGAATAAAGTTTTGTGATGTTGTATGGCTGTTGGTAGAATAAATTGTTGTGATGTTGTATAGATGCTGGTAGAATAAAGTGTGATGTTGCATGACTGTTGGTAGAATAAAGTTTTGTGATGTTGCATGACTGTTGGTAGAATAATATTTTGTGATGTTGCATGGCTGTTGGTAGAATAATGTTTTGTGATGTTGCATGACTGTTGGTAGAATAATGTTTTGTGATGTTGCATGGCTGTTGGTAGAATAAAGTTTTGTGATGTTGTATGACTGTTGGTAGAATAAAGTTTTGTAATGTTGTATGACTGTTGGTAGAATAAAGTTTTGCGATGTTGTATGACTGTTGGTAGAATAAAGTGTTGTGATGTTATATGGCTGTTGGTAGAATAAAGTGTTGCAGTCTTATATGTCTGTTGGTAGAATAAAGTGTTGTGATGTTGTACGGCTGTTGGTAGAATAAAGTTATGTGATATTGTATGGCTGTTGGTAGAGTAAAGTTTCTCACTTAGTATGCTTGTCATTCACAAACACTACAGCACACATTGCTACAATAAAATATAAGAACAGATTTATAGCAAAAAATAGACACTATAATGTCATAGTAGATACTGCAATGAGAGAAGAACAAGCAGGATTTTAAAAAAGGAGAAGCTGTCTCAACCAGATCTTTATTATAAGAATAATACTTGAAAAACATACTGAAAAGCAAAAAACATGAATCCTGAACTTCATAGACTTTAAAAAAGGCATTTGATACCATTCATTCATTCATTTCCATGTCCCTTGCGGAACTTTGCCTCCCTAACAGCACTCCTGTAGGCCTCTCGGTTCTGAGCAAGATGGCCTGCTGCTGATGCATCCATTTGCAGATACTCAATGATGTCTTGCAGCCATCTTCACCTTGGTCTTCCTCTCTTTCTTTTTCCCATTATGTACCTTTCCAAGACAGTTTTCTCTAGATTATCATGATGTTTAATGTGTCCAAAATATTTAAGTTTTCTCTCTTTAAACCTCTTTACTAGCCAGCCTCCATCAATATTAAGTTCTTGTAGTATGGATATATTTGTTATTTTTTGTGTCCATGATATTTGAAGAACTCTTCTGTAGCATTTACATTTAAAGGCATTTATGTGTTTCTCAGCTGTTTTGTTAAGTGTCCAGGTCTCACAGGCATATGTTGCGATGGGAAAGATGCATGCCCTTAAAAATCTTATTTTGGTAGTTCTGTCTGTTCCTCTCCACAGATTCTTTAGTTGTTTTACTTTCTGAAGAGCGATAGATGTCCTCCTTTTAATTCCCCTCATTATATCTTCATTATTAGTTAGTAGTGATCCAAGATATTCAAAACTCTCCACTTCTTCCAATTTTTCCTCAATGATACATATATCAGCTATTTTGTTTGTTTTGTGTGTTGTCATCAGTTTAGTTTTATTCGCATTGATAGAGGTTTTGTTCTTCACTATTCTTACGGCCTGATATAATTAGTTTTTCCATTCCTTTTTATGTTGTGGATAGTAATACTGTATCATCTCTGGTATTTCATAACCTCCAATTGTTATGGCATTGTAATATTCTTTGTCTACATTTTCTATATTTTTAGTATACAAGTTAAATAAGTAGGGCGACAATATGGACCCCTGATGAACTCCTTGTTTTATGTCAAACCAAGTTGTTGTTTCACCATTTATTCTTACTGCTGCTTGTGGTCTAGATACAGCAGTGATGCTAATTGTATCAAATGTGTTGGAAATCCAATTTTTTCCATTATTTCCCAAAGTTTCTGCTGTTGTACACAATCAAATGCCTTCGAGTAGTCTATAAAGGCTAAATATAGATTCACATTAAACTCTGCATTTCTCTATTATTAATCTTATATTGAATATATGATCTCTTGATATTCTTCCTTGGCTGAAACCAGCTTGGACCATATTGACTTCTTCTTCTATTTTCTTTTGAAGTCTACCCATTATGATTTTTAACAGAATTTTACTGGCATGACTAATCAGGGCAACAGTTCTGTAGTTTGTGCATAATTTCAGGTTACTCTTTTTTGGCAGTGGTATTAATATAGTTCTTTTCCATTCTTTTGGTGAAATACCTGAATGCCATATCTTTTTACATAGTGTGTGATAGATTGCTGCACACTCCTTTCCTCCTGCTTTAATAAATTCAGCTGTTATCTCATCACATCCTGGTGATTTACCATTTTTCAGATTCTTTATTGCCCATAAAACTTCTTCCATTGTCAGTTCAGGTTCTTTCTCCTCCAATAATAATTCACACTGTTGATTTCTGCTTGCACAGTCGGTTGTTTCATACATTCCTCTGCAATATTCCTTCCATCTTTCTAGAGTTTCCTTTGTCTCAGTCAAGGTATTCCCCATCTTGTCAATGTCTTCATTTCTTTAAACATTTCTTTATCTCTTCCACACTTCTGATGTCCTTTTATTCTTTCACAACAATCTTGTATGTATTGTTTTTTTGTGTTCTCTTATGTTTCTTCATACTTCTTGTGTTAAAGATTTATATTCCTCTTTGTTGTTTGTCCCTTTCCATTGCGTCTTCATTTCTCTACGTTGTTTTATCAGTTCTATTATGCCTGCTGTAATCCATCCATTCTTTTGTGTTTTCTTTACTGGAACCATGTTTTTAGCTGTTGTTATTAAGATATATCTGGCCTGTGTAGCCAGTTCATCTGGTGTCATCTCCTCCTGTACAGCCTTCAGGATTTCGAAACGGTTCTTCACTTCTATACCGTATTGTTCTAGTATATTTGTGAGATCAAAGTGGACTGGTCTTGATCCTGTAACTGTCGTTTTTATCTTTATCTTCATGTCTGCTATTAATAACTCATGGTCCGTGTCACAATCAGCACCTGGTAAAGTTTTAGCTGATGTTATACTTGATCTCCACCTTCTTTGGGGTAAAATGTAATCTATTTGATTCTTGGTTTTCCCATCGGGTTTCCATATGTAGTCTTCTTAGATAGCATACACAGAGAATTATTGTGGAGAATTTTAAATCTAAATGGAATACCATCACAAATTTTTAACATCAGTAAGGATATCTACAATGTTTGTGCAGTCAACCTGGAGGAAGGAATAAATGGATGGTTCCAGACTGAAACAGGCGTGAAACAAGGATGTATATTATCTCCCTTGCTTTTTGGAATTGCCGTAGACTTCATAATGAAAAAAATGCTGCACAGGTAAAACGGTCATTGGCTGGGTACATGGAACCCAAATAGAGATCTTGATTTTGCAGATAACTCTTATCAGTAACAATGTGAATTCCATGCAAGAAAAAACGCATACCCTGTATTCATTGGCTAGGAAAATAGAACTTGAAATTAATACGAAAAAAAAAAAAATAATGAAATTTCCCATTAGTCAAGGAGGAAAAATATACGTAGAAGCTGTTGAAGAAATACACCACTATGCATACCTCGGCAGCTACATAGACCAGGATGGTGACACCAGAAAGGAATTTAGAATTATAATTGCAAAAGCAAAATTAAGCTTAAAAAATCTTGAGAATATATGGCATTCAAAAGTTATAAACACAAAAACCAAGCTAAGATTAATCAATTAAAATGTAATATCCACCCTCATTTATGCCGCGGCTAGGACAGAGAATCCAAAGGATAGCGGAGAGTCCGTACACAAAACAGCAGAAGGCAACAGGAAACCACTGTTGTAGCTCCCAAGAACAATTATGCTTATTCAGAGTCATAGATTTGTCATGAACATCTTTAAAGAATGTTCCTCTGGAACAGCCTCGTCCGGTAGGGCAGCTCACGAGCCACAGGTGAGGCCAGATCGTCATCAAGCTACTGGTGGCAAAACTAACAAGTTCAAAATAGCAGCATCGAATGTTAGAACTTTATTCTAGGCTGAAAAATTAGAAAATGTAAAGAGTGAAATGGAAAAGATGAAGATCAACATACTAGAAATGAGTGAAGTTAGATGGACAGGTGCGGAGAAGATACATTCTGATATATATATATATATATATATATATATATATATATATATATATATATATATATATATATATATCATCATCAGGTGCCGTGCCGACTGGCGTTGGCTATTATGGTTCTCCAGAGTACACGATCCTTCATGCAGGCCATCAGTTCAGTTGGTGATCTCCTCTCACACCATCCTGTCAGACTGTCCAGTATCATTTCTCTTGGTCTTCCTCTTGATCTTCTTCTTTCTATTTTTCCTATTGTTATAATATTTTCAATGCCCCCTCTTCTCATTGCATGTCCTATGAAAGTACATTGTCTCTCTCTTATCTTTTTGACAAGGTTTTTTTGTCTCTCCAGCTCTTCTCATACATTCTTCATTAGTTATTTTTGCTGTCCTAAGGGATTCGCAACATTCTTCTAATAAACCACATTTCTGCTGCTTCCAATGATTTTTGTGCAGACTTGCCTATTGTCCATGATTCACTTCCATATAACAAGATAGGTTCAATATAGCATTTTAGGACTCGTTTTCTAACATTCATTGATAAAGATGTGTTAGCTAATATGTTTCTCATTCTCTGAAATGCAGTCTTTGTTGGCCTACTCTGTTCCTAATTTCTGTTCTGCATTTTTTTATTGCCCGCATGGGCTTGCTAGATAATTTTACCACGTGTGTAGTGAGGGTTTGTAGATTAAATAATTTCATGGTGCCTTCCGCGAGTTCACAAAATTTGACTCGTGCCTTGAACTTTTTGTATATATTTGTTCTTTTTTGTGTCCACGACTGTTCTGCATTTCCCATCTGAAGTTATTACTGCTCCAAGGTATTTGAATTTCTGCACCTGCTTTAGAATAGTTCCGTTTAATTTAATACTGCTTGCTGGTGGATTCTGTTTCTTAGATATAACCATAGTCTCTGTCTTTTTGATGTTCAAAGTAAGGCCTTTCTGTTCACTTTCTTTGGCGACTTTATCCAAGAGATTTTGCAGGTCTTGTTGGTTCTCAGCTATCAGTACTGTGTCGTCAGCATACTGAAGGTTGTTCATATTGTATCTTCCAATTTTTATGCCTGGTTCTGTGATGATCGTTCTTAGAATATTCTCGCTGTACAGATAAAAAATGTCTGGATATAGTACACATCCTTGTCGCACCCCTTGTTTTATAGGTTGATATTTTCCAATTCTATTTTCAACTCGAATTGCTGCTTCTTGCTGCCAGTATAGATGTTTTAAATCCTCAGGTCTTTGCCGTCTATATTGATGTCTTCAAGCATTTTAATAATTTCATTATGTTTCACTTTGTCAAATGCCTTGGTGTAATCAATGAAGCATAAGCAGAGATCTTTCTGTACTTCTAAAGCTCTTTCTGTTAGTGTTCGTAAAGCATAAATGGCATTGTGTGTTCCATTTCCTTCAACAAATCCAAACTGTTCATCTGCTATTTCAATTTTTATCTTTTTCCCTGTTCTTCTCATAATTATTCTCAGAAGTAACTTCGTTACGTGACATGAGAGGCTGATAGTCCAATATCGTTTCGATGTGTAAGGCTGGACAATGCCTTGGACTCTCCCTTATTTAGGTTAAAATGTCGAATTCTTGGTGGTCTGAGGTTAAGAATCTCACGCCACGTCGTATCAATATAAAGATCTAAAGCTTGGGAAGCCTTACACATCGAAACGATATCGTGATCAAACCAGCAGATAAGACCATCAATCTCGTAGTTTGGAAAAAAGATTTATATATCGCGGAAGGAATGTCCCAACTCAGCAATACAAAATTCTATGCCCCAGCGAATAACGATGCTACCCGTTCAAATAATGACATAGTGGAAGCAACCATTAAAGACCTAATCACAGAAGGTGGCCTCCCACCCCAAGCTATTTCTCTTCACACTAATGACAGCTGTTTAGGCGCACCTACTTTCTATCTTCTTCTTAAAATCCACAAACCAGGTAACCCTGGACGCCCCATTGTATCAGCGTGTTCATGCCCCACTTAGCACATTTCTGATTTTTTAGATAGCATTTTCCAGCCTCTTGTACACAAACTACCCTCCTTTTTGAAAGACACCAACCACGCATTAACAACTTTTAATACAATCACACTCTCTCAACACCACACCTATCACATCTTTCTCCTTGATGTCTGCTCCCTATACACTTCTATCCCCCATGAGGATGGACTCTTAGCACTCCGCCATTTTCTCGACAAAGACCCTCACCCCACAACTAACACTGACACCATAATCAGACTTACAGAGCTAGTACTAAACCAAAATTCTTTCGAATTCAACGGCGAATACTTCGAGCAAATCAGTGGTGTTGCTATGGGTACGAAAATGGGTCCCAGTTATGCATGTCTATTTATGGGCTTTCTGGAAGTCACATTATGGGAAACCTACACTGGCAGATTTCCAGAATTCTATAAAAGGTACATCGATGATGGCATTGGAATTACAAGTATGCCACATGAAGACCTTAAAAAATTTATTGAATTCGCCAATACACTCAATAAGAACATAAAATTCACTTATGAAAATCTCTGACAAGTCTGTTAATTTTTTAGACATTAAAATTTCTATTGGCACAAACAGGCTAATCACCTCTGTATTTTACAAGCCCACCGATAGCCACATCTATTTGCTTTACACCTCTTCCCATCCTGAGGCCTGTAAGAACTCCCATATTCCCAACTCCACCGTCTTCGCCGCATATGTCAGGATAATTTGGACTTTATAGATCAGTCCAACAAGTTATTAGAGTTTTTCCGTCATCGCCACTACCCAGAAAAGGTCCTTCGTAAAGCCTTCAACCGTATCCAACTAGTGAGCCGCAAAGAAGTATTCAGGAAAAAGCCTGTTACTCCATCTGACAGAGTTAAGTTAGTACTGCCTTTCCACCCGCACGGTCAGATGGTTAAGAAAATTCTTTATCGTCATCAGCCGATAATCCAACTCAACTCCGACACTCGTGACATTTTCTCTGATCCACCCCTATTGGCATACAAACGTGAGCCAAACCTTAAGGACATCCTCGTCCACAGCCACTTGAAGCAGAGCCTTACATATGTTGGCACTAGAAAATGTAACCGCCCCCGCTGCGTTACCTGCCCTGTAGTTTGGGAAACGAAAACAATCACCTTTCCCAAAACTATCCTCACTCTTCATGAGGGATTCACATGCGAGTCCCGAAATGTGATATATGTCATCGTTTGCAAAAGATGCAGGATAACATATATCGGTGAGACTGGCCTCAGATTAGGGGGCTGCATGCAAAAACATCTGTACGACATCGCCCAGCATGCTTCGAAACCAGTCCCAAATCATTTCAATGGCCCAAACCACAGAGGCAAATCTGATTTTCTGGTAACAGCCATTAAACAATGTCACGCAGATGACACAAGCCGCCTGGCACTTGAGAACCGCTGCATTCAAAATTATGGGACGCTGGAACTACATGGGTTAAACTCGCTGTTTTGTTACACGTAACATCATCTTCTTCAATCATTATAGTACCTCTCCACTAAATCCACCCTTCTTACTTTTCAAACTTCCTCACAGCATCACTCTGCAACCCCGCTATTTTCTCTGCAACCCCTCTTCTCTGCAACTCCTCTTCCCCAATCACCTGTTTCAATTTCTCCTAGCTAGGCCAGTAGTGCGTCACTCTCTCTCCCCTCCCCGGTTCCCCATCCACCACCCCCAGTTACAACCCACCGACCACATGTCACAGGTCTCTATTTAAACAATTTCCACGTCCTACCAGATCCATTCCTGACACACACCGCCAGACAAGCCACACCTTGCAATTTACAGCTAAGTACTCCTTTAAAAAAAAATTTTTTTTAAACAGTATTCATGTGAATCTATACTTTATCTCCTCTCTCTATTTCTTCGTCCTGTATGTTTTTGTATGATTAAGGCTCACGCCGAAACGTCACAAGTTTGTAATCGTTAAGTAATAAAGCTGCTCCTACTTTTTTCCGATTTTATACATTCTGGTATCACAGCTTTACTGCAGTGCTTAGTGTATAGTTGTATACTTATACACCAATTATTGTGCAACTGAAAGGACGACCAATAAACATAAATATTATACAAGTGTACTCTCCAACATCTGATAGTTCTGAAGAAGATGTACAGCTATTTTATAATGACATAGAGAAAGAGCCCCGAAACACACAAAGTCACACGAAATTACTATAGTGATGGGAGATTTTAATGGCAAAGTTGGTAAAGGAAGAACTTCAGACATCATGGGAGACTATGGACTAGGGGAGAGGAATGACAGAGGTAGTAAATAATTGGCATGGTTGTAGGAAACACCTGGTTTAAGCAACATCCTCGAAGACTGGCAACGTGGTGCAACCCAGACAAAAAGACTTTTAACCAGATAGACTACATATTAATCAACAAACGATTCCGGAATGCGTTACTGATAACAAAAACCATGCCAGGAGCCGACTGCAATAGTGACCGCGACCCACTGTGTGGAAAAGTTAGAATAAAACTAAAGAAAGCATGCAGAAAAGTGAGAAACATCAAACTGATTACAGAACTCCTTAAAAATGACTAAGAACTGTGAGAACAATACAGAGTTAAGATAACAAATAGATACAATGCATTAGCAAAGATAAATAGTATAGATGAACAATGGGCAATGTTAAGAGATTCTATCCTGCAAACTGTTAAGGAGATAATACAACGGAAAAAACAAACCTCCAAGAGTAAATGAATGAGAGACGACATCTTGGGACTGATGGACAAGAAAAGGAGGAGCAAAAACAACCAAGAAAAATATAAAAAGGTAACCCTGTCATGCCTTAGAGGCACATAGCAATATGGTGATAGTGACAATATTTTCCTTGACCTGTCAGCACACTAGGGGGTGATATGGTCAGTATCACGCCTGGCCGCCTTTCCTTCCCCAACTCCAGAAGAAATCGGGTACCCATTTAAATAAAGAAATAAGACACAGATAAGCAAAGGAAGTGTGGTTAAATGAACAGTGCAGACAAATAGAAGACTCTCATAATAAAGACAGCAAAAACATGCACAAACGAATTAGTGAACTCACAGGCAGGAAGACAAAATATACCACAGGATACCTGAAATCAAAAGAAGGTAAAATGTTAATGGGAAAAGAAGACATTGTGGACAGGTGGACAGAGTATATCGGTGAGCTATATGGAGGAGAAAGACTAGAAATAACACCAGATACTGAAAACTGTGATGGACCACCAATACTTGAAGATGAAATCATAGATGCCATCAAACACATGAAGAAATGAAAAGCGACTGGGCCTGATAATATAAAAATAGAATAAATAGAGGCGCTAGAGGAGATGGGAACAAAAATATTAACCAAGTGCATTTACAAAATTGACAAAAAGAAATGACATTTACAAAAGTGGTTATATGCCCAGTGACCTGCAATCGATGTTTATAGCACTACCAAAGAAAGCAGGTGCAAAGGAATGTGACGACCACCGGACTATCAGCCTCTCATGTCACATAACGAAGCTACTTCTGAGAATAATTATGAGAAGAACAAGGAAAAAGATAAAAATGGAAATAGCAGATGAACAGTCTGGATTTGTTGAAGGAAAGGGAACACACAATGCCATTTATGCTTTACGAACACTAACAGAAAGAGCTTTAGAAGTACAGAAAGTTTTCTACTTACTCTTCATTGATTACACCAAGGCATTCGACAAGGTGAAACATAAAGAAATTATTAAAATGCTTGAAGACGTTAGTTTAGACGGCAAAAACCTAAGGATTGCAAAACATCTATAATGGCAGCAAGAAGCAGGTATTCGAGTTAAAAATAAAAATGGCAAAAACCTAAGGATTGCAAAACATCTATAATGGCAGCAAGAAGCAGGTATTCGAGTTAAAAATAAAAATGGAAAATATCAACCTATAAAACGAGGGGTGCGACAAGAATGTGTACTATCTCCAGATCTTTTTTCTCTGTACACCGAGAATATTCTAAGAATGACCATCATAGAACCAGGTGTAAAAATTGGAGGATATAACATTAACAACATTCGGTATGCTGACGACACAGTACTGATAGCTGAGAACCAACAAGACCTGCAAAATCTCTTGGATAAAGTCGCCAAAGAAAGTGAACAGAAAGGCCTTACTTTGAACGTAAAAAGACAGACTGGTTATACATAAGAAACAGAATCATCAACATACAGTATAAAATTAAACGGAACTATTCTAAAGCAGGTGCAGAAATTTAAATACCTTGGAGGAGTAATAACTTCAGATGGGAAATGCAGAACAGAAATTAGGAACAGAACAGACCAAGGAAAGACTGTATTTCAGAGAATGAGAAAAATATTATCCAACACATCCTTATCAATGAATGTTAGAAAACGAATCGTAAGATGCTATATTGAACCTATCTTGTTATATGGAAATGAATCATGGACATCAGGCAGGTCTGCACAAAAATCATTGGAAGCAGCAGAAATGTGGTTTATTAGAAGAATGTTGCGAATCCCCTGGACAGCAAAAAAAAAAAAAAAAACTAATGAAGAATGTATGAGAAGAGCTGGAGAGATAAAAAAAACCTTGTCAAAAAGATAAGAAAGAGACAATGTACTTTCATAGGACATGCAATGAGAAGAGGGGGCATTGAAAATATTATAACAACAGGAAAAATAGAGGGGAAAAGATCAAGAGGAAGACCAAGAGAAATGATACTGGACAGTCGAACGGGATGGTGTGAGAGCAGATCACTAACTGAGGTGATGGCCTGCATGAAGGATCGTGTACTCTGGAGAAGCATAATAGCCAATTCCAGTCTGTACGGCACCTGATGATGATGATGATGCTGTTGTTGATGATGATGATGATGATGATGAAATTGGAAAACAACTAAAAAACTAGACAAGAAATTAGACTCTTTTGAAAACAAATGTCTAAGGAAAATACTCAGTATAAACTGGATTAACTTCAAGGACAACGCAGAGATAAGACAGATGAGCGAACAACAATCTGTCTCATGGGCAATCAGAAAAAAGGAGATGGACATCTGTCGGTCATGTGATGAGAAGAAGCAGTCAGAGAATACCAAAACAAGCTATCAAGTGGAACACAACAGGCCAAAGAAAAAGAGGTCAACCATGTGAAACTCTAAGGAGGACATTGTTAAGAGAAACCAAGTTAGTGGGCATAAAATCCCTTGATGAGGTTGAAAAGCTCATCAAAAACAGGAAAACTTAGTGAACTACCAAGCAGTCCTATGTGACGTTTACTGACACATGAAAGATGTAAGGTGTAAGATAAACTGTTATATTTCTTAAAGAATGTCTTTCATGAACTAATATCTTTCACAAGCTAACGTCTGTCATAATATTACAAAAATTGTAATGGTGAACAGAGAATTGATTTAGACTGCTAGACTTCCATGGTTTTAGTTATAAGCTTTAGTTTAAATAAGTGGATTATACATAAAACATCATTCAAAACTTCAGCAATTGCCCATAGCCCCTCCTCTGGAGCATAAGTCACAGACAAAGGCTATCCAGTCATTTCTATCAAAGTTAAAGTCACCCATGTAAGTTGTTCTGCTTTCAGAACCTTCAATGTATCCTTTTAGTCTTCACTGTTTTCACTTCCCTTGAGGGTTCCATGTCAAACCCTGTCTCTCTCTCTCTCTGATGTCTCTCTATTCTGTCTCTCTCTGCTGTCTCTCTCTCCCTCTGCTGTCTTTCTCTGATGTCAATCTCTCTCTGCTGTCTCTCTCTCTCTCTCTCTCTGCTGTCTCTCTCTGCTGTCTTTCTTTGATGTCTCTCTCTTCTGTCTCTTTCTGCTGTCTCTTTCTCTCTGCTGTCTTTCTCTGATGTCACTCTCTCTTTCTCTGCTTTTTCTCTGCTGTCTCTCTCTGCTGTCTCTCTGTGGTGTCTCTCTCTCTCTCTCTGTGGTGTCTCAGTGTGTATACAATCTGCCTCCATTTTCTTGTTGTAATCTGTGCATTGATTGGTTCTAGCTTTGTTTCTCTCTAGATCTTCTCATTTCTGATCTTGTCCTGCCATTTAATCTCAAGGATCCTTCTCAGGCAATTTAGTACTTTTGCTGTGTTGTCTTTATCACTTTCTATAAGCCATATAATAATACAGTTTTCACAGTTTGTATTGTAAAATTTTAGTCTGGTTCTGGTCTTTATGATATTTTATTAAGAATGTTCCCCTAGTTTTGGTTATTCTAGACTTTAACATCCCTCTCCCTTTCTCATTTTTTACCAGTAATGTTATTAGTTTGTTTAAAATGTAACCCAGCCTTAAACAAAACACAAATGAGTACCTAGGGTTTCCTACATAAACAGGGGCAGTAGCAGTAGGTGCTGACACCCCTAATTCAGATATAGAAATGTAGTGGTTTACAAATGTAGTGGTTGTTGTGGTGTAGAAATATAGTAGTTGTAGTGGTGTAGAAATGTAGTGGTTGTAGTGGTGTAGAAATGTAGTGGTTGTAATGGTGTAGAAATATAGTAGTTGTAGTGGTGTAGAAATGTAGTGGTTGTAGTGGTGTAGACATGTAGTGGTTGTAATGGTGTAGAAATGTAGTGGTTGTAGTGGTGTAGACATGTAGTGGTTGTAATGGTGTAGAAATGTAGTGGTTGTAATGGTGTAGAAATATAGTAGTTGTAGTGGTGTAGAAATGTAGTGGTTGTAGTGGTGTAGAAATGTAGTGGTTGTAGTGGTGTAGAAATGTAGTGGTTGTAATGGTGTAGAAATGTAGTGGTTGTAGTGGTGTAGACATGTAGTGGTTGTAGTGGTGTAGAAATGTAGTGGTTGTAATGGTGTAGAAATGTAGTGGTTGTAGTGGTGTAGAAATGTAGTGGTTGTAGTGGTGTAGAAATGTAGTGGTTGTAATGGTGTAGAAATATAGTAGTTGTAGTGGTGTAGAAATGTAGTGGTTGTAGTGGTGTAGAAATGTAGTGGTTGTAATGGTGTAGAAATGTAGTGGTTGTAGTGGTGTAGACATGTAGTGGTTGTAGTGGTGTAGAAATGTAGTGGTTGTAGTGGTGTAGAAATGTAGTGGTTGTAGTGGTGTAGAAATGTAGTGGTTGTAATGGTGTAGAAATGTAGTGGTTATAATGGTGTAGAAATATAGTAGTTGTAGTGGTGTAGAAATTTAGTGGTTGTAGTGGTGTAGACATGTAGTGGTTGTAATGGTGTAGAAATGTAGTGGTTGTAGTGGTGTAGACATGTAGTGGTTGTAGTGGTGTAGAAATGTAGTGGTTGTAGTGGTGTAGAAATGTAGTGGTTGTAGTGGTGTAGAAATGTAGTGGTTGTAATGGTGTAGAAATGTAGTGGTTATAATGGTGTAGAAATATAGTAGTTGTAGTGGTGTAGAAATTTAGTGGTTGTAGTGGTGTAGACATGTAGTGGTTGTAATGGTGTAGAAATGTAGTGGTTGTAGTGGTGTAGACATGTAGTGGTTGTAATGGTGTAGACATGTAGTGGTTGTAATGGTGTAGAAATGTAGTGGTTGTAGTGATGTAGAAATTTAGTGGTTGTAATGGTGTAGAAATGTAGTGGTTGTAGTGGTGTAGACATGTAGTGGTTGTAATGATGTAGAAATGTAGTGGTTGTAGTGGTGTAGACATGTAGTGGTTGTAGTGATGTAGAAATTTAGTGGTTGTAGTGGTGTACAAATGTAGTGGATGTAGCAATGTAGAAACATAGTGGATGTAGTGGTGTAAAGCAAATGTAATAGCTGTAGTGGTCTAAAAATGCAGTGGTTGATGTGATGTAGAAATATAGTGGTTGTTGTATTGTAGAAATGTAGTGGTTGTAGTGGCTGTAGTAGTGTAGAAATGTAGTGGTTGTAGTAGTGTAGAAATGTAGTGGTTGTAGTAGTGTAGAAATGTAGTGGCTGTAGTAGTGTAGAAATGTAGTGGTTGTAGTAGTGTAGAAATGTAGTGGTTGTAGTAGTGTAGAAATGTAATGGTTGTAGTAGTGTAGAAATGTAGTGGTTGTAGTAGTGTAGAAATGTAGTGGTTGTAGTAGTGTAGAAATGTAGTGGCTGTAGTAGTGTAGAAATGTAGTGGTTGTAGTAGTGTAGAAATGTAGTGGCTGTAGTAGTGTAGAAATGTAGTGGTTGTAGTGGTGTAGAAATGTAGTGGTTGTAGTGGCTGTAGTAGTGTAGAAATGTAGTGGCTGTAGTAGTGTAGAAATGTAATGGTTGTAGTAGTGTAGAAATGTAGTGGCTGTAGTAGTGTAGAAATGTAGTGGTTGTAGTAGTGTAGAAATGTAGTGGTTGTAGTAGTGTAGAAATGTAGTGGTTGTAGTAGTGTAGAAATGTAGTGGCTGTAGTAGTGTAGAAATGTAGTGGTTGTAGTAGTGTAGAAATGTAGTGGTTGTAGTGGTGTAGAAATGTAGTGGTTATAGTAGTGTAGAAATGTAGTGGCTGTAGTAGTGTAGAAATGTAGTGGTTGTAGTAGTGTAGAAATGTAGTGGCTGTAGTAGTGTAGAAATGTAGTGGCTGTAGTAGTGTAGAAATGTAGTGGTTGTAGTAGTGTAGAAATGTAGTGGTTGTAGTAGTGTAGAAATGTAGTGGTTGTAGTAGTGTAGAAATGTAGTGGTTGTAGTAGTGTAGAAATGTAATGGTTGTAGTAGTGTAGAAATGTAGTGGTATAGAAATGTAGTGGTTGTAGTAGTGTAGAAATGTAGTGGTTGTAGTAGTGTAGAAATGTAGTGGTTGTAGTAGTGTAGAAATGTAGTGGTTGTAGTAGTGTAGAAATGTAGTGGTTGTAGTAGTGTAGAAATGTAGTGGTTGTAGTAGTGTAGAAATGTAATGGTTGTAGTAGTGTAGAAATGTAGTGGTATAGAAATGTAGTGGTTGTAGTAGTGTAAAAATGTAGTGGTTGTAGTAGTGTAGAAATGTAGTGGTTGTAGTAGTGTAGAAATGTAGTGGTTGTAGTAGTGTAGAAATGTAGTGGTATAGAAATGTAGTGGTTGTAGTGGTGTAGAAATGTAGTGGTTGTAGTGGTGTACAAATGTAGTGGTTGTAGTAGTGTAGAAATGTAATGATTGTAGTGGTCTAGAAATATAGTAATTGCAGTGGTGTAGAAATGTAGTGGTTGTAGTGGTCTAGAAATGTAGTAATTGAAGTGGTGTAGAAATGTGAAGTGATTAACACGTCAGATCTCTATGATGTGCAAATGCCACATATATTTTAATCAAATATGTCAAATCATCTAGTTTTTCAATCTGGTGACCTTCAGTATTTATTGGACTTTCATGTGTATTCTTATTTTTCATTATCATTGTTTTGTTGATGTTGATATGCAGTTCTAATTTTGCTGAATTTGATTGAGGGGTGTGAAACTTGTCTTGAATTTAGTTGTGACTGTATGAGGGAAGTGCATCATCTGTGTGCTCTTGGATAGTTGCTGTGGCAAGTGGCGGACATATATGGGGCTGTCCTGAATGCAGTGATACAGGAGTCTGATTTTGAACCTTTGAACCCTTTCAACTACCATCATAAAGTCCACTAGAGTCTTCTTTTCTTTGCCTGTGTAGTCACTGCTATGGTGCAGTCTGCTGCCACAAAGAACAGAAATTTATGATAGCAAGCGTCCCTGAGGTATTCTTGTAGCCACTTTGAAGCCTTCTGTTAGTTTCCCACCATGCACTGTATATATGCACATTTTGCTTAATTGTAAATAGGTTTTTATAAGTTCTACCATAACAAATATTTAAAAACATATAACTAAAAAATTCACATAAGAACAAAATGTGAAAGTACAGATGTGAATGTACTGTCTCATTCTGCATTTTGCAAAGTGATAAGTCAGGTACTTGAGGCAACATGTATTACCCGTTATGGTGGATTCATCAAATCAGTCAAGCCTAAAATGATGTATGTTAGTGACATATGTTGTATGTTTGATATGAATACAAGTAAAAGCAATGGAATTCCACCATTTTGTAGGAGAAACAAATAAGATATTAGTGGATCTCATTCTATGTACAATGAAGAGATATAAACTAAGTGACAATATCGGATAACTTTGTTGTGAGAATTGGAACACAAAATTCAGTGGAAGAAAAGACAAGAATGATATCTGCAGGAACATGAAAAAGCAAACATCCTGGCCTTAGGTTATGCAGCAACATGAATGTAAACATCTAGGGCTTAGGTTATGCAGGAACATGAAAGTAAACATCTAGGGCTTAGGTTCTGCAGGAACATGAAAGTAAACATCTAGGGCTTAGGTTATGCAGGAACATGAAAGTAAACATCTAGGGCTTAGGTTATGCAAGAACATGAAAGTAAACATCTAGGGCTTAGGTTATGCAGGAATAATGAAAGTAAACATCCTGGGCTTAGGTTGTGCTGAACTTGGCCTATTTAATGAAGAGAAACTATAAATTTCAGAAGAAATACACTCATATAAAAAATATGAGACAAAAATATTGGTTGTTTATGCTCTGTACTATCTGCTCTTTAAGCTGTGTATATTATGTACTATCTGCTATATAAACTGTGTATATTCTGTACTATCTGCTCTATAAACTGTGTATGTTCTGTACTATCTGCTCTATAAACTGTGTATACTCTGTACTATCTGCTCTATAAACTGTGTATGTTCTGTACTATCTGCTCTATAAACTGTGTATGTTCTGTACTATCTGCTCTATAAACTGTGTATACTCTGTACTATCTGCTCTATAAACTGTGTATATTCTGTACTATCTGCTCTATAAACTGTGTATGTTCTGTACTATCTGCTCTATAAACTGTATATACTCTGTACTATCTGCTCTATAAACTGTGTATATTCTGTACTATCTGCTCTATAAACTGTGTATGTCCTGTACTATCTGCTCTATAAATTGTGTATACTCTGTACTATCTGCTCTATAAATCATGTATGTCTTGTACTATACTTACTTACATTATCCTTCCTTTTGTACCATAAAGTGTAGAAGGGAGAAGAAATTGATGTTTTTGGGCCAAATGAGTGGCCTCATTGATGGTCATGACATAATTAGCTAATGTTTCTCTGATACTATATGTCCATCTCTTTTTGAGTCTTCCTCTTGATCTTGATCTACACAGTTGATGTTAAGTTCTTGGTCCGCAAAGATGATGTTAAGTTCTTGGTCCACAAAGAAGATGTTAAGTTCTTTGTCCACAAAGTTGATGTTACATTCTTGGTCCACAAAGATAATGTTAAGTTCTTGGTTATATTCAGTAGCTTTTTTCACAAGCTTGTCAGAGCACAAATATTGCATCAGTGCAACTTTTTCCTTTTCTAAAACCAAATTGTGCTTTACTCAGTTGAGTTTAACCTGTTCTGTTCTGCTTTCTAAAATATTCGCATAAATTTTCCCAAATGACTGAGCAAGGAAATCCCTCTGTATGATCCGCAATCTCTTTTGTCTCCTTTATTCTTCCAGATGGGTACCACCATAACTCTTTCCCAATCTTCTGGGACCTTCCTTTCAGAGCATGCTGTATTAAAAATTCTTCCCAGCCATTTTGTACCAATTTCTCCACAAGCTTGTATGGCTTCTGGTGTCAGCCCATCGACTCCTGGCACTTTATTTCATGGACTTTTTCTAATCTCTTCTTCAACTTCACAAATTAATATTGATGGCTCAAGCTCCTTGCTAGATTTAGGTTCACAGATATGTTCTTGTTCTATTTCTCCAGCTGGGTTGAGAAGCTCCTTGAAGCAATCTTCCCATCTTTGTTTGATAGCTTTTTTCACAAAGATGGGCTTCCCACTTTTATCTTTGTTGGATTGCTTTTTCATTAAAGATGGGCTTCCCACTTTTATCTTTGTTTGATATCTTTTTCACTAAAGATGGGCTTCCCACTTTTATCTTTGACAGCTTTTTTCACTGAAGATGGGCCTCCAACTTTTATCTTTGTTTGATAATTTTTTCACTAAAGATGGGCTTCCCACTTTTATCTTTGTTTGATAGTTTTTTTTCATTGAAGATGGGCTTCCCACTTTTATATTTGTTTGACAGCTTTTTTCACTGAAGATGGGCCTCCAACTTTTATCTTTGTTTGATAGCTTTTTCACTAAGGATGGGCTTCCCACTTTTATCTTTGACAGCTTTTTTCACTGAAGATGGGCCTCCCACTTTTATCTTTGTTTGATAATTTTTTCACTAAAGATTGGCTTCCCACTTTTATCTTTGTTTGACAGTTTTTTTTCACTGAAGATGGGCCTTCCACTTTTATATTTGTTTGACAGCTTTTTTCACTGAAGATGGGCCTCCCACTTTTATCTTTGTTTGATAGCTTTTTTCACTTAAGATGGGCCTCCTACTTTTATCTTTGTTTGATAGCTTTTTCACTAAAGATGAGCTTCCCACTTTTATCTTCGACAGCTGTTTTCACTGAAGATGGGCTTCCCACTTTTATCTTTGTTTGATAATTTTTTCACTAAAGATGGGCTTCCCACTTTTATCTTTGACAGCTTTTTTCACTGAAGATGGGCCTCCCACTTTTATCTTTGTTTGATAATTTTTTCACTAAAGGTGGGCTTCCCACATTTATCTTTGTTTGACAGTTTTTTTTCATTGAAGATGGGCCTCCCATTTTTATATTTGTTTGACAGCTTTTTTCACTGAAGATATTCCTCTGACTTTTATCTTTGTTTGATAGCTATTTTCATTGAAGATGGGCCTCCCACTTTTATCTTTGTTTGATAGCTTTTTCATTAAAGATGGGCTTCTCACTTTTATCTTTGTTTGATAGCTTTTTCATTAAAGATGGACTTCTCACTTTTATCTTTGTTTGATAGCTTTTTCACTAAAGATGGATTCCCACTTTTATCTTTGTTTGACAGGTTTTTCACTAAAGATGGGTTCCCACTTTTATCTTTGTTTGACAGCTTTTTCACTAAAGATGGGTTCCCACTTTTATCTTTGTATGATAGGTTTTTCACTAAAGATGGGTTCTCACTTTTGTTTTTGACTGGTTGGGCTGTAATGTTCACCTCAGAGCCTCGTTCTCCTCACACTCTGATAGAACTGTCTAGTGAGCTTATGCATGGCTATGTAAGGTGTTCCCCATAGTTCTTCCAAAGATTACTTCCTGTTCAATAAATCCTGCATGTCCTGTCCTATCTGATCTGTATGTTACACATGTTTTGTACTATCCACTCTATTAATTGTGCATTCCCTTACTATCTGCTCTATAAGTTGTGTATGTCTTGTAATATCTGCTCTATAAATCATGAAAGCCCTGTACTATCTGCTTTATAAGTTGTGTATGTCTTGTAATATTTGCTCTATAAATCAAGAATGCCCTGTAATATCTGCTCTATAAATTATGAATGTTCTGTACTATCTACTCTATAAATTGTGAATGGCCTGTACTATCTACTCTATAAACTGTGAATGTCCTGTACTATCTGCTCTATAAGTTGTGTATGTTCTTGACCATGGACTCAATTTTTGCAGCATTAATATCAAACCAAAACAGCAATAAATACATACATGACTTACACTACACTTTAAACATGCATATAACTTATGTTGCACAATAAAAATACATACATAACTTACATCACACATCAAATATTTATGTAAACTATCTTACTTTTTAATCATGCCATGACTGGCCATGGGTGGTTAATATGGAGTGATTACTGGTTATTACAGTGATTACAAAATGATTATAACATAATCATTATAACTAGTAGGACAGTAAAATATTAATTGCTTGAATGGGCAATTTTTTTTCTTTTCTTGCTACTTGATATAAATGTCCACTCTCATTTTTTTTTTTTTAATTTAATCATTTTTTATGTGACAATTTTTATTCATTTTCATTTTAGTGAATGTTTATCTTTTCATTTTAGTGAACTTTTTATCTTTTCATTAATTTCAGAGTAATTCATATATTCAGTTAGTTTTATTAAGGTAACTGTCTCTTAGTTTCTCAGAGTAACTGCTGTGTTCAGATGGTTTTATTAAGGTAACTGTCTCTTAGTTTCTCAGAGTAACTGCTGTGTTCAGATGGTTTTATTAAGGTAACTGTCTCTTAGTCTCAGAGTATCTGCTGTGTTTTTGGTACTTTAGGGCAGCTATATTCTGAAAATTATTCTATAATAATCATCTTATGATGATAGATTTTAAGTAATTTTGTCTATTGTTGTTCTTTACGATAATTGTCTTCAGGTGATAACTGTAAAGTAAATTGTGACATGTTTTAAAATGTATGACTTTTATCTTTCTCTCTTTCCTCTTGGTACAAAATGTATATCATTTAACTGTCTTTCTCTCTCTCCTCTTAGTACAAACTGTACATCTTTTGGCTGTCTCTCTCTCCTCTTAGTACAAAATGTACATCTTTTGGCTGTCTCTCTCTTTTTACCACAAATTGTACATCTTTTTGCTGTTTCTCTCTACTATAAACTGAATGTCTTTTAGTTCTCTTTCTCTCTCTCTCTCTCTCTCTCTGTAACTGTAAAAAAGGGGCCTAGCTCTGTTGCTGGTCCAGGGGAATGGCTTGATTACATTCGAGGCAAGCCCATACATCTATCTATCTATCTATCTATCTATCTATCTATCTATCTATCTATCTATCTATCTATCTATCTATCTATCTATCTATCTATCTGTCTATCTATCTATTATCTATGTCTCTGTCTGTCTGTCTGTCTGTCTTATAAATTCTTTCTCTCTCTCTCTCTCTCTCTCTCTCTCTCTATGTGTGCATTTACTATAAATTGCCTCTCTCTCTCTTTGTGTACTATAAATTCTTTTCTCTCTCTATGTGTATGTACTATAAATTGCCTCTCTCTCTTTGTGTACTATTATTTCTCTCTCTCTTTGTGCACTATAAACTGTTTCTCTGTGTACTATAAATTCTTTTCTCTATGTGTATGTACTATAAATTGCCTCTCTCTCTTTGTGTACTATTATTTCTCTCTTTGTGCACTATAAACTGTTTCTCTGTGTACTATAAATTATTTCTCTCTCTCTTTGTATACTATAAATTGTTTCTCTCTTTGTGTACCATAAATTGTTTATCTCTCTCTCTATGTGTAAATATAAATTGTTTATCTCTGTATGTGTGGGTACTATAAATTGTTTCTCTCTCTGTGTGTTCATGTACTATAAATAGTTTCTTTCTCTCTTCAAGTACTATAATTTTTTTCTCACTCTCTCTGTGTGTATTACAGATTGTTTCTCCATGTGTTCATGTACTATAAGTTGTTTCTCTCTCTCTCTTTCTTTGTGCATGTACTATAAATTGTTTCCTCTGTGTGTGTGAAATAAATTGCTTCTCTCTCTCTCTCTCTCTCTGTGCGTAACATAAATTTTTTTATCTCTCACTTTCTATATGTTTGTGTACTATAAATTGTTTCTCTCTCTCTTTGTGTGTACTATAAATTGTTTTCTCTCTCTCTCTTTGTGTGTACTAAAATTGTTCCTCTTCCTCTCTCTATTGGTATGTACTATATATTGTTTCTCTCTCTCTCTATATATATATGGGTACGTCTATAAATTGTTTATCTCTCTCTCTATGGGTGTACTATAAAGTGTTTCTCTATGTGAATGTGTACTATAAAGTGTTTCTCTCTGTCTACGTGTTTGTACTTTAAATTGTTTCTCTCTGTCTTTGTATGTATACTATACATTGTTTCTCTCTCTCTCTCTCTCTTTGTGTGAGTAATATAAATTGTTTTTCTCTCTATGTGTGTGCACTATAAATTTTTTATCTCTCTTTCTTTGTGTGTGTACTATAAATTGTTTCTTCCACTCTATGTTTGTACTATAAATTGCTTCTCTCTCTCTCTATGTGTGTGTTACTATAAATTGTTTCTCACTCTCTGTGTGTATACTATAAATTTTCTCTCTCTCTCTCTCATCAAATTCTTTCACGGCATGCCCCGCCTTATCTATGGAACCTGTTTAAATTTACCTCAAAGTGCAGCCAACGCTTGAACAACATATGTCTTCCAAAACCTAGACTTGATCTTTACAAGAAAAGCTTTAGTTATTCTGCTGCTCATCTTTGGAATACCCTCCCATCCTATATAAAAAATATAAATTATACTCCTTCCTACAACTACAAGCTTTCCCAATATCTATTTGATGTCGACTACATGCCTCCATGAATTATAAAACTTAAAAGTTATCTTAAACTGCTCTTACAGACACCGAATACAATTAATTGTTTTCTGAATAGTCCCGAAAATTTTGTTTAGTAGATAGTCATTTATAATGTATGTAGTTACTTCTGTACTGAGTGAATGTTTAAGAGCGAAACGTAAATGTTATATTTTATTTTATGTCTCTCAGCTTCAATGTTAGTTATGTTTGTTATATGAACAGCATATTTGTAGAATGTCTGGAATAGAGTGAAGGATGTATGATAAAGGGCAGAATGTCAGACGGGCCTGCGTGCCCAATTCTTAACCTTTTTGAAATAAAGATCAGTCAATCAATCTCTCTCTTTGTGTGTGTACTATAAATTGTTTCTTTCTCTATCTCTATTTGTGTGTACTATAAATTATTTCTCTCTTTCTCTCTTTGTGTGTGCTATAAATTGTTTCTCTCTCTCCATGTGTGTGCGTTTACTATAAACTGTTTTTCTCTCTCTCCATGTCTGTGTACTATAAATTGTTTCTCTCTCTCCATGTGTGTGTGTTATAAATTGTTTCTCTCTATGTGTGTACTATAAATTGTTCCTCTCTCTATATATGTGTGTACTATAAATTGTTTCTCTCTCTCTTTGTGTACTATAAATTGTTTCTGTGTGTGTGTACTATAAATTGTTTCTCTGTGTGTTTGTACTATAAATTCTCTCTCTCTTTGTGTGTGTGTGTGTGTACTATAAACTGTTTCTCTCTATATATATGTGTGGGTAGAGTCAAAGAGCCAGGTGGGGTAGTAGGTGGCTCTACTAAAATGCCTCAGGTGCTCAGTGAAGGGAATACCAGGCGGGTAAGAAGCGCCTTAGAACCTCTCCCTCCCGCTGCCTTGCGGGTAGGACAGGGAGTCCAAGGGCTAGCGGAGAGTCCGTACACAAACCGACAGAAGGCAAGGGGAAACCACTGTTGTAGTTCTCAAGAATACTTATCCTTATATGTGTGTGCTATAAATTATTTCTCTCTCTCTCTCTCTCTCTACTTGTGTGTACTATAAAATGGTTCTCTCTCTCTCTTTTTGTGTGTGTACCATAAATTGTTTCTCTCTCTCCCTCTCTCTTTGTGTGTGTACTATAACTTTTATCTCTCTCTCTATGTGTGCGTACTATAAATTGTTTCTCTCTCTCTCTCTAACCAGCACTCTCTCAACCCATGACTCACCAGCCATCAAATACTAAAATGACATAGTTCGAAAAGTAACTTGTTAGATATAGTTAGAAATTATTTTAATATTTGTTAAAATACATATGTTAAAAGATCTGTACTGACAATGTATTTTTGTTTATGTATATGTCTGTGTATGTGCGTGTATGCCTGTGTGAGACCTGTTTTATTAGGTTAATTACTTCTTCTCTTTTACTTTGAATGTAACAGTTTAATCTTACACTCTTTTGATATGTTTTTTTTCGTAATGTAATTTGTATACTTGTATTAAAACGAGTGTGTGTGGGAAGATTGAAAGATGGAGTGATGAAGGGCAGAATGTAAGACAGGCCTGCGTGCCCAATTCTTTACCCTTTAAAAAATAAAGATTATTCATTCATTCTGTCTCTATATGTGTGTATACTATAAATTGATTCTGAGTCATCATCATCATCATCAGGTGCCGTGCCGACTGGCGTTAGCTATTATGCTTCCCCAGAGTACACGATCCTTCATGCAGGCCATCAGTTCAGTTGGTGATCTCCTCTCACCCATCAGACTGTCCAGTATCATTTCTCTTGGTCTTCCTCTTGATCTTTTCCCCTCTATTTTTCCTGTTGTTATAATATTTTCAATGCCCCCTCTTCTCATTGCATGTCCTATGAAAGTACATTGTCTCTCTCTTATCTTTTTGACAAGGTTTCTTGTCTCTCCAGAACTTCTCATACATTCTTCATTAGTTATTTTTGCTGTCCAGGGGATTCGCAACATTCTTCTAATAAACCACATTTCTGTTGCTTCCAATGATTTTTGTGCAGACTTGCCTATTGTCCATGATTCACTTCCATATAACAAGATAGGTTCAATATAGCATTTTAGGACTCGTTTTCTAACATTCATTGATAAAGATGTGTTGGATAATATGTTTCTCATTCTCTGAAATGCAGTCTTTGCTTGGCCTATTCTGTTCCTAATTTCTGTTCTGCATTTCTCATCTGAAGTTATTACTGCTCCAAGGTATTTGAATTTCTGCACCTGCTTTAGAATGGTTCCGTTTAATTTAATACTGCATGCTGGTAGATTCTGTTTCTTAGATATAACCATAGTCTCTGTCTTTTTGATGTTCAAAGTAAGGCCTTTCTGTTCACTGATTCTGAATACTATAAATTATTTCTCTCTTTCTATGTGTGTAGTACAAATTGTTTTTCTCTCTCTCTCTCTCTGTCTGTACAATAAATTATTTCTCTCTCTATGCGTTTACTATAAATTGTTTCTTTCTCTCTCTGTGTACTATAAATGGTATATATATATATGTGTGTGTGTGTGTGTTTACTATAAATTGTTTCTCTCTCTCTCATTATATGTGTGTGTACTAGAAATTGTTTTTCTCTCTATGGGTATGTACTATAAATTGTTTCTCTCTATATATATGTTTGCTATAAATTGTTTCTCTCTCTCATTCTATGTGTGTGTACTATAAATTGTTTCTCTGTCTCTCTATGGGCTATAAATTGTTTCTCTGTCTCTCTGCGCACTATAAATTGTTTCTCTCTTTCTCTGTGTACTATAAATTTTCTCTTTCTCCCTATGTGTATATAATATATAAATTCTTTCTCTCTCTCTCTCTCTCTCTCTCTCTCTCTCTCTCTCTCTCTCTATGAGTATGTACTATGAATTGTTTCTCTGTTTCTCTGCATACTATAAATTGTTTCTCACTTTCTCTATGTGTATGTGATATAAATCGTTTCTCTCTCTTGTTAGTACAAATTGTATATCTTTTAATTGCCTCTCTCTCCTTTCTATAAATATTTTGATTTCTTTAATGGCCTTTCTCTCTGTCGTCTTTACTATAGATTGTAGGTCTTTTAGTTGTGTCCTCTCTTTACTGCAAATTTTTTTTTTATTTTTTCGCTCTGATCTCTCTCTTTTTCTTTCTATCTCTTTATTGCAAATTGTATGTTTTCTTTCTCTCTCTCTCTCTCTCTTTTCCTCCTCCTCCTCCTCCTTCTTCTTCTTCTTCTTCTTCTCTCTCCTACAAATTGTAGGAAGAATGGTTTAGTCTCCGGGTTTTATGATATTATTTGATATTTTGTTTGTACTACGCTCATGTGAGTATAAGTGCTCCGGTGTTGTTGAAGTCCATTCAGAATACACGCAGCACGCGTTAGCTGGGAAAATGGCGTCTGTGTCTAGTCAGGAGATAAGTAATTATTATCAAGGGTAACAAAAATTGTGACATCTTACACAATCACCACAACTGTGCTGTAACCATATATAATGGATGTGTTCAACCAGGACTTAAGACTGGTTTCTTAAATCGTTCACTCAGTGGTTTACTGACTCGCTGGTTCACTGAGTCGCTGGCTCACTGACTCGCTAGTTCACTGACTCGCTGATTCACTTATACGCTGAACTCCTGACTCTTGGAAAATGCTGCTGGATGTACTACTATGGTCCTGTGTACAGTCTCTGTTTCTGACAATCAATGGCGGACCTCATACATCTCTGTTGTCCCCAAATGATTGCTCGCAAAAGCAAACATCTGAAGAGTTTCACGAAAAAACTTTGTCACATGTAGACCCCGCTTCTGAAAGAAGGTCCTCACTACATATATCACAGACTAGAACTGCTACAGATCTGGCTGAAATATTTAGATGGTCCACATTGTCAGAAACATTTAAGGGAACATCTAGCCGCCGTGATTTGGAGCAACCTATCTTTATGACCACCAACTTCAGCAACGTTTTTACAGTTTCCGACCAGGTCTTTATGTCCCATAAAATGACAGCGACCAGAAAACGTCGGTCGCCGATAGAAAACGGCTTAGACTCGAACACACACACAAATGTTTCAGAGAATGGATCCAAGTCGAACACACACACAAATGTTTCAGAGAATGGCTCCAAGTCGAACACACACACAAATGTTTCAGAGAATGGCTCCAAGTCGAACACACACACAAATGTTTCAGAGAATGGCTCCAAGTCGAACACACACACAAATGTTTCAGAGAAAGGCTCCAAGTCGAACACACACACAAATGTGTCCGAGAAAGGCTCCAGGTCAAGTATGTGCACTGGCAGTAGTTCTGTTGTGTACGATAGTGATCAGATACCAGGACCGAACACAAGTTACAGGTTACACACTCGGGGTTTATACTGCTATGGTATGACTGATATCATATCACATCACAGTATAGAATGGCCGATACCATTTTACGTGGGCCCGCATCATAAGGAAAATATCGACATCCAGAACAAAACCCGGTGTAACAGCCGGACAAACATCACAGTAACTTGTCCAAAAGAGCTGAGTGTGACAGTTGCCACATGCTGCATCACCTGGTGCACCCAGGAGATTGATATCGAGATTACAGAAGCTGACTACATGATTCTCAACTTCAAGTCTTTCAACGTGCCCGGTCTCAACTTGGGAAGAAGTGGAGAACCGTTGGGAGAGTGTGATGAATCTCTGATAATTTTGTCAGGTTCTTCACCTGCAAGCAGCAGATCTTACTGTGGGATAAAAGAACCAAAATCTGTTCTCATGGAACACACCAAGGCCAGGCTGACCTTGAGAATGAAGGACAATGCGCAGTGTGTGGACAAAATCAGTTTTACGGTTCAAGTGATACCGTGTCTCAAATATCCTTACAAATCTTGTAACTCCAGCGAATACGTTAAATTTAACCATGATCATGGTTATATATCTTCTCCCGGTCAGGACAAAGGTGAAGTTTATCCAAATAACCTGAACTGTTCCTGGAAAATAACCGTCCCTTCTGGCTATGTAATTCTCCTAGAAACAGAAGAGAATATTCAGGTTAGAAAAGGGGACATCATCCAAGTGTACCCAATATTTGTGGACTCCAAACAGTTTCCCAAAGTCCTGAGACTGTCAGAGCGCAACTTTCTCCCCATCGTTCTACCCAGCAATGAAACTGTCCTGGAGTTCCGCTCTGATGGCAGTAGGTCAAGTAATGGTTTCAACATTTCCTACCGGGCAGTGAACGCTTCCTTTTTCATCCCAATGTACGACAACCACACTTTTGACTGTTCTAACATGCGGAAAATCCCAACTAGGTTCACATGCAACTACCAGATCGACTGCGCTAGAGGAGAAGACGAGGACAGATGTAAATATAAGGATAAACGCTGTTGGCCCCAAGGTTTTGCTATTCAAGGTAACTGTGTAACAGTTACACTGAATCAGCCTCGCATGTCGTGGACAATGGCGGAAGAGTTCTGTGAGAGAAATCTTTCTTCTTACCTTGTCACGATAGGCACAGCGAGCAAACAACGACCCATAAACCAACTCCGAGAATTTTTCGAGCCCAGTCTCAGCGTCATGTTTCTAGGACTACGGCGCATGCGCATGCAGCAAGTAAAACAGCTGTACCGTCGGATGTGGCAGTGGACAGACGGAACAACTGCTTTCTTCCTTCCAGAAGAATACAGATACGACGGCTGGTCAACATGTTCCATGCTTCATGGCACTTACTTTCAATCTATCCCGTGTGGAGCCCTGATGGAAAATGTGTCTTTCATTTGTGAGAGGAAAATGGAAGAATTCAAGGACAATGCCATAATAAACTTCCATGAGAATCTGCGCAAAGACAAGATTGTTAGTGCTATCTCTGACAAACAAATTAGCGTGTTCAGGTGTATCACAGGCGAATACATATCTAAGGAGCAGCACTGTGACAAGATTGAGAATTGCTTTGATGGGAGCGACGAGCAAGGATGTGATTATGATATGCTAGCTGACAAAATGTTCTCTTGTGATTCTGATGGTCTTCTGGCATACACGTTTGTGTGTGACGGTATTGGTGGATGTCAGGACTCCAGTGATGAGAAGTATTGTGCCACACTCGACAAGAATGTTCTGGGGCCAACAATGACCACCTGCACAGATGGAGTGATTTTAGAGCGGTCAAGATTGTGTGACGGGTTGGAGGACTGTCGGGACGCATCTGACGAAGAAGACTGTACGGAATGTGTGAATGGAGCTTTATGCCCAATGATCGCGTGTCTTCCACCGGCGTGGCAAACAGATAATGAGATTGACTGCCCAATCAGAGATCTGAAGGGTATGAGAACGTTAGAGAGCACTTTTAAGGAAAACATCATGAAAAACACAAAACCTCCGGGTATTGTTGAGCCAGACGGTTACGGGAAGTTTCAAATTCTCTACGGGGAAAGATGTCCTCCCACACACATACAGTGTATGGATGGCTACTGTATACCTGTGTATATGTGGTGTAATGGAATGTATGACTGCCCTCATGGTGAAGATGAAAACCCAGATTTGTGCAAAGAGGTCTGTGTTGGCATGTACAAATGTAAGTATACTCAAGTCTGTGTACACAACGAACACTTGTGTGATGGGTACTACCAGTGTCCTAACCATGATGATGAGATTTTATGTAGTGTACAGAATGTCACTTGTCCTTTCAACTGTTCATGTACTAGGATGGAGTTCAATTGCACGTCCTTGCCAAAGTTTTCTTCTCTCACACCAGTTAGGTACCTCAGACTCCAACATACACAGTTACCTGACCTGAGTATTGCAGGGATAACGAATTACACCCTCATCTACCTGAATGTCTCCTTCTGCCAGGTCAGAAAAATTAACAGCGACAATATGAGATTTATCAACTTAATGATTCTTGATATCAGCCACAATCAGGTAACATCTTTGGCCAAGGAAGCGTTCAAAAACTGTCCACGTTTGAGAACTTTGATGCTCGCACACAACAAATTGCATAACGCCAACTTCTCATTCCTAGAGCACACGAGGGAACTGTCTAAGCTCGATCTTTCATACAACATTAAAAACAAACTGGGCGACGACTGTTTCTATAAAGCTGTCAGTTTAGAGGAACTTTTTATGAGACATATGCAGATCGAAGAAATATCTTCTCACGCTTTCAGGGGACTCCTGAGACTGAGACGACTGGATTTGAAAGGCAACAATTTGGCCACCTTCTCCATGGACATCTTTCATTCTCAGAAGAACATGCGCAGTATAGTGACAGACAATTTCCGCTTGTGTTGTTCGTCTATCAAGCCGACCAGTGTTCAGTTCACCGACTGTGTTGCGCCATATGACGAGATCTCGTCTTGTGCGGATATTCTGCGGACATTACTTTTGCGTGTTTCACTTTGGCTGATGGCTGTCTTGACAATCACTGGAAACTTTGGTGTCATCATCTACAGAATCTTCTACGACAGAGGGATCAAATACAGTTTTCGTATTATCATCACTTGTCTGAGCGCCTCTGATCTGATCATGGGCGTTTACTTGGTCATCATCGGTGCAGCTGACGTCATGTACCGGGACAGGTACCTCCTTGCAGAGAGAGAGTGGAAGACTAGTGTTCCTTGTCAGGTTGCTGGGTTTTTGTGCGTCCTGTCCAGCGAAACGTCCGCTCTGTTTATTTTGTTAGTGACCGTGGACCGACTTCTGGCAATCGCCTTCCCGCTCCATCCAGCTTTTCACTTCAACACGAAATCCGCAACAGTAGCTTGTCTTCTTGTCTGGGCAGTTGGTGCTGCCATGGCAACAGTTCCCCTTTTACCTCCGTTCCGCCAGTGGGAACTTTATTCGCAGAAGGCGGTAGGCGTGCCTCTCCCAATTACTCGAATTCACTTCCCTGGCTATGACTACGCTTTCGCTATTTTCATCCTATTTAACATGGTGGTCTTCCTGCTCGTGGCTATGGGTCAGTTGCTCATTTACCTGTCAGTGCGCCTCCAGAAACATCCACAAATATCAGAAGCTCGAGTGAGACAAGACACCGCTATAGCCAAACGCTTGGTGCTGGTTGTCATCACAGACTGTCTCTGTTGGTTTCCTATAACAGTCATGGGCTTGGCTGCCAGGTCTGGACAACCCGTTCCTGGAGAAATGTACCTGGTCACAACAGTGTTTCTACTGCCAGCAAACTCTGCCTTCAACCCGTTCTTGTACACAGCAAACGCCATCTTGTTGGCCAGGCGAAACAGGAGGAAGAAAAAGGCGGCAGCTGAGATCAACTACGGACTCAGACAAATTTCCTAGAGGATAAAAGAGGCTTGTTGTTTCACAGTAAGTGTCTTTGTTTGTGTCTCGCCTGTCTCAGGAGACAAAAGATGACTTCTTCTTCGCAATAAGTGTTTTTGTGTCTCATCTGTCTCACCAGACGGCACCGATTACAAAATTACAAATTCAAATCATGCATATAGTTAGTTAACACGCTGTCAAACATTCATATGTATAGTTAGTTAATACATGGTCAAGCATTCATATATATATATATATAGGTAGTTAACACACGGTCAAACATTCATACATATAATAGCTATTTAACATTGTCAAACATTCACACGTATAATAGCTAGTTAACATAGTCAGACGTTCATATATATATATATATATATATATATATATATAACACACAGCTAGATGCTGATGAGTCCTATTCCCATTTCCAAAATGATGGCTTGGACTAAAAGTAACGTGAAAAGACTAGAAATTACGTGAAAAGACTAGAAGTGACGTGAAAATACTAGAAATTATGTGAAAATACTAGAAATTACGTGAAGACTAAAAGTAACGTGAAAAGACTAGCAATGACGTGCCAAGATTAGCTGTTACTTTTCTAGACTGGCAATGACGTATAGACTACAACGAAGTGAAAAGACAAGCTGTGACCTGTCCAGACTGACAGTGAAGTGTCCAGACTGACAATGTCTAGACTGACAATGACGTGTCCAGACTGACAGTAACGTATCTAGACTGGCAGTGATGTGACAAGACTAGCAGTGACGTGTTCAGACTGACAATGACGTGTAAAGGCTGACAGTGACGTGTCCAAACTGACAGTGACATGCCACGACTAGCAGTGACGTGGCAAGACTAGTTGTGACGTGTCTAGACTAGCAATTACATGCCAAGTCTAGGGGGACATGGCGGGACTTGCAGTAAAATGTTTAAACTAGGGAAAAGGTAGAAACAGTTTTATTTATTAACGAACACACAGTTGTGACGTTTCGGTTTGAAAACTTTGTAAGTTTGTGATAAGTTTCTTTCATGTAAACAGCATGTCCCACTGGAACGGAGGGAAGACATTCTCCGTTAAGCAGTCACACTACCTTGAGACTCTACATGGACGAGTCTATAAAAAGTTGCTGTTCTTGCGGGTCATGTTTAATTTCTATAGCACTCATCAGTCTTTTACATCACAGCAATGCACAAGGTCATCTGTTATATTCATCAATCTATTTACATCATGCACAAGGTCATCTTCTTTTAAACTTCCCATGATGAGTAAGAAATAAAGTCACTCTGACCTTCCTTTGAAGAAGATCCATTGTTGAAGCCTTTATCCCAGTATCTTTGCTGTGGCTTTTGATAGTTCCAAGTCTCGAACAAGATCTTCCAGTTCTTCTAGGATAAGAATGTGTGGTGTAGATGACGTGCTAGGGCTGACATATGGAGGACTGACATGTGCATCATCATTAGACTGATGACATTGATTCCCCCTTGTTCATTATCTTCTGCATCAATGAAAAATTGTTTCGGAGGTTCTTATACAGGAAGTTCGTCGCTGTGCAGGGCTGGTTGAGAGCGGATGGTGTATTTGTATACGTTGTTGTCCACTACTTTGTCTTCGTGATGCCTCTAGAAACAGGCGGTGCCACGCAGAGCAGGCTTGTTTCCTTCAGATCCTAGGAACAGCAAGCGCCATCCATACTTTACCACGTTTCAGCCACTTTGGAAGAATTCTAGTGCCAACTGATGCCTCTGTAAACAATGCAGACAGAGTATCTCCTAAACAACAGCTAATCGGCAAATTGTCTTTTTTTTGTGTTCAGGACATCAAGTTTTATCAAGATTGGCTAGATTTATTTCATGCAGAAATTGTGTGTTGCCCAGTGTATTCAAGAAAAAGTCTGTCAGAAAAAGTGTGTGTTGCCCAGTGTATTCAAGAAAAAGTCTGTCAGAAAAAGTGTGTGTTGCCCAGTGTATTCAAGAAAAAGTCTGTCAGAAAAAGTGTGTGTTGCCCAGTGTATTCAAGAAAAAGTCTGTCAGAAAAATTGTGTGTTGCCCAGTGTATTCAAGAAAAAGTCTGTCAGAAAAATTGTGTGTTGCCCAGTGTATTCAAGAAAAAGTCTGTCAGAAAAATTGTGTGTTGCCCAGTGTATTCAAGAAAAAGTCTGTCAGAGAAAGTGTGTGTTTCCCGGTGTATTCAAGAAAAAGTCTGTCAGACACCATAAACTGTAATGTTATTTTGTTCCCTTTCTGTCAGAGATGAGAGCATATCAGGCTGTTATGTTTTTCAGTTATTCATATGTGTGTGTGTGTAATGATGCGTGTGTGCTGACGTGAAAGAGAGACAATTAATTAAACATGAGTTCTTTACTATTTTGTGTGGGCAAGATATTTTTAACTGGTGTTATTATAGCATATATCAAAGTTAATATATGTTTATTGCTTGTTTTCAGGTATAGTTAATAATAACAATAAGTATTATTCATTTCTTCTCACTATTATTTTTAGCATTTTACTGAATATACATGAAGTTTTTAGTGACAAAAGGTGATTCTGTTAACTGCAAACGATGTAATCATTGATTATGTCTTGACCGACAATTGCAGCAGATAAATGTTAGTTTCTTGCTGAACAATATTTCTGTTACAAGCTTCGGTCAAGACATATACTATCAGCATGTGATTTGTAAAATCAACTGTAGAATCAACAAACTGCAACTTGTGAATCTGTCCTCACACTGCCATAGTTTTTGTTTTCATTCAGCCAGCTTTCAAACAGCTCATTTTTGCATGTACATCTAAATGGTTCAGAATGTATGAATCCTTTTTTTTAAATGTGAAATATTGTCTTGCTTATTGAATCAAATATGTATTATGCTATATTCAGTCAAAATTACAGTGGTTGTGGGTTATTTTGTTATCAAAGTCTTGTGTTGTTATCAAAGTCTTGTGTTGTTATCAGTCCTGTGTTGTTATCAAAGTCTTGTGTTGTTATCAAAGTCTTGTGTTGTTATCATGCATGCTTCTGCTAGGTAACACCTCACTTAAGCTTTCATATACAGAGCTAAATCTTACATCCTTCCCGTGCTCATAAACGTCACATAGGGCTCGCATAGTTGTCTGCCAAGTTTTCCTGTTATCGGGGAGTCTTTAAACTTCATCAACGGATGTTATGCCACGTGGTCGACCTCTTTTTCTTCGGCCTGTTGTGCTCCACTTGATAGCTTGCTTTGGTATTCTCTGATTGTTTCTTCTCATCACATGGCCTACATATGTAAATCGTCTGTTTCTGATCACCCACGAGACAGGTTGTTGTTTGCTCATCTGTCTTATCTCTGCGTTGTTCTTGAATTCGTTCCACTTTATACTAAATAGTATTGTTGAAAAATACACACTCAATCTCTTACACCCATTTTCAGTTAAACTTCACTCATCTGCAGCTTGTTAATAATTTGTATCAATTTTTTCCTCTGCGTGCTTTCTCCTGCACAGAGCTGCATATTTAGTTTTCTCACTGTCAGATCTCAAAATACACTGTGCAACTGAATATTTCACTACGACTTCTTTGAAAGCAGTGTATAAGTACATTCCGTAGAGAGTAGGGAAAAATAATCTTATTTGTCACTACTCTCAAATCTACAACTTACATCTCTCTGCTCTCAAAACTACAACCTTATTCTCCCTACTGTCAAATCTGCAACCTTACTTCTCTCTGCTCTCAAAACTAGAATCTTACTTCTCTTTGCAATCAAAGTTACAACATACTTCTCTCTTGTTCTCAAAACTACAACCTTACTTCCCTCTATACTCAAAACTACAACATTACTTCTCTCTGCTCTCAAAACAACAACTGTACTTGTCTCTACTCTCAAAACTACAACTTTAATTGCCTCTACTCTCAAAAATACAACCTTACTTATCTCTACTCCCAAATCTACAACATTACTTCTCTCTGCTCTCTAAACTACAGATGTAATTGTTTCTACTTTCACAAATAAACTTTATTCATTGGTACTCGCAAAACTACAACTGTACTTGTCTCTACTCTCAAAACTACAACCGTACTTGTCTCTACTCCCATATCTACAACATTATTTTCTCTATTGTCAAAATTACAACTGTACTAGCTTCTACTCTCACAACTACAACTGTAATTACCACTACTTTCAAAACTACAACCTCCCTTACCTCTTTTCTCAAAACTACAACTTTACATGTCTATACATTCAAAAATACAACATTACCTATCTCTGCTCTCAAACCTATAACTGTTCTTGTCTCGACTCTCAAAGCTACAACTTTACCTGTCTTTAATCTCAAAACTAAAACATTACTTGTCTCTATTCTCAAAACTACAACCTTACTTATATCTACTCTCAAATCTACAAACTTAATTATATTTATTGTCAAAACTACAACCTTACTTGTCTCTACTCTCAAATTTACAACCTGAATTCTCTCTGCTCTCAAAACTACAACTGTAATTTTTTCTACTCTCATAAATACAACTTAACTTGCCTGTACTCTCAAAACTACAACGCTACTTGTCTCTAGTTTCAAAACAACAACTTTAATTGTCTTTAGTCTGAACAAATACAACCTTAATTGTCTGTACTCTCAAAACTGCAACCTTATATATCTCGTCTCAAAACAGCAACCTTACTTATCTCTACTCTCAAATCTTCAACCTTACTTAACTCTACTCTCAAAACTTCATCCTTACTTCTATCTGCTCTCAAAACTACAACTTTAAATGTTTCTATTCTCACAACTACATCTTTTCTTGTCTGTACTCTCACAATTACAACTATACTTGTCTCTACTCTCAAAACTACAACTTTAAGTATCTCTACTCTCAGAACTACAACTTTATTTGCTTCTACTCTAAAAACTACAACCTTCTTCCTCTCTGTGCTCAAAACTACAACTATAATTGTTTCTAATCTCACATCTAGAACTTTACTTGTCTATTCTGTACTCTCACAACTACAACTTGTCTCTAATCTCAAATCTACAATTTTATTTATCTCTACTCTCAAAACTACAACATTACTTCTCTGTACTCTCCAAATTACAATATTACTTATCTCTATTCTCAACACTTTATCCTTACTTATCTCTACTCTCAAAACTGCAACACTGATTATCTCTACTCTCAAAACTACAACTGTACTTATCTCTACTATCAAAACTACAACCTTACTTGTCTCTAGACTCAAAACTACAAGCTTACTTGTCTCTGCTCCTAAAAACTACAACCTTACTTATTGATGCTCACAAAACTACAAACCTACTTGTCTCTACACTCAAAACTACAGTCTTACTTTACTCTCAAAACTAAAACCTTACTTATCTCTGTTCTCAAAACAAATACCTTACTTTACTCTCAAACCTAAAACTTTACTTGTCTCTACCCTCAAAACTACAACCTTGCATGTCTCTACTCTAAAACCTACAACCTTATTTATCTCTCATATCAAAACACAACCTTACTTGTCTCTAAACTCAAAATTACAACTGTAATTGTTTCTTCTCTCACAATTACAACTTTATTGTCTGTACTCTCAAAATTACAACTTTACTTGTCTCTACTCTCAAAAGTATGAATTTACTTGTTTCTATTCTCAAAACTACAACTATGCTTATCTCTACTATCAAAATTTTTAACTTAGTTGTCTCTACTTCCAAATCCATAACCTTACTTGTCTCTACTCACAAAACTACAACTGTACTAGCCTCTACTCTCAAAATTACAAACTTACATATCACTACTATCAAATTTACAACTTAACATCTCTGCTATAAAAACTACATCTGTAATTGTTTCTACTCTCAGAACTACAACTTTATTTGTCTGTAACTATCTCTGCTTTCAAAACTACAACCTCCCTTACCTCTTTTCTGAAAACTACAACCTTACATACCTCTACACTCAAAATTACAACCTTTCTTATTTCTGCTCTCAAACCTACAACCTTTCTTATCTCTACTCTCAAAGCTACAGCCTTACCTGTCTCTGGTCTCAAAATTACAACCTTACTTGTCTCTACTCTCAAAACTACAACTATACATATCTCTACAATCAACCACAATCTTACTTATTTCTACTCTCAAAACCATAACCTTAATTTATTCTACTCTCAAAACTACAACTTTACTTGTCTTTACTCTCAAAACTACAACCTTACTTATCTTTACTTTCAAATCTACAAACTTACTTCTTTCTGCTCTTAAAACTACAAATGTATTTGTTTCTTTTCTCAAAACTACAACTTTACTTTGTCCTTATTCTCAAAACTACAACTTTACTTGTCTATACTCTCAAAACTACAACCTTACATATCTCTACTATCAAATTTACATTCTAACATCTCTGCTCTAAAAACTACATCTGTAATTGTTTCTACTCTCAGAACTACAATTTTATTTGTCTGTACTCTCAGAACGACAACTTTACTTGTCTCTACTCTCAAAACTACAACCTTACTTGTCTCTACTCTCAATTTTACAACCTGAATTCTCTCTGCTCTCAAAACTACAACTGTAATTTTTTCTACTCTCATAAATACAACTTAACTTGCGTGTACTCTCAAAACTACAACTTTCTACTCTCAAATCAACACTAGAATCTTATTTCTCTGTGCTCTCAGAATTACAACATACTCTCTCTGTTCTCAAAACTACAACTTTATTTCTCTCTGCTCACAAAACTACAACTTTACCTGTCTCTGCTTTCAAAACTACAACTTTACTTGCCTCTACTCTAAAAACTACAACTTTAACTGCCTCTACTCTCAAAACTACAACTTTACTTGCCTCTATACTCAAAACTACAACTTTACTTGCCTCTACTCTCAAAACTACAACTTTATTTGCCTCTACTCTCAAAACTACAACTTTATTTGCCTCTACTCTCAAAACTACAACTTTAACTGCCTCTACTCTCAAAACTACAACTTTAACTGCCTCTACTCTCAAAACTACAACTTTACTTGGCCTCTACTCTCAAAAATCTCTGAACTTTAAATGCCTAGGGCACATGGGGCTTCCACAAGGGTTTTCCACAAAATGCATGTCCTTTGCCTTTTTTTTTGCTCTTGCCCAGGTGAGCTCTCTGTTGCTCAACATCCTTTCTGTTGTTCTTCTCCATGTCTCTTTTGGTCTACCCTTACTTCTGTTCCCCTGTGGTGTCCATCTTAGTGCTATTTTTGGTAGTGAGTTATCAGTCATTCTGAACACATGTCCCAACCATCACCAGCGTCTTTCCTCAATAATTGTTGTCAGTGGCTTCATCTGCATTTCTGCCAGTAAGATGTTATTTCTTATGGTGTTTGGCCAAAATATTTTTCTAATTCTTCGTAAACATTTAGTCTGGAAAGAATTCAACTTGTTTTCTATGGTTTTGGTGATTTTCCAGCATTCACTTCCATAGAGTAGTACACTTAGAACATTACTCTTAAATATCCTTATTTTCATATTTATGCTTAGTTTTTTTGATTTCCATATATTCTGCAGCATTGCAAAAGCCTGGTTTGCTCTAGTAAGTCTGCTGTTGATGTCCTCTATGCTGTCTCCATTTTCTACTACTCTGCTGCCAAGGTATACAAATTCGTTGACCTCCTCCACTAACTTGTTATCTACTCTGAGTACATTTCTGTTGTTCACATTTTGCTTCATTAACTTTGTCTTTCCTACGTTGATCTTTAGTCCTATGTTGTTTGCATTCTGAGTTAGCTTGTTTATTTTATCTTGCATATCTTTGTGACTGCTTGATAATAGACAAATGTCATCTGCAAAGTCAAGGTCCTCCAGCACTGTGTCAAGGGTCCATTGCAATCCTCTGCATTTGTCTGATGTTGCCTCCTTCATTAACCAGTCTACTGCCAAGATAAATAATGTTGGTAATAGTATACATCTCTGCTTCACTCCTGTTTGTACCCTAAAGCTGCTGGAGGTATGTTCTCCACAGATCACTTTGCACTGAAAACCCTCGTATAGGGCTTTGATTACACTACAACCATATTTATCTCTATATTCAAAACCATAACCTTACTTGATGCTACTCTCAAAACTTCAATTCTGCTTATCTCTACTCTCAAATCTACAAAATTTCTTATCTCTACACTCAAAAATACAACCTTACTTGTCTTTATCCCAAACTACAATTGTACTTGTTTTAACTCTCAAAACTACAACTTTACTTGGCACTACTCTGAAAAAATACAACCTTACTTGTCTCTACTCTCAAATTTACAACCTGACTTCTCTCTGTTCTCAAAACTATGACTGTAATTGTTTCTTCTCTCACAGCTACAACTTTACTTGTCTCACCTCTCACAATTACAACTTTACTTGTCTCTGCTCTAAAATTTACAACCTTACTTATCTCTACTTTCAAAAGCACAATCATACTTATCTCTACTCTCAAAATTACAACCTCAGTTGTCTCTACAGTCAAAACTACAATCTTACTTGTCTCTTCTCCAAAAACTACAACCTTACTTATATCTACTCTCAAGAATACACAGTTACTTTTCTCTACTCTCAGAACTACAAACTTACTTGTCTCTACGCCCAAAACAACAACCTCACTTTACTATTAAAACTACAACTTTACTTATCTCTTTTCTCAAAATTACAACACTACTTGTCTCTATTGCAAAAAACTAGAACATTATTTATCTCTACTCTCAAAACTTCAACTTTCCTTATCTCTCACATTAATATTACAACCACACATGTCACTACTCCCAAAAACTACAACCTAATTTATCTCTAATCCCAAAATTTCAATCTTACTTATCTCTGCTCTAAAAACCACAACTTTACTTGTCCTACTCTCAAAATTACAATATTATTGTCTCTACTGTCAAAACTACAACTGTATTTGACTCTACTCTTAAAACTAAATCTAACTTTTCCATATAATCTCAAAACCGCAAATTTAGTTATCTCTACTCCCAAATCTACAATCTTACTGTCTCTACTCTCAAAACTGCAACTGTACTTACATATATTTTCAAAATTACAACCTTTCATACACCTTTTCTCATAATTACAACCTTACATATCTCTACACTCAAAATTACAACTTTACTTATCTCTGCTCTCAAAGCTACAACCTTACTTATCTCGATTCTTAAAACTAACCTTACTTGTCTCTACTCTCAAAACTACAATCTTAATTGTCTCTACTCTCTAAACTACAACCATAATTATTTATATCTAAAAGCTACAGCTTACTTATCTTTACACTCAAAACTACAATCTTGCTTGTCCTTACTCTCAAAACTACAACTGTACTTGTCTCTACTCTCAATACTACAATTTTACTTGTCTCTATTCTCAAAATTACAACCTTACTTGCCTCTACTTTCAAAACTACAATCTTAATTATCTCTAATCTCAAAATTACAACTGTCCTTATCTCTACTCTCAAAATTAGAACCTTACTTGTCTCTACAATCAAAACGATGAGCTCAGTTTTCTCTACTCCCAAAAACTACAACCTTACTTATCTCTTATCTCAAAACTGCAACCTTACTTGTCTCTGCTCTCAGAACTACAACCTTACTTGTCTTTACTATCAAAACTACAACCTTACATCTCTATACTCTCAAAACAACAACCTTACTTGTCTTTACTCTCAAAGCTACATCTGCAGTTGTCTCTTCATAAAACTACAACTGTAGTACCCTCTAATCTCAAAACTACAACTGTACTTATCTCTAATTTCAAAACTACCACATCCCTTACTACTTTTCCCAAAACTAAAACCTTATAAGTCTCAACACTCAAAATTACAACCTTATTTATCTCTGCTCTGATACCTACAACTCTATTTGTATCTACTCTTAAAACTACAACCTTACTTGTCTCTAAGCTCAGAACTACAATCTTACTTATATCTATTCTCAAAACACAACATTACTTATCTCTACTCTCAAAATGACAACCTTATTTGTCTCTACTCTCAAAATTATAAACTTCGTTGTCTTTACTCTCAAAACTATAACCTTACTTGATTCTACTCTCAAAACTACAACCTTACTTGATTCTACTCTCAAAACTACAACCTTAATTTTCTCTGGTCTCAAAACTACAACTGTACAAGTCTCTACTCTCAAAACTACAACTTTACTTGTTTCTACTCTCAAAAATACAATTTTACTTGCCTCTACTCTCAAAATGCAATCTTACTTATCTTTACCCCCAAATTTACAATCTTACTTCACACTGCTCTTAAAAACACAAACAAAATTGTTTCTTCTCTCACAACTACAAGTTTACTTCTCTGCGCTCTCAAAATTACAACTTTATTTGACTCTACTCTCAAAACTACACCCTTACTTGTCTCTACTCTTAGAACTAAAAATTTCGTATATTTACTCTCAAAACTTCAACCATACTTATCTCTACTCTCAAACTACAACATTACTTGTCTCTACTCTCAAAACTACAACATTACTTTACTCTCAAAACAACCTTACTTATCTCTACTCTCAAAACTACAACCTTACTTGTCTCTACTCTCAAACTATAGTCTTACTTATCTCCACTATTAAAACTACAACTTTACTTGTCCCTAATCCCACAGACTACAACCTTACTTATCTCTACTCTCAAAACTACAACCTTACTTGTCTCAACACTCACAATTGCAACCTTACTTTATTCTGAAAACTACAACCTTATTTATCTCTGTTCTCAAAACTGCAACCTTACTTATCTCTACTCTCAAAACTACATCCTTACTTGTCACTACATTCAAAACTACAACCTCACTTGTCTCTACTCCAAAAAACTACAATCTTACTTATCTATGATCTCAAAATTACAACCTTACTTATCTCTACTCTCAAAACTACAACCTTACTTATCTCTACTCTCAAAACTACATCCGTACATGTCTCTATACACAAAATTACAATCTTACTTATCTCTACTCTCAAAATTACAACCTTACTTTACTCTTAAAACTACAACCTTACTTGTCTCTATTCTCAAAACTACAACATACTTATCTCTACTCTCAAAACTACAGCTTACTTGTCTCTACACTCAAAACTACAACCTTACTTTACTCTCAGAACTACAACATTACTTATCTCTACTCTCAAAACTACACCCTTACTTATCTCAACTCTCAAAACTACAACCTTAATTGCATCTACTTTAAAATTACAACCTTACTGGTCTCTACTTTCTAAACTACAACCTTACTTATCTCTGCCCTCAAACCTACAACCTTACTTTTCTCTACTCTCAAAACTACAATCTTACTTTTCTCTACTCTCAAAACTACAACCTTACTTGTCTCTACACTCAAAACTACAACCTTACTTGTCTCTGCTCTCTAAACTACAACTTTTATTCTCCCTACTCTCAAAACTACAACCTTGCTTATCTCTGCTCTCAAAAACTACAACATTACTTTTCTCTACTCTCAAATACCAACCTCCCTTACCTCTATTCTCAAAACTACAACCTTACTTTTCTCTACTCTCAAAACTCTCACACATGCTTCTATCAAGCCCTGGTGAAGTCTTTACAGATTCATGTAATGGTTTTACTAGTTTGTCCAGGCACTTCTTCATAACTATTGTGTAGCCATTCATGTCATACTTACCATACATTCATGTCACACTTACCATACAGGCTTTGTAATTTTTGCAGTCACTCTTGCCCTCTATTTCTTGTACAATCATTGGATACTCCCATGTTTTGTATGTTCTTGTACAATCATTGGGATACACATAACAAGGATACACATTTTGGGAATCTGCGAACATCAATAGAAAGGATCAGGTTACTTAAAGAATGAGAATGATGGTATCTTTATATACTCTGGTGGAGAATTAGGAGGAAAGAATGGAGTGGCATTTTAGTTGGACAAACCAACATCAAAAGCATTACTAGTTACAACCCAGTAAGTGATGGAATCCTCACTATCAGACTTAAAGGCACAATCATCCAGATATATGCACCTACATCAGCAGCAGAAGAAAAGGAAATAGAAGACTTTTATAATTCACTGCAAATGACGATAGACCAAGTATGGAAAAATGATACTGTATTAATAATGGGTGGTTTTAATACAAAGATTGGTACAGAAAGAGCAGAAGATGAAGGATATCTTTTGGGAAAATTTAGTATAGGACATAGAAATGAAGCAGGTGACAATCTAGTGTCTTTTTGCATGGAAAATGAGCTAATGGTTGCTAACATACTTTTTAGACAATATCCAAGATGACTTTACACATGGACATCACCTGATGGGAAAACCAAGAATTAAATAGATTGCATTTTATTGCAAAGAAGGTGGAGATCAGGCATAACTTCAGCAAAAACTCTACCAGGAGCTGATTGTGACATGGATGATGAGTTATTAATAGCAGATATATGAGATAAAGATAAAAAGACAGTTAGAGGATCAAGACCACTCCGCTTTGATCGTACAAGAAATACCAGAGTAATATAGTATTGAAGTGAAGAACTGTTTTAAGACACTATTGGCTCTACAGGAGGAGATGACACCTGATGAACTGGCTACAAAGGTCAGAGATACCAATAATGGCAGCTAAAGATATATTTCCAGTAAAGAGAACACAAAAGAATGAAGCGATTACACCAGGCACATCAGAACTAATAAAACAATGTTGAGAAATTAAGATGAAATGGAAAGTGACAAATAACAACAGGGAAGAATGTAAATCTTTAACAAAAGAAATAAGAAGAAACATAATAAGAGACAAAAAACAATACATACAAGATTGTTATGAAAGAATAGAAGGACACTGGAAGCATGCAAGAGATAGTGAAATGTTTAAAGAAATGAAGACATTGACAAGAAGTGTCACAACAAAGCTAAATGTAATTTGTGACAAGATGGGGAATACCTTGACAGAGACAGAGGAAATTCTAGAAAGATGGAAGGAATATTGCAGAGGAATGTATGATACAATTGACTGTGCAAGCAGAAATGAACGGTGTGAACTATTACTGGAGGAGAAAGAGCCTGAACTTAATTGAAAAAGTTTTATGGGGAAAAAAGAGTCTGAAAAATAGTAAATCACTGGGATATGATGAGATAACAGCTGGACTCATAAGAGCAAGAGGAAAGGAGTGTGCAACAATCTATCATGGACTATGTAAAAAGATATGGCATTCAGGTATTTGGCCAAAAGAATGGAAAAGAACTGTATTCATCATCATCATCATCATCATCATGTGCCGTGCCGACTGGCGTTGGCTATTATGCTTCTCCAGAGTACACGATCCTTCATGCAGGCCATCAGCTCAGTTGGTAATCTCCTCTCACACCATCCCGTCAGACTGTCCAGTATCATTTCTCTTGGTCTTCCTCTTGATCTTCTTCCTTCTATTTTTCCTGTTGTTATAATATTTTCAATGCCCCCTCTTCTCATTGCATGTCCTATGAAAGTACATTGTCTCTCTCTTATCTTTTTGACAAGGTTTTTTTTCATACCACTGCCAAAAAAGGGTAAAAAAACTTGAAATTATGCACAAACTACAGAACTGTTGCCTTGATTAGTCATGCCAGTAAAATTCTGTTAAAAATCATAATAGGTAGACTTCAAAAGAAAATAGAAGGAGAAATCAATATGGTCCAAGCTGGTTTTAGACAAGGAAGACGATTAAGAGACTATATTTTCAACATACGTTTAATAATAGAGAAATGCAGAGAACTTAATGTGAATCTATATTTATTTTTTATATGCTATTCAAAGGCATTTGATTGTGTACAACACCAGAAACTTTGGGAAATAGAGGAAAAACTTGGATTTCCAATACATGTGTCACAATTAATACCACTGTTGGTTCTAGACCAACAAGCAGCAGTAAGAATAAATGGTGAAACAACAACTTGGTTTGACATAAAACAAAGGGTCCGTCAGGGGTACATATTGTCACCCTACTTATTTAACTTGTATACTGAAAATATAATGAGGAATGTTAGAGAAGATGTAGACAAGGAATATTATGATGCCACAAGAATTGGAGGTTATGAAATACCAGAGATTAGATATGCTGATGACACAGTATTACTGTCCACAACACAAAAAGGAATGGAAAAACTAATTATGTCAGTCCGTAAGAACAGTGAGGAGTAAAACCTTCATCTTAATGCTCATTCATAAATTTGCATGTCCCTTGCGGAACTTTGCCTCCCTAACAGCTCTCCTGTAGGCCTCTTGGTTGTGAGCAAGATGGCCTGCCGCTGCTGCATCCATTTGCAGATCGTCAAAGATGTCTTGCAGCCATCTTCGTTTTGGTCTTCCTCTCTTTCTTTTGCCCATTATATATCCTTCCAATACAGTCTTCTCTAAATTATCATGACGTTTAATGTGTCCAAAATATTTAAATTTTCTCTCTTTAATCCTCTTTACTAGCCAGCATTCTTCAATATTAAGTTCTTGTAGTATAGATATATTTGTTCTTTTTCATGTCCATGATATTTCAAGAACTCTTCTGTAGCATTTACATTCAGAGGCATTTATATGTTTCTCAGCTGTTTTGTTAAGTGTCCAGGTCTTACAATGCTAAGGTAACAAAATGATGACAAATGACAAAACAAATAAGACAACTGAAATATGTGTCCCAATGAGGAAAAATTAGAAGAGGTGGAGAGTTTTGAATATCTTGGATTATTACTAACTAATAATGGAGATACAATGAGGGAAGTTAAAAGGAGGACATCTATAGCTCTTTCAAAAGATAAAACAACTAAAGAAGCTATGGATAGGAACAGACAGAACCACAAAAATAAGATTTTTAAGGGCATGCATCTTTCCTATTGCAACATATGCCTGTGAGACCTGGACACTCAATAAACAGCTGAGAAATACATAAATGCATTTGAATGTAAATGCTACAGAAGAGTTCTTCAAATATTATGGACACAAAAAAGAACAAATATATCCATAAAACAAGAACTTAACATTGAAGAAGGTTAGTTAGTAAGGAGGATTAAACAGAGAAAACTGAAATATTTTGGACATATTAAATGTCATGATAATTTAGAGGAAACCATCTTGGAAGGATACATAACAGGAAAAAGAAAGATAGGAAGACCAAGGCAAAGATGGCTGCAAGATATAGTTGATGATTTGCAAATGGATGCATCACCAGCAGGGCATCTTGTTCACAACTGAGAGGCCTGCATGAGAGCTGTTAGTAAGACAAAGTTCCACAAGGGACAAGCAAATGACTGACATTCATTGGGTACACCCATGTTTTTTATGTTCTTGTACAGTCATTGGGTTGATTTTCGGTTGATTTTGAGTACATACTTGTATGGCACTCAAAAGGCATAAGCACAAAAACCAAGTTAAGATTATTTAATTCATATGTAATATCCACCCTCATATATGTATGCGAAAATTGGAAAACAACTAAAGAAACAGACAACAAATTAGATTCTTTTGAATACAAGTGCCTATGGAAATTACTAGGTATAAAATGGAATAAATTCAAGAACAACGCAGAGATAAGATAGATGAGCAAACAACAACCTGTATCATGGGTGATCAGAAAAAGGAGATGGACATATGTAGGCCATGTGATGAGAAGAAACACTCAAAGAATCCCAAAAGAAAGCTATAAAGTGGAACACAACAGGCCGAAGAAAAAGAGGTCGCCCACATGAAACTCTAAAGAGGACATTATTAAGAGAGTTCAGTTTAGTGGGCATAACATCTCATGATGAGGTTGAAAAGCTTGCTGAAAATAGGAAAACTTGGCAAACTACCATGCAAGCCCTATATGACATTTAACAGCACGGAAAGGATGTAAGATGTAAGTAGTAAGACAGTCATTGGGAACTCTCATGTTACTTATGTTCTTAGCACAATCATTGGGTACTCCCAGGTTTTTATGTTCTTGTACAATCATTAGATACTCTCATGTTTTTTGTTCTTGTACATTCATTTGGTACTCCCATGCATTTTATGTTCTTGTACAATCATTGGGTCCTCCCAAGTTTTTTTTATGTTCTTATACAATTGTTGGGAACTCCCATGCTTTTTATGCTCTTGTACAATCATTGGGTACTCCCCTGTTTTTTATGTTCTTGTACAATCACTGAGCAAGCCATTATCTTTTATGGTTTTTTAATTTGTGCAATCACTTGGCAGGCCTGTTTTTTTTTTTACATTTTTGTACAGTGACTAGACAAGTTGTTGTCTTCTATGTTTCTATACAATCACCGGGCAGGTTGTAGTTTTCTATGTTCTTGCACAGTCCCTGGCTAGGCCTTTGTCTTTCATTGTACAATCACTGGGTAGGCTCTTGGCTTCTATATTTTTGTACAATTACCAGACAGGCCCTTGTCTTCTCTGTTCTTGTACGACCATTTGTTATGTTATTTCACCCTATCTCCATCACTGGATTAGGAATTTGCTCATATGTGGCAGGAGTATAAGTTTCTTTCACAATTTCTGCTGAGTGCTATACTTGCCTGTTGCTTTTCCATCAGACAGGCTGTTGTTAGCATTCCTGATGGCTGACTTCATTATTAAGACCTGCCACTTAAGGCTGTGTAGGTACTGAATGGTCCAAACATTAACTTGTTCTCCTCCCCCCCCCCCACCTCCCATAGGCTTTGAGTAGTGTTAATTCCACCTTTGCAGGTGATCGTTAGTATAATCACTGTCAGAACTTAGGGGAGCTAACTTGGTTTATGATCTTGTCATCAGTGAGATGTCCATGCCTTGTGCATTTGTTCAGCATGTTAACAAATTTTTAGATTGCTGAGCACAAATTAATCCACAATAATTAGTGTATAAGTATACAACTATACGCGAGGCACTGCAGTAAAGGTGTGATACCAAAATGTATAAACTAGGAAGAAAGTAGGAACAGCTTTACTACTTAACGACAACAAAGTTGTGATGTTTTGGCATTAGCTTTCATCATACAAACACAAACAGGACGAAGAATCAGAGAGAGGAGACAAAGTATAGATTCACGTGAATCCTATGTTAAAGAAATAATAAAAAATGAAAAAATGTAATGAAAACTTGCAATGTATGGAAAACTTATGTAGCTTCAGTCTTGGAAGATGGCAAGTTGAAACTCGTATGGAAAACTTACGTAGCTTCAGTCTTGGAAGATGACAAGTTGAAACTCATATGGAAAACTTATGCAGCTTCAGTCTTGGAAGATGACAAGTTCAAACTCGTATGGAAAATTACGTAGCTTCAGTCTTGGAAGATGACAAGTTGAAACTCGTATGCACACTTCCAGTAATGCATTTGATATGCCTTCTTAAACCTAGAAAGATGCAAGAATGTGAATGTTTGAGTGTAGAAAATATTTTAATAGAGACTTGTGATGATAGTAGATGGTGGTAGTGAATGGATAGAGACTTGTGATGTTTGATATTAGGTGATGGTAGTGAATGGATGGTAATCTAGTTAGGAGAAGGTGAAATAAATGATTATGGTTGTGGTAGAGGGGTTGTAATGTGATGATGCATGAAAGTTCTAAACTATGGAGCTTAGAGGAGAGGGAGTATGATTGTGGAAGATTATGTGTAGCTGAATAACAAGTTCAAACCATGTTGTTCCATCGTCCCATAGTCCTGAATGTGGCAGTTCTCAAGCGCTAGGTGGCTTCTGTCATCTGCATGACATTGTTTGATGGCTGTTACCAGAAAATCAGATATGCCTCTATGATCAGGGCGATTGAAATGATTCGGGAGTGGTTTTGAAGCATGCTGGGTGATATCGTACAGATGTTTCTGTATGCAGTCCCCTAGTCTGAGGCCAATTTCACCAATATAAGTTATCCTACATCTTTTTGCATACGATGACATATGTTACATTACGGGACTTGCATGTAAATCGCTAATGGAGAGTCAGGATAGTTTTAGAAATTGTGACTGTTTTGTTTCCCAGACTACAGGGCAGATAACGCAGCAGGGGCGGTTACATTTTCTGGTGCCAACATATGTAAGGTTCCGGTTTAAGTGGCTGTGGATGAGGATGTCCTTGAGATTTGGCTCATGCTTGTATGCTAATAGGAGTGGATCAGAGAAAATGTCGCGAGTGTCAGGGTCGAGTTGGTTAATGGCAGATGACGATAAAGAATTTTCTTAACCATCTGACCTTGTGAGTGGAAAGGTAGTAGTAACTTAACTGTGTCAGATGAGGTAAGAGGCTTTTTGCTGAATGCTTCCTTGCAGTTTATTAGTTGGATATAGTTGAAGGCTTCACGAAGGACATTTTCTGGGTGATTGTGATGACGGAAAAATTCTAATAAATTGTTGGACTGATCTATAAAGTCTAAGTTATCCTGACATATGCGGCGAAGACGGAGGAGTTGGGAGTATGGGATGGAGTTCTTACAGGCTTCAGGATGGGAGGAGGTGTAAAGCAAATAGCTGTGGCTGTCGATAGGCTTGTAAAAAACGGAGGTAACAAACCTGCTTGTGCTAACTGATATTTTAATGTCTAAAAAGTTGACAGACTTGTCAGAAATTTCATAAGTGAATTTTATGTTACTTTTAAGTGAGTTAGCAAATTCAATAATTTCTTTTAGGTCTTCCATGGCATACTGGTGACTCCAATACCATCATCGATGTACCTTTTATAGAATTCTGGAAGTCTACCAGTGAGGTTTCCCATAACTTAACTTCAAGAAACCCCATAAATAAACATGCATAACTGGGACCCATTTTTGTTCCCATGGCAACACCACTAATTTGCTCAAAGTATTTGCCGTTGAATTTGAAAAAGTTTATGTTTAGTACTAGTTGTGAGTCTTATTATGGCATCAGTGTTAATGGTGTGGTGAGGGTTTTGTCGAGAAAAGAGCGGAGTGCTAAGAGTCCATCTTCATGAGGGATACAGGTATATAGGGAGCAGACATCAAGGAGAAAGATGTGATAGGAATGGTGCGGAGATAGTGTGATCGCTTCAAGAGTAGTTAAGGCGTCTTGGTATCTTTCAAATAAGAGGGTAGTTTGTGTACTAGCGGCTGGAAAATGGTGTCCAGAAAGTCAGAAATGTGCTCAGTGGGGCATGAACACGCTGATACAATGAGACGTCCAGGGTTACCTGGTTTGTGGATTTTAGGAAGAAGATATAAGCTAGGTGTGCCTAAAAACTGTCCTTGATGTGAAGAGAGACAGCTCGAGGTGGGAGACTACCTTCTCTAATCAAATCTTTAATGGCTGCTTCCACTTTATTATTATTTGAAAGGGCAGCATTGTCAAAAGGAGAAGTAAGACTCCTCCTTACCTCCGTCAGTCTACGGGACACCCTTGGGCAAGGTGGAGTACCCGTATAGCCCCCCCCCCCCCCCGATCAGGGTGACGTGAAGCCATGGGAGCAGGTGGTGGATGGAATGGGAGAGCAGCCGACAGATAATGTTGGTTATGGTCACCATTCTATGATGGTCGGCAGATGATCTCAATGTAGGGACAATGGCTACGATCACTGACTAGTACAGTCACTGCCCGGAAGGAAAGCAATGGTAAACTACCTTCTGGAAATATACCAAGAAACTCAAACAGCAACATAAAAGAACAAATATATCCACACTACAGGAACTTATGTTGAAGAAGGCTGGCTAGTAAAGAGGATTAAACAAAGAAAACTTTAATATTTTGGACACATTAAACGTTAGATAATCTTGAGAAGACCTTCTTGGAAGGGTACACAATGAGGAAAAGAAAGAGAGGAAGACCAAGGCGAAGATGGCTGCAAGACATCGTTGATGATCTGCAAATGGATGCATCAGCAGCAAGGTATCTTGCTTACAACCGAGAGGCCTACAGGAGAACTGTTAGGGAGGCAAAGTTCCGCAAGGAACATGCAGATGAATGAATACATCGTTTTTACGTGGGGCATAGGATTTTGCATTGCTAAGTTGAGACATTCCTTCCGCAGTATATAAATATTTTTTTTTAACTACAAGATTCGATGTTTTATCGGCTGGTTTTATTATTATGTCGTCTCGGCGTCGGAGTTTAGATAATGCCATGGATTCTCCCTTGGTTAGGTTGGAGTGTCGAAGTGTGATGATTGGAGGTTTTGGATTTCACACCACGTCGTATAATGTACAGATCTGAAGCTTAGGAAGCCCCGGAGGAAGGTGTCCAGCCAGATTTATAGTGGTTGTAATGGGCAAACGGGTCATTAGGGTCTTGTGAGAGTTGGTTTGGTTCTTGATTAGCACAGAAATATTTGAGACGTAATCGACAGTGAAGTGTTTAACATTGCGGAGTAAGAAGTAGCGGTCACCATGACAGCGAATCGGAATAAATTTGAGGCCTTTACCGAGTACTTGTTTTCCATCATCTGACACGGGCAAGTCGGGAGGAATACAGACAACATTAGAGGTTGGAGGAGGAGGAGAAGGATGAGGAGGAAAGGGGGTCTCATCAACGGGTGTGGGTGTGAGAGACTGATTGTGGGTGTGTAACCTGGGAAGGTTGTTCGGGAGGTGTGGAAGAAGGGCGTGAGTTGGGTGTAAAAGAATTCTGATGGTCAAGTTGAATAAAAGCCTGCTGGACAAGTGTAGCAGAAGAGAGGGGTTGATTGGATGGTGAATTATTTCTGGAAGCAGAAGAGAGGGGTTGATTGGATGGTGGATTATTTCTGGAAGCAGAAGAGAGGGGTTGATTGGATGATGGATTATTTCTGGAAGCAGAAGAGAGGGGTTGATTGGATGGTGGATTATTTCTGGAAGCAGAAGAGAGGGGTTGATTGGATGGTGATTATTTCTGGAAGCAGAAGAGAGGGGTTGATTGGATGGTGGATTATTTCTGGAAGCAGAAGAGAGGGGTTGATTGGATGGTGATTATTTCTGGAAGCAGAAGAGAGGGGTTGATTGGATGGTGATTATTTCTGGAAGCAGAAGAGAGGGGTTGATTGGATGATGGATTATTTCTGGAAGCAGAAGAGACTGGCTGTGGTGGTTGGGGGGGGGGGGGGTAGAGGTTGGAGTTGGTTGAGTTTGTGTTGTTTACCAGAGACATAGAGTTGGTAAAGTTGGCGATTTGTGACGTGTATAATGTGTTTGATAAGAAGAAGGAGAACACGTTTGTCTGATGTGTAGGAGTGAAGGCGGCGATCTAAGCTATCTTTTACCCGATCGAGGTTGGACAAAAGACGTCTGTGGTTCTGAATGATGCAACGTAATATGAGCCGGGAGCAATTTTTCTCCATTTTATCCAAACGTTTTTGTTCAAGCAAGTGGAGTGTGCCGGCCGCGGGGTTAAAAGATGACGAGAAACCTTTAGGAATTATTTTGTGGCGCAGGCAGTAGTTCAGAAAGTAGAGGTGGGAGGCGAATCTCGTCTTCTTGTAGATTGTGAAAGCCAGTTCTGTGGCTGTCTTAGATATGTGTGGAGGGAGGAGGCGGAAAGAGAAGCAGATGAAAGATTTGAGAGATTTAAGATATTCCTTAGCAGATGACATGATGGAGTGTGAAGGCAGGAAGGAAAAATACTACTAGTGGTGACAGCGGATAAGAAAGCTATGACCAGGATGCTTTGAATATGGCGAGGAGATGTGGCTAAAGTGCTGGGAGAGGTGTATTAGAAGATCAAATGAGAAGTAACACGTACACAAACGTTTGTCGCAGTGGAAATAACTTAGTAACACACAATTTAATGCATAAGGATGCAACTATACACCAGGCACTGTAGTAAAGCTGTGATACCAAAATGTATAAACTAGGAAAAAAGTAGGATCAGCTTTATTACTTAACGACAACAAAGTTGTGACGTTTCGGCGTTAGCCTTCATCATACAAACACAAACAGGACGAAGAATCAGGGGTCAAAGTATAGATTCACATGAATCCTATGTTAAAGGAATAATAAAAAAAATGAAAAATGTAATGAAAACTTGCAATGTATGGAAAACTTACGTAGCTTCAGTCTTGGAAGAACACAAGTTGAAACTCGTATGCACACTTCCAGTAATGCATTTGGTATCGCAAAGGAGATGTCGTTCTCTGAAACAGGCCAGAAGAGGCCATACACATTACTGAAACGGAAGCCTCAGTCACAAAGAGTAAAAGTCCAAACCACATTTAATGAACATCATTTCATTGTTAAAGTCTTAAAGTTTCTTCATGTCAAGATTGAAATACTAATTCCATAAAATAAAATTTTAATACAAATTTGAAATTTGGTATCCATTACGACCACAGTAGTGTTGCGTTTCTTTTTTTTGAACAGTATATAAGAGTATCTCTGACTGACCTATGAACTCTTTTATTTTCATTCACCAGAATGAATTTTTTTCTACAGTTTCTTAGATCCAGTCCTTGCTTAAAGAATTTTTAAAAAAACTTTTAAGATAGTAGGTTGGTGGTTGGAGGGGAGGCACCAAGGAAGAGATTTCACAATCATAGACATCTGACAGGCTATTGGCAGAAAACTGACAGGCTATTGGCAGACATCTGACAGGCTATTGGCAGACATATGGTAGGTTATTTGCAGACATCTAACAAGCTATTGGCAGGCATCTAACAGGCTATTGGCAGACAAATGACAGGTTGTTCATAGGCATACAAAAAAAAAGCAAAATAAAAACAAACTGTTTTTCTTGTTTACAGTGTTTTAGGTCTGACCTACATTGTTTCAGCTTTATAATTTGTCTATGTTGTCACCAAATTCTGTTCTGGAGACTTTTGTAGTTTCAATAGTTTTGTGTGTGTATAAAAGTGCAAGGATTTTTGACACTTGACACAAATCTTTCACATTTTAGACTTAAGTTCTATCTGTCTTGACTCTCAATCTTGATATGGGTTGGCCATGTTGGTTTATCACATTCTTTCCTTTAAAAAAGGTGTCAGTTATGCAGGTATGATTAAAGGTGTTAGTAATGCAGGTGTGATTAAAGGTGTTAGTAATGCATGTGTGATTTTATGATCAAAATTTGTTGTTTTCATTTCTTTTGTTACACCCATGACAACCTACTCATGATAATTTAGAGCCTAGCCATGATAAGCTAGCCATAGTAACCTAGTCATGATAATCTAACCATGTCCTAGACAAAATAACATAACCACCATGACCTAGCTATGGTAACCTAGCCATGATAATCTAGCTATAGTAACCTCTGGTCTATGGTCTGGATTATCATCATTGCATTCTACACATGTCCTAGGTGCTCAGATTCCTCCCCCCTCCCCTGCAGCTGATAGTGGCCATCCTATGTTGGTTGACTAGTCCTCTTGTGTGTGCATTCAATATGTCTCTCATTTCTGGCCATGCCAATCTGTACTGCCAGCTCTCTCAGTCTAAGCAATGATGTGCGTTCATTGCTGTTAAAGTCCTCCACTCTGTCTATCTGTCTGAATGCAATATCAACTCAATCAGTGGCTGTCTATCTGTGATGAAGGTGGAGCCAGCCAACCTATCAAATGTCTCATTTCCCTGGCTGTCCATCTGTGATGAAGGTGGAGCCAGCCAACCTATCAAATGTCTCATTTCCCTGGATGCACGCATGTCCAGTGACAATGCAGATCGTTGATTTCTGCAATGACTCAAGCCACTGCCTATGTACAGAACCTGCCTCAACCTTCCAGATCATACTCATCAGATCACTTAGTATGCAGAGCTGGGTATAGTCTTGTGACTCCAGCCAGACGAACGCTTTTGTCACTGCCATCACCTCCATTGTCATGCTGCTTGTGGTCATAGCAAAGGCTTTCTGGATTGTTCTGCCAACTGAGTGTTCTGTGAATGACCATGCAGTTCTTTGATGCATGCAGGAAACTCTCTACTATAGAGAGCGAAACAACAACACAACTCCTTCAGATTATCAGAGGAAGTACCCCCCCCCCCTCAGACAAGTGTTTTGGCCCTATTAAACTCCTGACACTCTAAGGGGGGTGGGCCCCTCTGGGTCATGACTCCCAGAGGTCTTGTGAATTGTTGCTTTTTTTGTCCCAGGATTGAGTTGGCACTGATGTAACCTAACCATGAAAGGTTAACCATGAAAGATTAACCATGTTATCCTAGCCAAAATAACCTAACCATCATGACTTAGCTATGTTAACATTAGCAAGAAAATTAAGCATGGTAATCTAGGTATATTGCAAAAGAATGTATGAAACAACCGACTGTGGCAGTCTTGTAAGATCAACAGCCACACTTAGTGTTCTAGATGACAAATATCCATATGACACCTGGATACGTGTGTATACAGATGGATCTGCACATAATGCCATAAAGAATGGAGGGGCAGGAGGATATATTGAATATCCAAACAACACCATTGACAAGATTTCCATACCCATTGGTAAATACTGCAACAACTTTGATGCAGAAGTTAGGGCAATTATTGCTGCAGTTGAAAAACTATCAGATTCCAGAATTGATACATGTCCTGTAGTAATTCTCACAGATGCAAGATCAGTACTGGAAGCTCTTCAGTGCAACAAACTACCAGACCTTAAAGATGCCTTGTCAAAAATTGGCTTACAACATGGAGTCACTTTGCAATGGATTCCCTCCCACTGTGGGATACCAGGCAATGAGAAAGCTGACCATCTGGCCAAAGAGGGCACTGAAATGGAGCAACCAGACATACCAATCACCTATAATCAGAAGAAAAGCATGATAAAAACCTACAGGAAGCCACAAACACCACCACATGATGACTATCACATGCTAAACAGAAAGGAACAAGTCACCATCTTCCGTCTCCAAACAGGACACAGCCGACTCCGAAGTCATATGTATACAAAGTTTAAGGTTGGTACTACTAATCTATGTACATGTGCCCAGGTGCCCCAAACTGTGGAACATATCCTCCAGAACTGCATCAACTACGAGACACTGAGAAATAATTACTGGCCCAGTGAAACCACTAAAGAAGATAAGCTCTACAGTTCCATACATGAGTTACAAAAAACAGTGAAATTTATCCAAGAGACAGGACTGCAGATATAGACAGACAATGCGAACGAAGAAGAAGAAGAAGAACCAACTGTGGAAGCAGAAATCAACAGTGTGATTTATCATTGGAGGAGAAAGAACCCGAACTGACAATAGAAGAAGTTTTATGGGCAATAAAGAATTTGAAAAATGGTAAATCACCACGATGTGATGAGATAACAGCTGAATTTATTAAAGCAGGAGGAAAGGAATGTGCAACAATCTATCATGCACTATATAAAAAGATATGGCATTCAGGTATTTGGCCAAAAGAATGGAAAAGAACTGCATTCATACCACTGCCAAAAAAAGGGTAACCTGAATTATGCACAAACTACAGAATTGTTGCCCTGATTAATCATGCCAGTAAAATTCTGTTAAAAATCATAATAGGCAGACTTCGTAAGAAAACAGAAGAAGAAGTCAATATGGTCCAAGCTGGTTTCAGGCTAAGAAGAGGATCAGGAGATCATATATTCAATATAAGATTAATAATAGAGAAATGCAGAGAGTTTAATGTGAATCTATATTTATCCTTTATAGACTACTCAAAGGCATTTGATTGTGTACAACACCAGAAACTTTGGGAAATAATGGAAAAAATGGGATTTCCAACACATTTGATACAATTAGCATCACTGCTGTATCTAGACCAACAAGCAGCAGTAAGAACAAATGGTGAAACAACAACTTGGTTTGATATAAAACAAGGGGTCTGTCAGAGGTGCATATTGTCACCCTACTTATTTAACTTGTATGCTGAAAATCTAATGAGGAATGTTAGAGAAGATGTAGACAAAGAATATTACGATGCCATAACAATTGGAGGTTATGAAATACCAGAGATTAGATATGCTGATGACACAGTATTACTGCCCACATCACAAAAAGGAATGGAAAAACTAATTATGTCAGTCCGTAAGAACAGCGAAGTGCAAAACCTGTATCTTAATGCAAAGAAAACTAAATTGATGACAACTGACAAAACAAACAAGGCAGCTGAAATATGTATCAATGAGGAAAAACTGGAAGAAGTGGAGAGTTTTGAATATCTTGGATCACTACTAATAATGGAGATACAATGAGGGAAATTAAAAGGAGGACATCTATCGCTCTTCAGAAAGTAAAACAAATAAAGAATCTGTGGAGAGGAGCAGATAGAATCACAAAAATAAGATTTTTAAGGGCATGCATCTTTCCCATCGCAACATATGCCTGTGAGACCTGGACACTTAACAAAACAGCTGAGAAACACATAAATGCCTTTGAATGTAAATGCTACAGAAGAGTTCTTCCAAATATCTTGGACACAAAAAAGAACAAATATATCTATACTGCAAGAGGAAGAAGGCTGGCTGATAAAGAGGATTAAAGAGAGAAAATTTAAATATTTTGGACACATTAAACATCATGATAATTTAGAGAAGACTGTATTGGAAGGATATATAATGGGAAAAAGAAAGAGAGGAAGACCAAAACGAAGATGGCTGCAAGACATCGTTGACGATCTGCAAATGGATGCATCAGCAGCAGGCCATCTTGCTCACAACCAAGAGGCCTACAGGAGAGCTGTTTTGGAGGCAAAGTTCCGCAAGGGACATGCAAATGAATGAATGAATCTAGGTATGATAACATAGGCATGATAGCATAGCCATGGTAAGCTAAGCATAATAACATAGCAGTGCAAACCTAGGTATGATAAGCATAGCCATGGTAAGCTAGACATAATAATATAATAGTGGTAGGCTAGGCATGAGAACATAGCCATAGTAACCTGGGCATGATAAAACAGCCATGGTAACCTTGGCATGATAATATAGCCATGATAACCTTGGCATGAGAACATACCCATGATAGCCTAGGTATGATAACATAAGCATGATAATATAGCCATGGTGAACTAGGCATGATAATATAGCCATGATAACCTAGGCATGATAAAAAAGGGAAGCAGGCCTAGAATGGTGGAGAGTTCAGTAACTCATTCAGAAGGCCAGGTATATACAACTGCCATCTTTAGACAATAAACTTCAAATAATGAGCTGCAGCTTGCTTCTGATGATAATGATAGAGATCATGTTAATGACATTAATGATGTTACTGAAAAATGCTTTTCACCAAAGCTGAAGAAATACATGACATACTGTGCTGCTGTTTCTGGTGTATCTTCTTCTTCTTCTTCTTTGTTCGCTTCCACCACCAAGACTGTCCTGTGATCCTACTGAATAACCTGTGGTACTCCATAGGTCCCTTGGTCCCCCATGAGATCCCCGAGAGGACCACAAGAGGTTCAGAGTATCACAAGGCTTGAGCCTGTATTCTTGGTGGGTCTCTGAAGCGGGTGAAAGGTGGTAGCCCATCCAGGCTAGAGTTGGATTTTTTCACCCGAAAACCTCGACGTGTTTTGAGATACCTGTGTATCACCGCCAGGTGAGAGGTGGTTGCTCATCTAGTCCAGTGTTGGACTTTCTCACCGGAAAACCTCAGCGTGACTAGGACACGCATACATCCCCGCCAGGTGAGAGGTGTTTGCCTATCTAGACTGCCGTGGTCCAGTGTCTCCGACTTCAGCATTTTGTGGTCGTGGCCGCTACCCTTCCTAGTTGTGACCAGGACGGAGCTTTGTCCAGGAGAGTGAATCCTCACCACTGGTGACTTCCACCCCTGGGTTGAGCTGGTTTAGGCACATTATCCCAGTATGGATGTGTTTAGGACATGACCGACCTCTAGAGCAGAAGTACTGTGATATGCATATCCATCAAGATTCACCCATGGTATAAGCCGGTTTAGGCATATTTCACCAGTATGGGTGTATTTCGGACGTGGTCTGACCTCTAGAGCAGAGGCGCCGTGGTATGAGTAGCTCTCACCGCGATACTACTGGACATACCAATAAAACTTCACTTTATCCTTTCCATCACCTTTTCCCATCGGCGCCACACAACAACCCTTTTCCGGGTTGGCGGGGAGGAGCTTCACTCTACGCGCGGCATCTGAAGAATCTTTTCTAGTGTATAATACAGATGATTACCAAATACTGAAGCTACTCATACTTTCATCATGTGTACCAAAAGGAAGCTAATTATGTTATGAGATAAATTATTAGTCAACCAGTCTTTAAAAGCAAGCATAAAGAACCATTATTAGTCAACCAGTCTTTAGAAGCAAGCATGTGAAGTCATTATTAGTCAACCAGTCTTTAGATGCAAGCATATAGAACCATTATTAGTGAACCAGTCTTTAGAGGCAAGAATATGGAACCATTATTAGTGAACCAGTCTTTAGAGGTCCCACGTGTGGTACCCGGGATCTGCAAAGAATAAGACCACTGTGCCCTACCACGCATGATCGTAAAAGGCGACTAAGAAGGGTTCGGCATAGGGCCAGCAACCCTATCTGGTAAAAAAAAACTATCAGACTGCTACAGAAACAGAAGCAAGGGAAAAAAACAAATGCAGGTGGAAGGAGAAATGCTTATCAGGAAACTGAGCCCAAGAAGGTTGTGGATGAAAGCCAGCCACTGGAAGTCCCCAGCCCAACTGCAGACCTCCTGGAACATAAACACAAGATGCAAATAGGCAGCTGGAATGTAAGAACACTTAACCAGACTGGAAAACTAGCACAAACCATCAAGGAAATGCACAGATACAAACTAGACATACTAGGAGTACAAGAACAAGATGGACAGGACAAGGCAGAAGGAAATTAACAACACAGCACACAGAAGATACAATAATATGGTCAGGTAAAGAAGATCATCATGAAGGAGGAGTAGCATTGATTATAACAAAAGAGGCATCAAGAGCATTGCTGAAATGGACCCCTATAAATGAGAGATTATTATATGCATGGTTCAATTCAAGATTCACGAAGCTGTCTATTATAGTTTGTTATGCACCAACAGAAGCAGCTGAAGAGGAATTAAAAGAAGATTTTTACAACAGCCTCCAAGCCACAGTAGAAACAATACCCAAGTATGATATGCTACTCGTCTTGGGCGACTTCAATGCAAAAGTAGGTGAGGGAAATGAAGATAGAAGAAGAATCATGGGAAGAGAAGGAATCAGAGAAATAAATGAAAATGGAGAAAGACTGCAGTTTCTGTGAAGAAAACATGATGACCATTGGAGGAACAATTTTCCAACATAAAAACATCCATAAAATGACTTGGAGGTCCCCAGATAAAACCACAGAAGACCAAATCGATCACATACTAATAAACAACAAGTGGAAATGGTCACTACAAGATGTGAGAGCAAGGAAAGGAGCAGATGTAGGAAGTGATCACAATCTTCTGGTAACAAAAAATAAAACTAAAATTAATGAAAGCCTAAATCGGAGAACACAGAAAGAAACGTTTTGATACAGCAAAACTGAAAGACCACCAAACAAGGAATGAATTCTGAATAGTACTTAAGAACCACTTCAGTGTCCTACAAGATGAAGCAGAACTATACATACTAGAGTTCAATAAAACACTACAGGAAACAGCAAAAGAGGTGCTGGGATATTGGAAACGGAGAAAAGAGGAATGGGTAAGCAAGACCACATGGGAAAAGAAATCAAGAAACAATTACTGAACACCAAATCACAAAGGCTAAAAGAACAAGTTTTAAGTAATTATGCACAAAAAGACAAAAAAGTGAAGGAATCATCCCATCAATATAAATGTCAATACTATGACAACTTAGCAGAAGCAGCAGAGAAAGCAGCATATGCAAATTACATGAAAACCATATACAAAATCACAAAGCAGATGACAGGTAACTTCAACACAAGATGTGAGAGTGCAATAAGGACACATAAGAGACAACTGGTCAATGGAGAAAGAAAAAAAATTGAAAGATGGAGGGAACACTTTAACACCATACCAAACAGAACACAAGCAGTACAAACAATAGACTTACCTGTAGCAAAAATGGAACTAAACATCAATACAGGACCAATAACAATAAGTGAAGTAAAGGAGGCAATAAAGAAGCTAAAATTAGACAGGGCACCAGGTGAAGATGAAGTGACTGCTGAGATGCTGAAAGAGAAGAAACAGAAACACCCAAACAACTCTGCCGGATACTACAACAAATTTTGGATCTAGAAAAAGCTCCAGAGGAGTGGAAAACTGGCCTTATAGTAAAACTACCAACGAAGGGTGACCTCAGAGATTGCGGGAACTAGAGAGGCATTACCCTACTGCCACTCACCAGTAAAGTATTTTGCAGAATAATCATCAACAGAATTGTACCAGCACTTGAGGGAAAACTTCGGAAAGAGCAGGCAGGATTTAGGAAAGGAAGATCATGCATAGATCACATATTTGTACTTAGACAAATATTAGAACAGGCAAATGAGTGGCAAATACTTGGCATCAAGTGGAACGAATTCAAGAACTATGCAGAGATAAGACAGATGACTGAACAACAACCAGTCTCATGGGTGATCAGGAAAAGGAGATGGACATATGTTGGTCACTTGATGAGAAGAAATGATCAGAGAATCCCAAAACAAGCTATCAAGTGGAACACAACAGGCCACAGAAAAAGAGGCAGACCACGTGAAACTCTGAAGAGGACATTGTTAAGAGAGGCCAAATCAACAGGCATAAAATCCTTTGATGAGGTTGAAAGACTCGCTGAAGACAGGAAACATTGGCGAACTACTTTGCGAGCCCTATGTGATGATTAATGGCATGGGAAGGAGATAAGATAAGTCTTTAGAGGCAAGAATATGGAACCATTATTAGTGAACCAGTCTTTAGAAGCAAGCATATGGAACCATTATTAGTCAACCAGTCTTTAGAAGCAAATGTATGTAATTGAAATGCTTGGACTTTCCATTTGGAAATTAGTGAGTCATCCAGATAAAGGTTTGGTTTGTTTCAAATCGCCCGTGATTATTTTCTAATAATGGATTTCTATCCCAGATTTTGTTCTGCCTTCTTACAGAGCTGAAACAGTCACATCTTGTTTCTCATCAGTTCTACCAGCTGTAGTTTGTTTATGTTGTATATGTGCATATGTATGTGTATATATTTGTTCATATGTGATTGTGTATATGCATGAAATTATCTGTAGGAACTGCAATGAAGAATATTTATCTTTTCTTTTTTAATTTGCAGTTCCTTTAAGACTTCTTTCAAGTTTATCATGTAATCATAACATGTAGTTTTATTGTGTAATCATAACATGTAGTTTTATTGTGTAATCATAACATGTAGTTTTATTGTGTAATCATAACATTATAAATGATTTTATACTTTCATCTTGTCATACAAATATTCTACAGATAATTTTAACTATCCTACTATTCTATTGTTGTGTCTTTTTATCCTACATTATTTAGTATTTCTTAATATCATAACATTGTATTAATATGTCAAATATTTTTATTTTTACAGTGACTAAAAGCTAGTGTTCTAATACTTTCATAGAAACTATATATTGTTTTAATCATTACAGAGACATTCAGAGTTATATTTTGTTCTAATGTTTATGTTGTGACTGACAGTTGGTATCTTAATGTTTACACTGAGACTCATACTAGTGATTAAATATTTATGCTGTGACTGAGAGCTAGTGTTTTAATGTTTTTGCTGTGACTAAGAGCTAGTGATTTAATGTTTATGCTGTGACTGAGAGCTAGTATTTTAATGTTTATGCTGTGACTGAAAGCTAGTGTTTTAATGTTTATGCTGTGACTGAGAGCTAGTGTTTTAATGTTTATGCTGTGACTGAGAGCTAGTGTTTTAATGTTTATGCTGTGACTGAAAGCTAGTGTTTTAATGTTTATGCTGTGATTGAGAGCTAGTATTTTAATGTTTATGCTGTGACTAAGAGCTAGTGTTTTAATGTTTATGCTGTGATTGAGAGCTAGTATTTTAATGTTTATGCTGTGACTAAGAGCTAGTGTTTTAATGTTTATGCTGTGATTGAGAGCTAGTATTTTAGTATTTATGCTGTGACTAAGAGCTAGTGTTTTAATGTTTCCACAGCGACTGACAGTTAGCCTTTTAATATTTATGTTGTGAAGAAGAGGTAGTCTTTTAATTTTTACACAGAGATAGAGAATTCGTGTTTTAATATTTAAGCTGTGTTTAAAAGCTATTGTTTTAATATTTATGCCATGATTAAGAGTTAGTTTTTTTAATATTTATGCCATGATTAAGAGCTAGTTTTTTAAATATTTATGCTGTGCATAATTATGGAATTCTTACAGCACAGCCATAATCACAGTAGCAAAAGCAAGTGCTGGACTGAAAAAAACCAATTAGAAAAGCATGGATATCAGATAAAACATAGAGGTACAAACATGAAAGACAAGCAGCCAAATTAACCATGTTGAATATAAAAACAGATCTTTGAAAAGATATGGCAAAAGCTGCATACAAAGAAATAGACAAGAAAGTAAAAAGTTCAGCTAGAAGGGATAAAAGAGAATCTCTGAACCTTAAGTGCCCAGGGCACATGGGGCTTCCGCAAGGGTTTTCCACAAATGCCTGTCTTTCGCCTTTTTTCCTGCTCTTGCCCAGGTGAGCCCTCTATTGCTCAACATCCTTTCTGTTGTTCTTCTCCATGTCTCTTTTGGTCTACCCTTACTTCTGCTCCCCTGTGGTGTCCATCTTAGTGCTATTTTTGGTAGTGAGTTGTCAGTCATTCGGAGCACATGTCCCAACCATCGCCAGCGTCTTTCCTCAATAATTGTTGTCAGTGGTTTCATCTGCATTTCTGCCAATAAGATGTTATTTCTTATGGTGTTTGGCCAAAATATTTTTTTAATTCTACGTAAACATTTAGTCTGGAAAGAATTCAACTTGTTTTCTATGGTTTTGGTGATTTTCCAGCATTCACTTCCATAGAGTAGTACACTTAGAACATTACTCTTAAATATCCTGATTTTCATATTTATGCTTAGTTTATTTGATTTCCATATATTCTGTAGCATTGCAAAAGCCTGTTTTGCTCTAGTAAGTCTGCTGTTGATGTCCTCTGTGCTGTCTCCATTTTCTACTACTCTGCTGCCAAGGTATACAAATTCGTTGACCTCCTCCACTAACTTGTTATCTACTCTGAGTACATTTCTGTTGTTCACATTTTGCTTCATTAACTTTGTCTTTCCTACGTTGATCTTTAGTCCTATGTTGTTTGCATTCTGGGTTAACTTGTTTATTTTATCTTGCATATCTTTGTGACTGCTTGATAATAGACAAATGTCGTCCGCAAAGTCAAGGTCCTCCAGCACTGTGTTAAGGGTCCATTGTAATCCTCTGCGTTTGTCTGATGTTGCCTCCTTCATTAACCAGTCTACTGCCAAGATAAATAATGTTGGTGATAGTACACATCCCTGTTTCACTCCTGTTTGTACCCTAAAGCTGCTGGAGGTATGTTCTCCACAGATAACTTTGCACTGAAAACCCTCGTATAGGGCTTTGATTACATTAACTATTTTATGGGGGAGGCCATGCCATCTTAGGATTTTCCACAGTGCATCTCTGTTGACACTGTCGAAGGCTTTCTCAAAATCTATGAATAATGCATATGTTGTGCTATGCCATTCATTTGCCTGTTCTAATATTTGTCTAAGTACAAATATATGGTCTATGCATGATCTTCCTTTCCTAAATCCTGCCTGCTCTTTCCGAAGTTTTTCTTCAAGTGTTGGTACAATTCTGTTGATGATTATTCTGCAAAATACTTTACTAGTGAGTGGCAGTAGGGTAATGCCTCTCCAGTTCCCGCAATCTCTGAGGTCACCCTTCTTTGGTAGTTTTACTATAAGACCAGTTTTCCACTCCTCTGGGGCTTTTTCTAAATCCCAGATTTGTTGTAATATCCGGCAAAGTTGTTTTGGTGTTTCTGTTTCTTCTGCTTTCAACATCTCAGCAGTCACTTCATCTTCACCTGGTGCCCTGTCTGATTTTAGCATCTTTATCGCCTCTTTTACTTCATTTATTGTTATTGGTCCTGTATTGATGTTTAGTTCCGCTTTTGCTTCAGGTATATCTATTGCTTGTGCTGCTTGTGTTCTGTTTAGTAGGGTGTTAAAGTGTTCCCTCCATCTTTCAATTTTTTCTCTTTCTCCACTGACCAGTTGTCCATTTTGTGTTCTTACTGCACTTTCACATCTTGTATTGAAGTTACCTGTCATCTGCTTTGTGATTTTATATATGGTTTTCATGTCATTTGTATATGCTGCTTTCTCTGCTGTCTCTGCTAAGTTGTCATAATACTGACGTTTATCTTGACGGCATGATTCCTTCACTTCTTTGTCTTTTTGTGCATAATTACTTAAAACTCGTTCTTTAAGCCGTTGTGATTTGGTGTTCAGTAATTTTTTCTTGATTTCTTTTCTTTGCTCTATCTTTTCCCATGTGGTCTCACTTATCCATTCCTCTTTTCTCCTTTTCCGATATCCCAGCACCTCTTTTGCTGTTTCCTGTAGTGTTTTATTGAACTCTAATATGGACATTTCTGCTTCGTCTTGTAGGACACTGAAGCGGTTCTTAAGTATTATTGAGAATTCATTTCTTGTTTACTGGTCTATCAGTTTTCTTGTATCAAAATGTATCTTTCTGTGTTCTCCGATTCTGGCTTTCCTTAATTTTAGTTTTATTTTTGCTACCAGAAGGTTGTGATCACTTCCTATATCTGCTCCTTTCCTTGCTCGCACATCTTGTAGTGACCGTTTCCACTTGTTGTTTATTAGTATGTGATCGATTTGGTTTTCTGATAAAAGAGAATACATAGACAATATGGTGAAAGAGGCAGAGAAAGCAGCAAAAACTGTAGACAGCAAAACTTTATATAATACACAAAAGACGCTAACAGGTACTATTACATCTAAAGAAAGACCAATCCTTAGCAAAACTGGAACCCTATTAACATCAAGTAAAGACCAAAAGCAAAGATGGGCTGAATACTTCCAAGAAATACTTAATCAACCACACCCAAAAGAATTGTTAAACCTTGAAACCAACTTACCAGCCCCACAACTAAATGTCAACCTAGATTAAATTAAATTGCATGAAATAGAAACAGCAGTGAATCTAATGGCTAATAAAAAAGCTACAGATGAAGATGAAATAACACCTGAAATGCTAAAAGCTAACAATAGTGACAACATGAGACAACTATAGAAAATGTTTAACAAGATTTGGAAAGAAGAAAAGGTCCCTTCTAAATGGAAGAAAGGAACCATTGTTAAAATACCACAAAAAGACAACTTTAGTGACTGTAACAATTGGAGAGGAGTAACCTTAATATCAGTTGTGTCAAAAGTATTTTGCAAGGTCATTTTCAATAGACTTAAAGATATAGTGGATACCGCAATGAGAGAAGAACAGGCGTGAAACAAGGATGTATACTGTCTCCTTTGCTTTTTGGAATTACAGTAGACTTCATAAAAAATTAATTGCTATTTTTATGCTGTAATGAAAAGCTAGTGTTTTAATATTTATGTTATGGTTAATAGTCAGTGTTTTAATGTTTACTCAGAGACTGAGAGCTAGTGTTTTAATATTTATGCAGTGACTAAGAGTTAGTCTTTTAATATCTATAATTTGACTAAGAATTAGTGTTTTAATTTTTACACAGAACTGAAAGTTAGTATTTTAACATTTGTGATGTGACTAAGAGGTAGTGTTTTAATATTTATGATGTGACTAATAGCTAGTGTTTTAATATTTATGATGTGATTAAGAGTTTTAATATGTTTTAATAATGTATTAATATTTATTCTGCGGCAGGGAGCTAGAATGTTAGTGGTGTTTTAATGTTTATGCTGATAATGACAGCTAGTTTTTTAATGTTTTCACTGTGACTGAGAGCTATTGTTTTAATATTTTCACTGTGACTGAGAGCTATTGTTTTAATATTTTCACTGTGACTGAGAGCTATTGTTTTAATATTTTCACTGTGACTGAAAGCTATTGTTTTAATATTTTCACTGTGACTGAGAGCTATTGTTTTAATATTTTCACTGTGACTGAAAGCTATTGTTTTAATATTTTCACTGTGACTGAAAGCTATTGTTTTAATATTTTCACTGTGACTGAAAGCTATTGTTTTAATATTTAAACTGTGACTGAAAGCTATTGTTTTAATATTTTCACTGTGACTGAAAGCTATTGTTTTAATATTTTCACTGTGACTGAAAGCTATTGTTTTAATATTTAAACTGTGACTGAAAGCTATTGTTTTAATATTTTCACTGTGACTGAGAGCTATTGTTTTAATGTTTTCACTGTGACTGAAAGCTACTGTTTTAATGTTTTCACTGTGACTGAAAGCTATTGTTTTAATGTTTTCACTGTGACTGAGAGCTATTGTTTTAATGTTGTCACTTTGACTGAGAGCTATTGTTTTAATGTTTACACTATGACTGGAAGCTAGTGTTTTAATGTTTAAACTGTGACTAAGAATTAGCCTTGTTTCACTGAGGCTGATATCTCTTGTTTTTATATTTACACTGAAACTGAGATCTCTTTTTTTATATTTACACTGAGACTGATAACTTGTGTTCTAATGTTTACATTGTGACTGAGATTTCTTATTTTTATCTTTCCACTGAGACAAAGAGCTAGTGTTTTAATATTTAAACTGTGACAAAGAGCTAGTGTTTTAATATTTAAACTGTGAGTAAGAGCTAGAGTTTTAATATTTAAACTGTGACAAAGAGCTAGTGTTTTAATATTTAAACTGTGACAAAGAGCCAGTGTTTTAATATTTAAACTGTGACAAAGAGCTAGTGCTTTAATATTTAAACTGTGACAAAGAGCTAGTGTTTTAATATTTAAACTGTGACAAAGAGCTAGTGTTTTAATATTTAAACTGTGACAAAGAGCCAGTGTTTTAATATTTAAACTGTGACAAAGAGCTAGTGTTTTAATATTTAAACTGTGACAAAGAGCTAGTGTTTTAATATTTAAACTATGAGTAAGAGCTAGTGTTTTAATATTTAAACTGTGACAAAGAGCTAGTGTTTAATATTTAAACTGTGAGTAAGAGCTAGTGCTTTGAGTAAGAGCTAGTGTTTTAATATTTAAACTGTGAGTAAGAGCTAGTGTTTTAATATTTAAACTATGAGTAAGAGCTAGAGTTTTAATATTTAAACTGTGACAAAGAGCTAGTGTTTTAATATTTAAACTATGAGTAAGAGCTAGTGTTTTAATATTTAAACTGTGAGTAAGAGCTAGTGTTTTAATATTTAAACTGTGACAAAGAGCTAGTGCTTTGAGTAAGAGCTAGTGTTTTAATGTTTAAACTGTGAGTAAGAGCTAGTGTTTTAATATTTAAACTATGAGTAAGAGCTAGTGTTTTAATGTTTAAACTGTGACTAAGATCTAGTGTTTTATTGTTTACAGTGTGACTAAGATCTAGTGTTTTATTGTTTACAGTGTGACTGAGATCTAGTTTTTTATTGTTTACAGTGTGACTAAGATCTAGTGTTTTATTGTTTACAGTGTGAATGGGAGCTATATTTTAATGTTTACAGTGTGACTGGGAGAAGTCATTGTTTTAGATTGGGATACCTACCTTGTGTTTTAATGTTTACTGATAAAGCTGATGTTGTTTCCACTGTGACTGGTAGCTAGTGTTATAATGTTTACACTGATATTGAGTGGTGGTATTTTAATGTTTATGCTGAGACTGATAACTAGTGTTTTCATGTTTACACTTTGCCTGAGAGCTAGTCTTTCAATATTTACTCTGAGACTGGAAGTGCTCAAGAATTGAAAGTGCCCAGCACAAACGCGCAATGCGAAAAGCTAAGGCAGCACAAGAACCCACAACTGAATCTGGATATATATGTTTCGTGTGTGCAAAACTTTTAGAGCTCGTATAGGGCTAGTTGGTCATGCACGGACATGCCTCTCCTTACTTTGACTAAGATGAATCTGTGGTCACCAACAGAGATGATGGATGAATAACAACAACTACATTCTAAGACTGACAGTTAATGTTTTAATGTTTATTCTGATACTGAGAGTTAGTGTTTTAATGTTTACACTGTTACTGAGAGCTATTTTTTAATATTTACACAGTAACTGAGGGTTATGTTTTAATGTTTACACTGTTACTGAGAGCTATTTTTTAATATTTACACAGTAACTGAGGGTTATGTTTTAATGTTTACACTGTTACTGAGAGGCAGTGTTTAAATGTTTACACTGTAACTGGGAGGTAGTTTGTTTTTTTTTTACATTGTGACTGGGAGGTAGTGTTTTCATGTTTACACTCTGGCTGAGAGCTAATGTTTTAATGTTTAAACTGTGACAGATAAAAGGGATGGTGACTGCAGTAAAACTGGTTTAAATAAAAAAGGTAGATATAGGTGTATGGTGCAGTTTTACAAAGTGAGGGAGGGAGTGAGTAAGGTGAGAAAAAAATGAATAGAAAGTATGAGAGTGTATAAATGAAAAACATACAACATCTGATATTTCGGCGTGAGCTTTTTTCAAGGATTACATGCACACACAAGACAAAAATAAAAATAAAAAAACGAAGAACTTATCTGAATATGGCTTCCTCCAAAAGTAGAAAACAGAAATGTGTGTAGTAGAAGGAACAACTATGCTAACCATAATAAAGGATGCCAGATAGGGCCAATCATAAAGAAGAGGTGGAGAGAAAGGAGGAAAACAAGTGGTAGAAAGGGGTGGGGGGGAAAGGCAATAGAAACATGATAGCTGCTAGAGGAGGTGTCGGGGGGGGGGGGGGGGGGAGGGAAAAGGGGATATGGAGAGATAATGAATGAAGAACATAAACACCTGCAGGGAGAAAATGTGAAACTGGTGAATAGGACAAGACCCTACAGACACCGTTGTGTTGCCAGAGAAGAAAAGAGGGTGGTGGTAGGGAGGGGTAGCATAGAGAAAGAAAGTAGAGTTAAAAAAAAAGGGAGTGGAAAACTACAGAAAGCTGAAGACATTGTTAATTCCAGCTGGGTGGAGACAGCCAGTCTGGAAAATAAGGCGCTGTTCTAGGACCCTCCAAGATAATACATCAGCAGAACAAGAGCGGATCGCACTAACAGAAATGTCCTGTTTACCCCTGTGGTTGCTAAGGCAAAAATGTTTAGCCACAGGTGTCCAGGCCCTCTTAGAAATATCATTGAGATGCTGGCGAAATCGATCTCCTAAGCATAAGCCAGTCTCCCCTATGTACTTCAAATCACAACGTTTGCACATAATAGCATAAATGACATTGCGTGAAGTACAAGTGAAACCCTCCTGAACTGATAACGTGGACTTAGGGAAGGAGATCTGGCTAGCCTCGACAACAAACGGACAAGTGTTGCATCTGCGGCGTCCGCAACGTCTGGTACCATAAAAAGTGTCATCTGTCTTAAGATGACTACGAATTGAAAGGTCCCTGAGGTTCTTGTCCCGTCTGTAGGCTACCAATGAGAGTTCCCCAAAAAGTTCACGTATATCAGGCTCAGTCTGGAGGAGATGGAGATGGCGAAACAGTATGTTTTTAACTGCCAAGCTATGAGGGTGGTACGTGAGTACCAGTTTAACTCTGTCCCCCCACCCCTTTCTACCACTTGTTTTCCTCCTCTCTCTCCACCTCTTCTTTATGATTGGCCCTATCTGGTATCCTTTGTTATGGTCAGTGTGGTCATTCCTTCTACTACACACATTTCTGTTTTCTACTTTTGGAGGAAGCCATATTCAGATCTTCGTTTTTTTTAAATTTTTATTTTTGTCTCGTGTGTGCATGTAATCCTCGAAAAAGGCTCACACTGAAATATCAGATGTTTTATGTTTTTCATTTATACATTCTCATACTTCCTAATGTTTAAACTGTGACTGAGAACTCTTGTTTTTATGTTTACACTCAGACTGACAGTTAATGTTTGAATGTTTACTCTGAGACTGACAGTTAGTGTTTGACTGTTTACTCTGAGACTGACAGTTAGTGTTGGAATGTTTACTCTGAGACTGAGAGTTAATATTTGAATGTTTACTCTGAGACATGTAGTTAGTGTTTGAATGTTTACTCTGATATTGAGAGTTAGTATTTGAATGTTTACTCTGAGACTGAGAGTTAGTATTTGAATGTTTACTCTGAGACATGTAGTTAGTGTTGGAATGTTTACTCTGAGACATGTAGTTAGTGTTGGAATGTTTACTCTGAGACAGAGAGCTAGTCTTTTAATGCTTACTCTGAGACTTAGAGTTAGTGTTTTAATGTTTACTCTGGGGCTAAAAATTGGTGTTTTAATGTTTAATCTGAGAATGGGAGTTAGTGTTTTAATGTTTACTCTGAGACTGAAAGTTAGTGTTCTAATGTTTACTCTGAGACAGAGAGTTAGTGTTTTAATGTTTACTCTGAGATGAGGAGCTATTGCTTTATTGTTTATGATGTGGCTGAGAGTTAGTGTTTTTATGTTTACTCTGAGACTGAGAGCTAGTGTTTTAGTGTTTATGTTGTGACTGGGAGCTAGTGTTTTAGTGTTTATGTTGTGACTGGGAGCTAGTGTTTTAGTGTTTATGTTGTGACTGGGAGCTAGTGTTTTAATGTTTATGTTGTGACTGGGAGCTAGTGTTTTAATGTTTATGTTGTGACTGAGAGCTAGTGTTTTAGTGTTTATGTTGTGACTGAGAGCTAGTGTTTTAATGTTTATGTTGTGACTGGGAGCTAGTGTTTTAATGTTTATGTTGTGACTGGGAGCTAGTGTTTTAGTGTTTATGTTGTGACTGGGAGCTAGTGTTTTAATGTTTATGATGTGACTGGGAGCTAGTGTTTTAATGTTTATGTTGTGACTGGGAGCTAGTGTTTTAGTGTTTATGTTGTGACTGGGAGCTAGTGTTTTAATGTTTATGATGTGACTGGGAGCTAGTGTTTTAGTGTTTATGTTGTGGTTGGGAGCTAGTGTTTTAATGTTTATGTTGTGACTGGGAGCTAGTGTTTTAGTGTTTATGTTGTGACTGGGAGCTAGTGTTTTAGTGTTTATGTTGTGACTGGGAGCTAGTGTTTTAATGTTTATGATGTGACTGGGAGCTAGTGTTTTAATGTTTATGTTGTGACTGGGAGCTAGTGTTTTAATGTTTATGATGTGACTGGAAGCTAATGTTTTAATGTTTATGATGTGACTGGGAGCTAGTGTTTTAATGTTTATGTTGTGACTGAGAGCTAGTGTTTTAATGTTTATGATGTGACTGGGAGCTAGTGTTTTAATGTTTATGTTGTGACTGGGAGCTAGTGTTTTAGTATTTATGTTGTGACTGGGAGCTAATGTTTTAGTATTTATGTTGTGACTGGGAGCTAGTGTTTTAATGTTTATGTTGTGACTGAGAGTTAGTAATTGAATGTTTGCTCTGAGACAGAGAGCTAGTGTTTTAATGTTTACTCTGAGACAGAGAGCTAGTGTTTTAATGTTTACTCTGAGACTGAGGGTTAGTATTTGAATGTTTACTCTGAGACAGAGAGCTAGTGTTTTAAAGTTTAGTCTGAGACAGAGAGCTAATGTTTGAATGTTTACTCTTTGACTGTGAGCTAACATTTGAATGTTAACTCATTGACTGTGAGCTAGCATTTGAATGTTTACTCTGAGACAGAGAGCTAGCATTTGAATGTTTATTCTTTGACTAAGGGCTAGTGTTTGAATGTTTACTCTTTGACTAAGAGCTAGTGTTTGAATGTTAACTCTTTGACTGTAAACTAGTGTTTGAATGTGTACTCTTTGACTAAGAGCTAATGTTTGAATGTTAACTCTTTGACTAAGAGCTAGTGTTTGAATGTTGTGTGTTTGAATGTTGTGTGTTTGAATGTTAACTCTTTGACTGTAAGCTAGTGTTTGAATTTGTACTCTTTGACTAAGAGCTAATGTTTGAATGTTAACTCTTTGACTAAGAGCTAGTGTTTGAATGTTTACTCTTTGACTAAGAGCTAGTGTTTGAATGTTTACTCTTTGACTAAGAGCTAGTGTTTGAATGTTTACTCTGAGACTAAAAGCTAGTGTTTGAATGTTTACTCTGAGACAGAGAGCTAGTGTTTGAATGTTTACTGTTTGACTAAGAGATAGCGTTTGAATGTTTACTTTTTGACTAAGAGCTAGATGCTGCTTTAGAATTTCAAGAAAGTATTTCAGTGAATGGAGAAAAACTGAGATCTAGAAGTTGACTTTTCCAAACAGACTGATTGCTGTTAGTTTTAAGTATAGACTGACTGCTGTTAGTTTTAAGTATAGACTGAGTATGTATAGACTGACTGCTGTTAGTTTTAAGTACAGACTGACTGCTGTTAGTTTTAAGAATAGACTGACTGCTGTTAGTTTTAAGTATAGACTGACTGCTGTTAGTTTTAAGTATAGACTGACTGCTGTTAGTTTTAAGTATAGACTGAGTACGAATAAACTGACTGCTGTTAGTTTTAAGTATAGACTGAATATGAATAAACTGACTGCTGTTAGTTTTAAGTATAGAATGAGTATGTATAGACTGACTGCTGTTAGTTTTAAGTATAAACTGAGTACAAATAAACTGACTGCTGTTAGTTTTAAGTATAAACTGAGTACTATAAGTTTTGAGTATAGACTGACTGCTGTTAGTTTTAAGTATAAACTGTGTACTGTAAGTTTTGAGTATAGACTGACTGGTATAAATTTTTGTTTGACTAACCGAAGATTGAGAGTTAGACAGTGTTTTAAATGGGAATGATCAGATCATCTTATGTCCTGCATTTTTTTTGTAACAGTAGGTCAGTTATATATATATGTGTATATGTATATATATATATATATATATATATATATATATATAATACCAGAACTTAATATTGAAGAAGGCTGGCTAGTAAAGAAGATTAAAGAGAGAAAACTTAAATATTTTGGACACATTAAACGTCATGATAATCTAGAGAAGACCGTCTTGGAAGTGTACATAATGGGAAAAAGAAAGAGAGGAAGACCAAGGCGAAGATGGCTGCAAGACATCGTTAATGATCTGCAAATGGATGCATCAGCAGCAGCCCATCTCGCTCACAACCGAGAGGCCTACAAGAGCGTTGTTAGGGAGGCAAAGTTCCGCCAGGGACATGCAAATGAATGAATGAATGAGGTCAGTCAAACTACTGGGACTGAACAAAGCAACCATACATGCTCATAAAAGTGGTGTGTAAAATGTCAGTGTGTTGAAGTGAAAATATGTCAACTAATGTCTTGCGTACGTGTCAGTTTGTAGTGAAGGTAAAGAGTGTACCAGATTTGTTTGTTTCTATTTTAAAATATACTCTTGCATCGTACATGAAGCGAGCTGCCGGCTAATCAAGCTTCTATTGTACTTGGGAGTGCAGAGGACACCGTGTGACAGTCAGAGGACAAGACAAGCAATGTCTGACCCCGCTAGGTTCTCAAGCAGACATTTAATACTGGAGACACGTCATACGAGTCTGACACAATCAGGCAGACCTACAAGAAACATCATACCTAAAATATAAGGCACACCTAAACCACTTTAATCGTCAGTCCTAAATGTTCCAATAGCAAGATGTGTTATACACAGCAGAGTGGCCAGAGAGAGAGAGAGAGAGAGAGAGAGAGAGAGAAAGAGAGAGAAAGAGAGAGGGAGAGAGAAAGAGAGGGGGGGGGGGTTTAGCATTTTGATATATTCCCGGCTGATGACAAATGTCACGAGAAAATGAGAATGTGTGTAGCAGGCTGCAAACACTAACCTGCCATCCATTTTCTTTTGTTTGTACACGGATCTTCCTACCAGCTCAACTCAGAACTCGCTACAGACAAACATCCTACAGTCACAACTCGTACAAACTTGCTCGCTTTGGAGAGCCCTGCTATGGTCGAAGTACACACAAAAACTAACTCCTGTAAATCCCTGTAGAAATAAACTCGCTGTAGACCAACAGGCATCCTGCGGTTAAACTCATTATAGACAGACATTCCACAGTCAAACTTACTGCAGACAAACATCCCAAAGTCAAACTTACTGCAGACAAACAACTTGCGGTAAAACTCGCTGCAAATAAACATCCTGCGGTCAAACTTATTGCAGTCAAACTTGTTGTAGAGAAACATCACGCATACAAACATCCTGCAGTCAAACTCGCTACATACAAACATCCTGCAGTCAAACTCGTTGTAGAGAAACATCCTGCAGTCAAACTCGCTACATACAAAAATCCTGCAGTCAAACTCGTTGTAGAGAAATATCCTGCAGTCAAACTCGCTACATACAAAAATCCTGCAGTCAAACTCGTTGTAGAGAAACATCCTGCAGTCAAACTCGCTACAGACAAAAATCCTGCAGTCAAACTCGTTGTAGAGAAATATCCTGCAGTCAAACTCGCTACATACAAAAATCCTGCAGTCAAACTCGCTACATACAAACATCCTGCAATCAAACTCGCTACATACAAAAATCCTGCAGTCAAACTCGCTACATACAAAAATCCTGCAGTCAGACTCGCTACATACAAAAATCCTGCAGTCAAACTCGCTACATACAAACATCCTGCAGTCAGACACGCTACATACAAACATCCTGCAGTCAAACTCGTTGTAGAGAAACATCATGCAGTTAAACTCGCTACATACAAAATTCCTGCGGTCAAACTCGCTGAAGACAAACAATATAAACAAACGAAGTAAACGAATTGTTTTCTCATCAGTTTTTCACCACTTGTTCCTTTTCTCAGAACATTTCTTGCACAAAGGGCACAAAACATCTGATATTCCATTCGCTGAAGCTAACAATGTCCAACATTATGTTTTGGGAAATGTCTGCCAGGTCTTCATACTTCTCTACTTCTTCATGAATGCACTCGTCCACTTATCTGTATGTTTGTTTGTTTGTTTGTTTTGGTAAGTGAATAAGCTGAAAAAAATAAGCATATGCTAATTACAATCAGTTACCATATCACATCTCCAGTACGTACTTGGAGCCACTTATAATACATTATCTATAATCCTACATTGAATACTATTGATTCTGCCACTAAATCCCTTGATATTATCATCTTCAAGTATATTTTGTATACTGTACAATGAAGTGCGAAAATCCAATCTACTAGGGGACTTGGTCAATCCAAGTCAGTTTTGAAAGTTTATTCATCAACAAATAAAACCTGCTTCACTTAGCAGCAATTTTTCAAGAAAAATAAACTCAACACCTGAGACATAAAACTTTCTCACCAGAAAAAAAAGTGTATAAAATCTTGAAATCGTATTTTAAAATGAACGTACCACACTTCACATTTTATAACAAGGTGCCCCGTATTTGTTCTAACTACACATTGACTGTTTTCATGCATGTTTTTGCATAAAATGATCAGATGTATACTAATTCAATAAAGCTGTAAGATTTCCCACAGTTTTTATATCTGTCTACTCTATTGAATACTTTTTTTTTTACTTACGTAAGTTCTAGCAACTGATTGCGTTCAACTGATTTTTCTGTCTTAAAGAAAACCTCTATCTTAATGCGAAGAAAACTAAATTGATGGCAACTAACAAAACCAATAAGGTAGCTGAAATATGTATCAATGAGGAAAAATTGGAAGAAATGGAGAGTTTTGAATATCTTGAGTCACTACTAACTAATAATGGAGATAACAGTGAAGGAAATTAAATGGAGGACATCTGTCGCTCTTCAGAAAGTAAAACAAGTAAAGAATCTGTGACGAGGAACAGACAGAACTACAAAAATAAGATTTTTAAGGGCAAGCATTTTTCCCATCGCAACTTATGCCTGTGAGACATGGACACTTAACAAACAGATGAGAAATACATAAATGCCTTTGAATGTAAACGCTACAGAAGAGTTATTCAAATATCATGGACACAAAAAAGAACAAATATATCCATAATACAGGAACTTAATATTGAAGAAGGCTGGCTAGTAAAGAGGATTAAACAGTGAAAATTTAAATATTTTGTACACATTAAACATCATGATAATCTAGAGAAGACCGTCTTGGAAGTGTACATAATGAGAAAAAGAAAGAGAGGAAGACCAAGGCGAAGATGGCTGCAGGACATCATTGATAATCTCCAAATGGATGCATCAGCAGCAGGGCATCTTGCTTGCAACTAAGAGGCCTACAGGAGCGCTGTTAGGCAGGCAAAGTTCCGCATGGGACACGGAAATGACTGACTGATTGACTGTCATAGGGAAAAGATAGTATCTGTACAGTTTCTATTTTTTTTTCCAATTCACATCTGAATTTCATTTAACTGGGTTCAGTCACTGGGCGCGGTCTGTTCTCTATGATCTTGCAGAACAGTTTTCTAGTATGGCTTAGTAGTGAGATGTCTCTATATTGATTGCAGTCCCTTTTACTGTCATGTTTCTTCCAAACTGGAGTAATTATAGAATTTCTCTAGTCCTGGATAACCTAACACCAAAAGCCGAAATGCCAGGGGTGCACTGTGAAAATACCAGCATAAAAAGATGTCACACAATTAAATATTTGGGGATTACCTTCCACAGAAACCTATCCTTCAGGCAGCACGTGGAGAGACGGTATTGAAAGCAAAGAAAATCTTAGCAGCACTAAAAATAGTAGCAAATATGGGTCTATCACAAGTAAATTTATTCTCAACAATGAAAGCGCTGGTAATGTCAAGACTGAAACATGGCATCTGCATTCTCACTTTATCAACAACTCATACAACCTGGCTGCTGGAGAGAACTCGAGGACGTTGCTCGGATCTCCCCCCAGTGTTGGCACACGACACCTACTGAACATACCCAGCTTGAAAAGTCCACTTAAATTCTCCCAAGTAAAGGAGTACATACGAACCGAGAGCATGGAAAACCACCCATTGAAAAAAGGAGATTCAAACACAAAAATGTACACGAATAAAATGAGGTCAGTCCTGAAGAAATCCTCATGGATGCTGACTGACTGGGTTGATGCCAGAAAACATCCACATCTTACCAAAGTTCATAAAGAGCGAATTATTAAGCACTCCAACCCAGATGACCCTTTAATATATACAGATATATATACAGATCGGTCATGTGTGGACGAAGGAGCGGACGGGGATTTGTGGTCTATCGCACTGGTTGCCCTGTCAGCAGCGAGTTCAGAGCCTCCGCCACAACCACATCCAGGTTGAGGATGGAGACTAAAGCAACCACTCGAGCCATAAACTGGTTAGCAAACAAGCAAGCATCGCAACCCATAAACTGGTTAGCAAACAAGCAAGCATCGCAACCCATAAACTGGTTAGCAAACAAGCAAGCATCACAAGCCATAAACTGATTAGCAAACAAGCAAGCATCACAAGCCATAAACTGGTTAGCAAACAAGCAAGCATCGCAACCCATAAACTGGGTAGCAAACAAGCAAGAGACTTCCGGCGTGACGTGCAAGATGGCGGTCGTTTTTAAAACGCTCTCGCCGGCATGCAGAAATCAGCGGAATTCCGCTTGATCTGTTACATATCATGTACCGGGAGTTGGGCATAAGGCTAACAACCTTATCCTGGGACCTATCTAGAGGCAACTCCAGATGGGAAAAAAAGATATCGTTATGGAAACTCGCAGAGAAACCAACCGAGCATCAGGGATGCCAACTCCGAAGAGCTCATTCGTCGGCCCCAAACAAGGGACGAGTGAATGGTTCCAGATTGAAACAGGCGTGAAACAAGGATGTATACTGTCTCCTTTACTTTTTGGGATTACAATAGACTTCATAATGAAAAAATGCTGCACAGGTAACACAGGTATTGACTGGGTACATGGGACCCAACTAGAAGATCTTGATTTTGCTGATGACATAACTCTTATCAGTAATAATGTGAATTCCATGCAAGAAAAAACAGATAGCCTGTCTTCACTGGCTAGCAAAATAGGACTTGAAATTAACAAGGACAAAACAAAAATAATGAAAATTCCCATCAATCAAAAATGGAAAAATACACATAGAAGGGACAGATATTGAAGAAGTCAATCAATTTGCATACCTTGGCAGCTACATAGACCAGGATGGTGACACTAGAAAGGAAGTTAGGATCAGAATTGCAAAAGCAGCATCAATCTTCAAGAATCTTGAGAACATATGGAATTCAAAAGTTATAAGCACAAAAACCAAGTTAAGACTATTCAATTCAAATGTAATATCCACCCTCATTTATGCATGCGAAAGCTGGAAAACAACTAAAGAAATAGAAAAGAAATTAGATTCTTTTGAAAACAAATGCCTAAGGAAAATACTCGGCATCAAATGGAATGAATTCAAGAACAATGCAGAGATAAGACAGATGACTGAACAACAACCAGTCTCACGGGTGATCAGGAAAAGGAGATGGACATATGTTGGTCACTTGATGAGAAGAAATGATCAGAGAATCCCAAAACAAGCTATCAAGTGGAACACAACAGGCCGAAGAAAAAGGGGCAGACCGCGTGAAACTCTGAAGAGGACATTATTAAGAGAGGCCAAGTTAACAGGCATAAAATCCTTTGTTGAGGTTGAAAGACTCGCCGAAGACAGGAAAAATTGGCGAACTACTTTGCGAGCCCTATGTGACGTCTAACGGCACGAGAAGGATATAAGAAGATAAGAAACAAGCAAGCATCACAAGCCATAATAGTATCAGACACACAATGCATGCCATTAAAAAAAACATGGAAAAGTAGGTGATGCATCGCGAGAGGTTGGCCAAATTAAGAGTCACAAATCTCCTCCTTAATGTGGATTTATTGCCCAGGACATGCTGGTATCAAAGGTAATAAAATGGCGGATCTACTGGCAAACAAAGCAACAACCCTGGGAAACTTACAAATGGACAAAGAAGACGTTATAATAGTCGTCCTATCAAAATTATAGCGAATTGAAAAAAAAAAATTGAATGCAGAACCTATCACTAAAGACTATACAAGAGGGGAATAACGAAGGGCAGTGACAGACATTCAGAACTTTGTGGAAAAGATCGAGCTATATTCAGTCAATGTGCCATTGGCACTATCAGCCAGCACACAATATGAACAACACGGAGGTTAACGACTGAGCACATATGGAAGTGTCCTGAGTGCAAGGAGGGTCATCTCTAGGCCACCAGCAGAGCATGGCCGTTCTTCAAGTTCAAGTCCAGTCCTATGGTGCTTCTTGTTTCCCCATACCTTGTTATAGAGTCTGTAAAGTCAAGCTATTCCAACTTCTTTGTCACATTTGATTAACTCACTGGGTATTCCATCACACTCTGGGGCTTTGTTCATTGGGATCTTTCTGGTGGCTTCTCTGATTTCAACTAGTAGTATGCCTGGTTGTGGATGGATGGATGTTATCATGGTGTTGACATGCCTTGGATGGTATATTGAGTAGCTTATCAAAGCATTGTCTCCATCTCTCTAGAACATACTCTGGGTCACATATTGGATCATCATGAACATCATTCACAATATCTGCTAGGTCAAAGTGCTCTGTTTCCTTTCTCACTGCGCTGATCTCTTTTTGTAAAATCTTTTGTAGTTTCTTTGTGATCACTGTTTAATACTTCACTGTATTCCTAACAAGATTTTACCTTTGCTTCTTTTATTAGTTGCTTAGAGTGTACTCTTAAAATTCAATATTCAGTGTAGTCTTGCTCCTGCTTCTCATCCATTCTTTATATTTATTTTTCGTTTCTTTTACAGCCTCTTTGACCTCATCATTCCACCATTGTTATTTTCATTTCTGTATCTCATCTTTTCATAGTTCCACATGTTTCCTCTGCTGCTCGTAAAATCCTGCATGTGAACAAGGCCCATTCTTCTTCCACTGAATTTGTTTCTGTGGGTAATTTGGTGAATAATTCTCTTGTTTTCTTTTCATATTCTTCTTTCACATTCTCTTCCTGAGCTTGCTTAGTTTTATTGTTTCATTTTTCTTCTTCTTATAAAGAAAAAAATATTGTACAATATTTTACTTAATATCTGACAAGAGAGAGAAGTTATTGGATGGGCTGTCAGTGTGGCTAGGAAGAAAGTCACTGGTGAATATCATAATCAACACAAAAGACTGGGAATTATGGAGAGAAGTGTTCAACTACGCCATGCAGCATGGCACTTAGTCAGTTAGTTAGTTAGTTAATATCTGACCCATATCTGTCATAAAGCAGACATAAACATAACTTGCAAATTTATGTTTGTTTATGACAAACTTTTACAGGTTTGGCACAGATAGAAGGCAGTTTTATTTGCCAAGACTAGATTACGTTACTCAAGTCTTCTTGGTGACAGAGTCTCTGTCCAAGTGGCCCTGCTCACATTGTTTGAGAAGTAGTTGGCACTTTGAAGGCTTCATCAGTGTTCTGAAGTTCTGACAAACTAATAGAATAAAATCATGAACACATCAATAATGAAATATATCTTTGTCAATTCAAGCATTCTTTTGGGCTTTATAGGTCACAGTTGAGTGCACAATTCCTTTAAAATAATAGTCTTATATCTTATATCCTTCTCATGCCGTTAAACGTCACATACCGCTTGCAAGGTAGTTTGCCAATTTTTCCTGTTTTTGGCGAACTTTTCAACCTCATCAAGGATTTTATGCCTATTGATTTGGCCTTTCTTAACAATGTCCTCTTTAAAGTTCCTAGTGGTCTGCCTTTTTTACTTCAGCCTGTTGTGTTCCACTTGATAGCTTGTTTTGGGATTCTCTGATCATTTCTTCTCATCACGTGACCAACATATCTCCATCTCCTTTTCCTGATCACCCATGAGACTGGTTGTTGTTAAGTCATCTGTCTTATCTCTGCATTGTTCTTGAATTCATTCCACTTGATGCTGAGTATTTTCCTTAGGCATTTGTTTTCAAAAGAGTCTAATTTATTGTCTATTTCTTTAGTTGTTTTCCAGCTTTTGCATGCATAAATGAGAGTGGATATTAAATTTTATTTGATTAGTCTTAGGAATACCTTGACAGAGACAGAGGAAACTCTGGAAAGATGGAAGGAATATTGCAAAGGAATGTATGAAACAACCAACTGTGGAAACAGAAATCAACAGTGTGAATTATTATTGAAGGAGAAAGAACCCGAACCAACAATAGAAGAAGTTTTATGGGCAATAAAGAATTTGAAAAACTAGGATGTGATGAGATAACAGCTGAATTTATTAAAGCAGGAGGAAAGGAATGTGCAACAATCTATCATGCACTGTGCAAAAAGATATGGCATTCAGGTATTTGGCCAAAAGAATGGAAAAGAACTGTATTCATACCACTGCCAAAAAAGGGTAAAAAAACTTGAAATTATGCACAAACTACAGAACTGTTGCCCTGATTAGTCATGCCAGTAAAATTCTGTTAAAAATCATAATGGGTAGACTTCGACAAAAAATAGAAGAAGAAGTCAATATGATCCAAGCTGGTTTCAGGTTAGGAAGAGGATCAAGAGATCATTTATTCAATATAAGATTAATAATAAAGAAATGCAGAGAGTTTAATGTGAATCTATATTTATCCTTTATAGACTACTCAAAGGCATTTGATTGTGTACAACACCAGAAACTTTGGGAAATAATGGAAAAAATGGGATTTCCAACACATTTGATACAGTTAACATCACTGCTGTATCTAGACCAACAGGCAGCAGTAAGAATAAATGGTGAAACAACAACTTGGTTTGACATAAAACAAGGGGTCCATCAGGGGTGCATATTGTCATCCTACTTATTTAACTTGTATAGTGAAAATATAATGAGGAATGTTAGAGAAGATGTAGACAAAGAATATTACAATGCTATAACAATTGGAGGTTATGAAATACCAGAGATTAGATATGCTAATGACACAGTGTTATTGTCTACAACACAAAAAGGAATGGAAAAACTAATTATGTCAGTCCGTAAGAACAGTGAAGATTAGAACCTCTATCTTAATGCAAAGAAAACTAAATTGATGACAACTGACAAAACAAACAAGGCAGCTGAAATATATATCAATGAGGAAAGATTGGAAAAAGTGGAGAGTTTTGAATATCTTGGATCACTACTAACTAGTAATGGAGATACAATGAAGGGAATTAAAAGTAGGACATCTATCGCTCTTCAGAAAGTAAAACAACTAAAGAATCTGTGGAGAGGAACAGACAGAATCACAAAAATAAGATTTTTAAGGGCATGCATCTTTCCCATCACAACATATGCCTGTGAGACCTGGACACTTAACAAAACAGCTGAGAAACACATAAATGCCTTTGAATGTAAATGCTACAGAAGAGTTCTCCAAATATTGTGGACACAAAAAAGAACAAATATATCTATACTACAAGAGCTTAATATTGAAGAAGGCTGGCTAGTAAAGAGGATTAAAGAGAGAAAACTGAAATATTTTGGAAACATTAAACGTCATGATAATTTAGAGAAGACCGTATTGGAAGGATACATAATGGGAAAAAGAAAAAGAGGAAGACCAAAACGAAGATGGCTGCAAGACATCGTTGATGATCTGCAGTTGGACGCAGCAGCAGCAGGCCATCTTGCTCACAACCGAGAGGCCTACGGGAGTGCTGTTTGGGAGGCAAAGTTCCACAAGGGACATGCAAAATGAGTGAATGAATGAGTCTTAATTTGTTTTTTGTGCTTATAACATTTGAATGCCATATGTTCTCGAGATTCTTGAAGATCAATTCTGCTTTTGCAATTCTAGTTCCAACTTCCTTTCTGGTGTCCCCATCCTGGTCTATGTAGCTGCCAAGGTATGCAAATTGATTGACTTCTTCAATAGCTGTCTCTTCTAAGAGTATTTTTCCATTTTGATTAATGGGAAGTTTCATTATTTTTGTTTTGTCCTTGTTAATTTCAAGTCCTATTTTGCTAGCCAGTGAAGACAGGCTATCTGTTTTTTCTTGCATGGAATTCACATTATTACTGATAAGAGTTATGTCATCAGCAAAATCAAGATCTTCTAGTTGGGTCCCATGTACCCAGTCAATACCTGTGTTACCTGTGCAGCATTTTTTCATTATGAAGTCTATTGTAATTTCAAAAAGCAATGGAGATAGTATACATCCTTATTTCACACCTGCTTCAGTCTGGAACCATTCGCTCATCCCTTCTTCTGTTATGACTGCACAAACATATCCATTGTAGAGGTCACTAATGATGTTGACAATTTTAGATTCCATATAGACTTAAAATTCTCCACAATGAATCTCTTCATTGAAGGCTTCAAATGCCTTTTTAAAGTCTATGAAGTTCAGTATTAATGGTTTCTGCTTTTCAATATGTTCTTCAAGTATTATTCTTAAAGATCTGGTCAAGACAGGCAGTCTACCTTTTCAAAATCCTGCTTGTTCTTCTCTCATTGCAGTATCCACTATATCTTTGAGTCTATTCAAAATGACCTTGCAAAATACTTTTGACACAACTGATATTAAGGTTACTCCTCTCCAATTGTTACAGTCACTAAGGTTGTCTTTTTTTGGTATTTTAACAATGATTCCTTTCTTCCAATTAGAAGGGACCTTTTCTTCTTTCCAAATCTTGTTAAACATTCTCTGTAGTTGTCTCATGTTGTCATTATTGATAGCTTTTAGCATTTCGGCTGTTATTTCATCTTCACCTGTAGCTTTTTTGTTAGCCATTAAATTCACTGCTGTTTCTATTTCATGCCATTTAATTTCATCTAGGTTGACATTTAGTTGTGGGGCTGGTAAGTCAGTTTCAAGGTTTAACAATTCTTTTGGGTGTGGTCGATTAAGCATTTCTTGGAAGTGTTCAGCCCGTCTTTGCTTTTGGTCTTTACTTGATGTTAATAGAGTTCCAGTTTTGCTAAGGATTGGTCTTTCTTTAGATGTAATAGTACCTGTTAGCCTCTTTTGTGTATTATATAAAGTTTTGCTGTCTCCTGTTTTTGCTGCTTTCTCTGCCTCTTTCACCATATTGTCAATGTATTCTCTTTTATCCCATCTAGCTGAAGTTTTTACTTTCTTGTCTATTTCTTTATATGTTGCTTTTGCCAGATTTTTTTCATGATCTGTCTTTACATTCAACATGTCTAATTTAGCTGCTCGTCTTTCATGCATGTACTTCCATTTGTTTTCTGATATCCATGCTCTTCCCTTTGATTTTTTTCAGTCCAGTGCTTGCTTTTGCTGCTGTGATTATGGCTGTGCTGTAAGAATTCCATAATTCATCTATACCTATCTCCTCTACTTCATTGAGTGGTGTGGAATGATTGGCAAGTTCCTGATTGAAATTACTTTTAGTATTTTCTTCTTGTAGGCTATGGCTGTTTATCTTTCTGTGTATTGATTTTTTGTGTTGGCTTTTCAGTTTTAGTTTTATTTTCCCTATACATAGATTGTGATCACTTTTGAAATCTGCACCCCTATATGCCCTTACATATATCAGAGATGTTTAAAGGCCTGCAGGAGCTGAAATGTGCCAATCACCAAAGGATTAATTTTATGCTGACCAAAAGCATTAGCACGAGAAGGAATGATAACTCTCTTTAATAAGTACAAATCCTGTTATGTTATATTTTTGATTACCTGATAACGTTTTTGTAAGCTTTCTTCCAGTAAAATGACGTTTCATCAGACTTACAAATTTGATCAGCCATTGCTAAATTTAACAAGTTTCTGTTTTACAAAAGTCCAAATTTTCTGGTGAACCAGATTTTCAAAATTTTACTGCATGTAAAAAACAATGCACGCCTATTTAACTTTTTCAAAGTAAGCATGACTACACACTGGCTGTCATCTATTATATAATTTAAAAATACACAATTTACAAAATGTAAACTTACTCTACAACACACATTAAATAACTGAAAAGTATGTGTTAGAGTGAAGTGATCTTCTGGAGATGTAACACCTCTCAGTTCCTCAGTTTATCCTCAGTTCATGTCTTTGGTTTTTTTTTTCTTTTCACTGATACTGTTTATTTCATTGACAGGTGGTCAGCTGACACTAGAAGACGAGAATAAGAGAACGAGGACAGCATACACAAGAGGACAGCTGTTGGAGCTAGAAAAGGAATTTCATTTTAACAAGTACATTTCCAGACCACGCCGCATTGAGCTGGCTGCGATGCTTGGTCTCACCGAGAGGCACATCAAAATATGGTTCCAGAACCGTCGCATGAAGTGGAAGAAAGATGAGGCCAAACGAAGGCCTCGTCCAAGCCTCCCTTCTGAAACAAGAGAATCCTCAATTACTCCCCCATTGCTTGGAGACTCACTGGAAGCTGAAGATTCCAAGGATCTGAAAGTTGGATGTGAGAATTCCCCCAAGCTGGAATCCCAAATTAACGGTGACAAGAGTAGTTCGGAAAGTTACAAGAAGGCAGCAACAGTTGGGACAAACTACAGTCAAGACACTTAAGCACCATCCTCACCTGTCCTAATGAAGTGACACTGAAACGTTCACATGATGCTGGAAATGATCCTTGCAGAAGAAATCCTTCCTTTGAGTGTGGAGAGTTTTGTGTTATTGTGGTAATCTCTGTGACTAACTCGTCAAGCAAATCAGTGACAAATAGGACAAGCCAATTTATGATGTAATTGTCATATTTTTACAGGTTGTATTAATGTGGGAACAACAACAAAAATCTTGGTTTACATAACAAATTACAATCAATTGTAATTATTCATTCAATTTACACAATGAGAACCAGCAATGAACTGTCATGATAAATTATCTGGTTTTTTTTGTGTGTTTTCATTTACACTATGTGGTTTGTGTCTTTTTTTTTTAGTATTATATGTTTTTGTGTATTGTCATGCTACATTATGTGTGATTACATTTTACATTATGTTATTTATATGTTATAACATTACATTATGTGTTTTTTTGTGTTGTCATGTTGCATTATATAGTTTTCTTATGTCATCATGTTACATTATGTATTTTTGTGTGATTCCATGTTGCATTATGTGGTTTCTGCGTGATGTTGTGTAACATGTGGTTTTTATGCAATGTCAAATTATATTATATGATTTTTTAATTGCTAAAATGCTACATGATGCTGTATTTGTTTGTTGTCAGGACATCATGTGGTGAGTTGCAAAGGTAGATATGAGCAATATCTAATGTCAACATATAAAATGTATTTATAATTTTAGTTCATACTGACAGCAATGCACACAAGTATGTAAAGAAATGCATATACTTATTCATACGTTTCCTGCGTGTGTTCTCCCATCCTTACCCTATCCTCACTACACAGTTAGGGTTTCTCTTATTTCTGCACACTTTTGAAAGTCTTGATCCATATCACTAACTGAAACTATCACTTACTTCATAAAACCCAACAAACAGGACACATCACTTAGTCTACAAAATTCTACAAAACTCAACAGAACACATCACTTATTTTATAAAACTCAACAGAATGATGCACTTACTCTATAAAACTCAACAGAACACATTATTTATTTTATAAAACTCAAACAGAACACATCATTTATTTTATAAAACTCAACAGAACACATCATTTACTCTATTAAATTCATCAGAATACATCATTTACTCTCTAATCATCACAGCATTAATCACAGTCTATCTATAATCATAATTTCTCACAGATTCAGGCATGTCCTAACCGTATAAGCATAATAAAATGTATAGATTATATGCATGTGCTCACAGATTTTGCATATGTAATGTACAGTACACATTAACTAGCATATTAAATGCAACTTTTGTACATCTTCATCTATTTGACATATTCAGTTTGCCATTATGCATTCATTTACAGTTTTCTTTGTAAAGCATAAGTACTCGTAGTTTATATGTCATATGATTTTATGCTGACCATTTTGTCAGAGATGTTGGGGAGGGGGGACAGACTAATATGTAATAATCACATCATGATGATTACATCCAATGTAAAGTGTGAGGGTGAGGAAAACTAATGTGTAATAGTTACATCATGATGATTACATCCAATGTAAAAAGGGGGGGGGAGACTAACATGTAGTAGTTACATCATGATGATTACATCCAATGTAAAAGGGGAGAAAGACTAACATGTAATAGTTACATCATGATGATTACATCCAATGTAACAAAAGCTGTGAACTTGGTCAAGTCACAAGACTACACATAAAACTACACACACATCTACACAAGACTACACACAAGACTCACACAAGACTACACACAAAACCACATACAAGATTACACACAAGGCTCTCACAAGACTACACACAAGGCTCTCACAAGACTATACACAAGGCTCACACAAGACTACACACAAGTCTACACACATGACTGCACACAAAACTACACATAAAACTACTCACAAGACTACACACAAGACTACACACAAGTCTACACACACGACTACACATAAAACTACACACAAAACTACACACAAGACTACACACAAGATTACACACAATATTACACATCTTGAGCTACTCAATTAACATGCTAAAGAAAACTCAGGTTGACTTTCTAAAGCAACAGTGATTTGAATCTCTGCAGATGTTACAGATCAATTGTCTGCAGATATTACAGATCCATTGACTGACTTTCATTTTTGTACCTCATCGTGCAAGTGTCAGGTTAAATGAAACAGCAGATCAACTGTCATGAAGAAAGGGCAGACAGTGAATCAAGCAGACATCTGCTATAACAGAAAATGGTCGAACAAAGGACTTCACTGACAACTGTCAGTCACTGTCAAGAATGAAGGAGCTGGGAGCGAACTTTGGGAAGGCATAAAAAAAAATGAACGATTTATCTAGAGCTTTAGACTTATGGTCAACAGAGAAAGAGCGAATGTCATCAGTTACTGTAAGCTGAAGGTGATACGGAAGAGAGGAGAGCTTTTATGGATGTGTCCCACGTGCATACATGGTGGTCCTTCCTTATTACTCACTTTCTGCCTCTCTCCCTCATACACATATAAATATGTACACATACATATCATATATTTTCTTTCGCCTCTCCTTCTCTCACCACCCCGACCCCAACACACACGCAAGCGTATAGGCATGCACTGCATTGATAGGGCTTTATATACATAGCAGTACAAGGGAGACTACAATGGGATATTTAAGGTTTATGTAATTTCCTCTCTCCACCACTTGCATGAGCAGTCTCTTCCTTAACATGAGCAGTCTCTTCCTTAGCATGACTGTTCTCTGCACTGCACTGTCTAGCATTAGTCATGTAACATGCCCAAGCCATTTGGCTTATTGTTTCTAGATGCAGTGTAATACTGGTGTTACTCCAAACTTTGCCCTGATGGCGTCATTTCAGATTTTGTGCATAAACAGATGTCGATTTCTGATTTGTAGTAATTCATGTGGCATATCTTTTCCACAACATTGTCCCTCTCACAGCCTCCCACAATGCAATACAGTCTTGCGCAAGTTGACAGGCGTCCTTCAGCGACACATTCATACTTTCTGTGATGCCCTAGGTCACCTGCGGCGAGGTCGTCCCTTTTCTCTTTTACCAGATACTATGTCTTCTACTATCAACCTCTCCAAGTTGTTATATCTCTTGATGTGGCTGAAGTGTCTCAGCTTTCTCATTTTTATGCCAGTTTTCTGCGACACCATCAGTGTCTCTTTACATGATTTTCTGTATATCCATGATATTCTAACTGCCCTTTTGTAACATTTTATTTCAAATGCTGTTATTCTCTTTTCTATTGATTTGTTAAGTGCCCAAGTTTGTAGTATTTTGTAAAATATTACTTTCCAAATTATAGTTGCATCTTATACACTGGTGCATCTTGTACAATAGTGTTTCTTATATGCTGGTGTGTCTTATATGGTCATGCATCTTATATACCACTGTGTCATATATGCTGGTGCGTCTTATATGGTCATGTATCTTATATTCCACTGTGTCTTATATGCTGGTGCATATTATACACTTCTGTTCATATGGAAAATTTGTGAATACATTATTATATAACGAGTTATCTTTATTTTTTTTTAAAGCAAGAGAATATGGTGTGTGTGTGTGTTTGTAAGTATGTGTATATTTGTGTGTGCATTTGTAAGCATGTATATATGTATATGATAATCTAAAGAAGACCGCCTTGGAAGGATACATAATGGGAAAAAGAAAGAGATGAAGACCAAGGTGAAGATGGCTGTAAGACATCATTGATGATCTGCAAATGGATGCATTAGCAGCAGGCCATCTTGCTTACAACTGAGAGGCCTACAGGAGTGCTGTTTGGGAGGCAAAGTTCCGCAAAGGACATGCAAATGACTTACTGAAAATATGTGAGTATGTGTGTGTGTGTGTAAGTTTGTAGGTATGTATATGTGTGAATATGTAATATGTGTGTTTGCATTTAAGCACGTGTATATTTGTGAGTAAGTAGTGCATGTATTTTTGTGAATATGTACATGTGTGTGTTTGCGTGTAAGCCATAATCATCATCATCATCATCATCTAGGAGTGCATGTGACAGAATATTGTGAATGTTTAAATAAAGACATAGAACCCCCTCACTACATCAAATTACAAATCCCCTGCCCCAACCACACTCTTCTGTTCCATCCATCTTTTTCTTGCTAAATTACCATTATATCTCTCTCCTTTCCCCAACCCCTCTTTACTACCAATCTATCGTGCTCACAAGTCTTCATGTAGACATTAACAACACTCTACCACACTCACTCCTGGACACAGCTTCTTACAGGTTACAGCTAAGCAGTACCTTTTTTTCTTCTGATTTTTTCCCATTCCTGTTTGTTGTACAACATTCATGTGAATTTATATTTTATCTTCTTTCCCTATTTCTTTGTCCAGTATGTTTTTGTAAAGTGTAAACCAAGACATCACAGCTGCGTAATAAAGCTGTTTCTATTTTTGTTTTAAATAGTTTTAACCATTTTGTTATACAGTTTCACTGCAGTAAGTTTTGTGTATATTTATATATTTATATCCAAAAACGATCATTGGAGAACCAGGTATAAAAGTAGGAGGATACAGTATTAACAACCTTTGATATCCTGACGGCACAGTACTGATAGCTGAGAACCAGCAAGACCAGCAAAATCTCTTGGATAAAGTCGCCAAAGGAAAAATGAACAGAAAGGCCTTACTTTGAACACCAAAAAGACAGAGACTATGGTTATATTTAAGAAAAAGAGTCCACCAAAATGCAATATAAAAATTTAATGAATCTATTCTAAAGCAGGTGCAGAAATTCAAATACCTTGGAGCAATAATAACTTCAAATGGGAAATGCAAAACAGAAATTAAGACAGAATAAGTCAAGCAAAGACTGCATTTCAAAGAATGATAAACATATTATGCAACACATCCTTATCAATGAATGTTAGAAAACGAGTCCTAAAATGCTATATTGAATTTGTCCTGTTATATGGAGTGAATCATGAACAATAGGCAGATTTGCACAAAAATCATTGGAAGCAACAGAAATGTGGTTTATTAGAAGAATGTTGTGAATCCCATGGACAGCAAAAATAACTAATGAAGAATATATGAGAAGAGCTGGATAAACAAAAAACCTTGTCAAAAAGATAAGAGAGAGACAATGTACTTTCATAGAACATGCAATGTGAAGAGGGGGCATCGAAAATAATATAACAGGAAAAATAGAGGGAAGAAGAGCTAGGGGAAGATCAGGAGAAATGATACTGGACAGTCTGACAAGATGGTGTGAGAAGAGATCACCAACTGAGCTGATGGCCTGCATGAAGGATCATGTACTCTGGAGAAGAATAATAGCTAACGCCAATTGGCACGTCACCTGATGATGATGATGATATCCAAACAATTCTCCACATGGTCCATGTAAGTGTGGACAGTTTTCTTTGTACAGTGTGGGATATTCTATTGTTGCATCATAACCAGCATTCATTGCATCTTTGATAACCAGCATTCACTGCATCTTTGATAACCAGCATTCACTGCGTCTTTGATAACCAGCATTCACTGCGTCTTTGATAACCAGCATTTACTGCGTCTTTGATAACCAGCACTCACTGCATCTTTGAAAAATGAGCCACCTGTTAAAGCATGAACAGCATCATTTTGATAGCTGCCACTGATCTCATAGGATTCTAATAACATGTGCTTCTTTGCCTGGCTCCCTGGCCTTTTTACTTTCTGATATTTGTATTATTACTTTTGGTCTTTTAAGATTCTGATATAGGGCTATTTTAGAAGTATGGCTAAGGGATCTAAAATGTTTGGGTAGATACAACTGATTGGCTTGTTTAGTAGCTGCTTTCATGAAGTTACTCTAACTTAATCTACCAAATCTCTCTCTCTCTCTGAACCTTAAGTGCCCAGGGCACATGGGGCTTCCGCAAGGGTTTTCCACAAATGCCTGTCTTTCGCCTTTTTTTCTGCTCTTGCCCAGGTGAGCCCTCTATTGCTCAACATCCTTTCTGTTGTTCTTCTCCATGTCTCTTTTGATCTACCCTTACTTCTGCTCCCCTGTGGTGTCCATCTTAGTGCTATTTTTGGTAGTGAGTTGTCAGTCATTTGGAGCACATGTCCCAACCATCGCCAGCGTCTTTCCTCAATAATTGTTGTCAGTGGTTTCATCTGCATTTCTGCCAATAAGATGTTATTTCTTATGGTGTTTGGCCAAAATATTTTTTTAATTCTACGTAAACATTTAAATCTACCAAATAAACCATCATATTTGTCAGCCATTTGTCTGTCTTCATCATGGTTGTTTTCTCCGTGATATCATTAATAAATTTCTATGACTGACTTTGATCTTTGTATATTTAGTGGTTCCTTTATTTTGTAAGCACTGCTAGGAGTTGATCTCATACCTTCACAGACAAGGTCTAGAGCTTCGTTCTGGGCCTCAAGTGACATGGAGTAGCCTGTTGTGGATCTCACATGATCAGCGTATATCAGTCATTTTCTTTTATCACCTCCTCAGTTAGTGCTGGAAATTTTTTTGAGAAGATTTACTTTCTGTGTTGTTTTGATGATCACACTGTGGTTGTCAGGCTCTGATCATGTTACACCAGATACTTTGGATATTCCTCTGGTTTAAGCTCTCTTTCACAAATCTTCAGCTGCAGTGTTCCCTCCTTATGGATGGACATAAGGAGAACAGAGTATGGACTGTCTTTACAGTGCTGATGTGGATTTTCCATGCTTTATAATAGACCTGTAGCTTCCACTTGTCTTTGTTGATATTTCTCTCTAGCTATTTTGTATACATAGCTGTTGTCCACATCAGAAGATCATAAAAAAATTAATGCACACTTCCTGGTCAGTGCTGAAGGTAGACCATTGGTGTAGATGAGGAAGAGCACATAACTAAGTGCTGAGTCTTTGGAGAATCCTTCTTCTAAGGTTCTGTGTTTGGAGTTAGGCTAATATATCTTGTGTAAATAGAAGAGTTCTCCAGATATCGTGGACACAAAAAAGAACAAATATATCTATACTACAAGAGCTTAATATTGAAGAAGGCTGGCTAGTAAAGAGGATTAAAGAGAGAAAACTTAAATATTTTGGACACATTAAACGTCATGATAATTTAGAGAAGACCGTATTGGAAGGATACATAATGGGAAAAAGAAAAAGAGAAAGACCGAAACGAAGATGGCTGCAAGACATCGTTGATGATCTGGAAATGGATGCAGCAGCAGCAGGCCATCTTGCTCACAACCGAGAGGCCTACAGGAGTGCTGTTTGGGAGGCAAAGTTCCGCAAGGGACATGCAAAGGAATGAATGAATGAAAATGGTTCTGTTTGTTAGAAAGTTCTTTATCCGTTTGTACCTATTCCCATGGATCCCCAGTGTTAGCATTTTGTGCAAAAGTCCACTGCTTCAGACCCAGTCATATGTCTGCTGGAAATGAACAAAAATAGCATTTTCTTTTTGCTTTCCAACAAGACACTATTGGTCAATTGCATAAATCTTAATAATTGGTTGATTACATAAATCTTAACAACTGGTTGATTACATAAATCTTAATAACTGTTTGATTACATAAATCTTAATAACTGGTTGATTATATAAATCTTAACAACTGATCATATATTCTTTTGCCCTTTCCAAACCCTGCCTGTTTAGTACTTAGGGAACCTGCCTGTTTAGTACTTAGGGAACCTGCCTGTTTGGTACTTAGGAACCTGCCTGTTTGGTACTTAGGAACCTGCCTGTTTGGTACTTAGGAACCTGCCTGTTTGGTACTTAGGGAACCTGTCTATTTGGTACTTAGAGAACAAGCACTTTCTAACCACAATTGTAATCTGGAGAATCATTCTGTCTATGACATTGCCGAAAAGTTAGGGAGACTGGGCACTGGTGAAAAGTTTTTGGGGATAGGAATTAGTCTCCATACACTGGGCGTAGGACCTTCTAAACAATTATAATTGAGGAAGCTGAGCACAATGTTAACTTTTGGATCATTTCACTGGTGATTGACTTGATCTGGGGCTGCTGTTCCTCTTTTTATGTTCCTTTTAATAGATGTTTATACCTCTTTCATGGTGAACTGAGATTCAAACAGTTCATTACTGGCAAACTGTGTTGTTTTCTTTTCTCAGGTCACAGTCTTCTTTTTTCTTTTTCAGAATTTATTTACTTGTTTTATTATTATGTGTTTGTTGTTTGTCATTGTTATCGTACAGTGGGTGGAAGGTCTCCTTTCTGAGTTCCTTCAAGACTCTCCAGCAATTTCCAGACTCTTTTGCTGTCTGGCCTTGCTTCAAGAGAGCCACAAGTCTCTGATCAAGACTTCTTCCCTTGTGTAATTAGTCTGACTTTGGCTGTTAGTTTGTTATAGGCCTTCATTTTCTAAGACTGGGGGTTTTTGTGCTTCTTTTTTGTCCTCTTTCTCTTTTCTGCTGCTTCTTGTAGTGCCTGGCTTTCTGCTGCTTCTTGTAGTGCCTGGCTTTCTGCTGCTTCTTGTAGTGCCTGGCTTTCTGCTGCTTCTTGTAGTGCCTGGCTTTCCGCTGCTTCTTGTAGTGCCTGGCTTTCTGCTGCTTCTTGTAGTGCCTGTCTCCAACTTACTTTATAGGAATAATTTTTGGATCTAAGTATATATAAGACTAAATAAACACAAGTTCACTGCAATAAAGCTGTGATAATATATTATTAAACTTTTACAGAACAAAAGTATTAACAGCTTAATAGTTAAATAAGCACATGGATGTAACATTTCAGCTTTCACTTTAATCATACATAAACATACAGGACAAAGAAATATGGAAATAGATCAAATAAAAATTCACATCTGTGATATACTGCAAATGGTATGAAAAAAAAACCCAGTAGAAATAAAAGGGGAGTACATATTTGTGACATGCAAAAAAGCTGTGTCCAAGAGTGTGTGATGGAGTATTGTGAGTGATTTGTGGGGTGTGACAGGTTGGTATTGTGAGTGTTTAAATAAAGATTTGTAGGGTGTGACAGGTTGGTATTGTGAGTGTTTAAATAAAGACTTGTGGGGTGTGACAGGTTGGTATTGTGAGTGTTTAAATAAAGACTTGTGGGGTGCGACAGGTTGGTATTGTGAGTGTTTAAATAAAGACTTGTGGGGTGTGACAGGTTGGTATTGTGCGTGTTTAAATAAAGACTTGTGGGGTGTGACAGGTTGGTATTGTGAGTGTTTAAATAAAGACTTGTGGGGTGCGACAGGTTGGTATTGTGAGTGTTTAAATAAAGACTTGTGGGGTGTGACAGGTTGGTATTGTGCGTGTTTAAATAAAGACTTGTGGGGTGTGACAGGTTGGTAGTAAAGACAGAGTGGGGAAACCTGAAAGGAGAGAGAGGGACAATCAAATCAAGAAAAAATGTGGGTGGAATAGACGATTGTGGTTGCAGTAGAGGGATGTAATCTACTACTGTTGGGGGGGGGGGAGTTTCTGTGATATAAGTTACAGGTGAGGAAAGAGCAGAACTTAGAAGAAATGGAATATGACTGCAGAGAAAGTGAATGTTAAGTAAAGCGGGAATGTGAATTCAAGTTGTACGATTCCTGCATTACATATTTCTGTATGTGGCCATTTTTGAGTGCCACGTAGCTTCTGTCTTAACTGATAAAGCTGTTCCTACTTCTGTTTTAAATAAAACAACTTTCTTTGTACTTTTTTTTTCTAAAACCCCTAGGGATAGATTTTTTACTGTATTTTGCAGTGTCTCACTCATTTGTGTGTAGACTGTATTGATATTATTATCCAAGTTCATGACTGATAGTCTTTCTGATGTTAGTTTGATGAAGAGAGGCCAGTCTGTCTTTTTACAGTTCCATGAAGTCCTTGCTGCATCTGTAGTCTTGAAGTCCTTGCTGCATCTGTAGTCTTGAAGTCCTTGCTGCATCTGTAGTCTTGAAGTCCTTGCTGCATCTGTAGTCTTGAAGTCCTTGCTGCATCTGTAGTCTTGAAGTCCTTGCTGCATCTGTAGTCTTGAAGTCCTTGCTGCATCTGTAGTCTTGAAGTCCTTGCTGCATCTGTAGTCTTGAAGTCCTTGCTGCATCTGTAGTCTTGAAGTCCTTGCTGCATCTGTAGTCTTGAAGTCCTTGCTGCATCTGTAGTCTTGAAGTCCTTGCTGCATCTGTAGTCTTGAAGTCCTTGCTGCATCTGTAGTCTTGAAGTCCTTGCTGCATCTGTAGTCTTGAAGTCCTTGCTGCATCTGTAGTCTTGGTTATGTTAGATTCTACTGAGAAGAAGAACTGACACTTCCGGTGTCTTCTAGAACTTTGGTAACACTCAATAATTAGTGTATAAGTATATAACTATACACGGAACCACTGCAGTAAAGCTGTGATACCAAAATGTATAAACTAGGCATAAAATATGGTAGGAACAGGTTTATTATTTTACAAGTACATTTCTAGGATTTTGATTCTGCTATATGGGATGATAGGAGCTAGGAATTTGATTGTGCAATATGAGATGTTAGGAGCTAGGAATTTGATTGTGCAATATGAGATGATAGGAGCTAGGAATTTGATTCTGCAATATGAGATGATAGGAGATGAAAGAAGTGTCAGATATACCCTACTAAGTAAGGCCTGGCAGTAGAGTTGGTTGTGTTGTGTTGTTCTGTAAGATAAAGAGGTTTGCAGAGTTGACCATATCCTCTATGTATTCTCCTGTGTCTTTATAATCCCACAGGGGTAAGTGAGCATTAAAGTCTCTTGCAATAATGGTTTGTTTGTAATGGTTTTGGTTTGATTTGAATGTCATGTTTCTTCCTGATGGGTTGTGCACATTACAGATTGTGTATCCTTTTCCCTCAAATCCACAGCTCTTTTCTGTGATAGCTCGTGGACTGGCAGCTGACGACGAATAATTTCACATCTTAAAGGATGACAACAGTCTCCTGTTCAACAGACTCAAGACAGGACACCAGGGACGAGCTACATTAACACGAAATTCAGGGAAACAAGATATCCTGATGAGTTCAAATAACGACTTTAATAGAGGCATCTGATAACGATGAAAATCTGGATGGTTGTGGATGATGATGATAATAATGATGATGATGATGATATTGGCTTTAAGCCATTTAAACTGCCAGGAGAACATCAAGGAAGAACAAACATTCATACAAACAATGACAAACACACTGACAAACAATGCCAGACATACTGGCAAACAATGACAAACACTGGCAAGCAATGACGAAAGCCACTGCTTTCCACACTCACACAAAAGAATCTTACAGATTTGGTTTATCTTCCTCTTGATCCAGTCACGCCATGACGAAGAAGCCAAAACACGGCTCTCTACATAAGGGTCAAGGTAAGACTGCTCTCTTGTCGAGCATTAGACTCTAAGAAAATCATACTTTCATACCGCCAAAATCACCCCCCTCCCCCCTCCAGCCATGAGAAAACATTCTCTCTCTCTCTCTCTGAACCTTAAGTGCCCAAGGCACATGGGGCTTCCGCAAGGGTTTTCCACAAATGCCTGTCTTTCGCCTTTTTTCTGCTCTTGCCCAGGTGAGCCCTCTATTGCTCAACATCCTTTCTGTTGTTCTTCTCCATGTCTCTTTTGGTCTACCCTTACTTCTGTTCCCCTGTGGTGTCCATCTTAGTGCTATTTTTGGTAGTGAGTTGTCAATCATTCGGAGCACATGTCCCAACCATCGCCAGCGTCTTTCCTCAATAATTGTTGTCAGTGGTTTCATCTGCATTTCTGCTAATAAGATGTTATTTCTTATGGTGTTTGGCCAAAATATTTTTCTAATTCTTCGTAAACATTTAGTCTGGAAAGAATTCAACTTGTTTTCTATGGTTTTGGTGATTTTCCAGCATTCACTTCCATAGAGTAGTACACTTAGAACATTACTCGTAAATATCCTGATTTTCATATTTATGCTTAGTTTTTTTGATTTCCATATAGTCTGCAGCATTGCAAAAGCCTGGTTTGCTCTAGAAAGTCTGCTGTTGATGTTCTCTGTGCTGTCTCCATTTTCTACTACTCTGCTGCCAAGGTATACAAATTCGTTGACCTCCTCCACTAACTTGTTATCTACTCTGAGTACATTTCTGTTGTTCACATTTTGCTTCATTAACTTTGTCTTTCCTACGTTGATCTTTAGTCGTATGTTGTGTGCATTCTGAGTTAGCTTGTTTATTTTATCTTGCATATCTTTGTAACTGCTTGATAATAGACAAATGTCGTCCGCAAAGTCAAGGTCCTCTCCTCCAGTACTGTGTCAAGAGTCCATTGTAATCCTCTGCGTTTGTCTGATGTTGCCTCCTTCATTAACCGGTCTACTGCCAAGATAAATAATGTTGGTGATAGTACACGTCCCTGTTTCACTCCTGTTTGTACCCTAAAGCTGCTGGAGGTATGTTCTCCACAGATAACTTTGCACTGAAAACCCTCGTATAGGGCTTTGATTACATTAACTATTTTATGGGAGAGGCCATGCCATCTTAGGATTTTCCACAGTGCATCTCTGTTGACATTGTCAAAGGCTTTCTCAAAATCTATGAATAATGCATATGTTGTGCTATGCCACTCATTTGGCTGTTCTAATATTTGTCTAAGCACAAATATGTGGTCTATGCATGATTTTCCTTTCCTAAATCCTGCCTGCTCTTTCCGAAGTTTTTCCTCAAGTGTTGGCACAATGAGAAAACATTCACTACACGTGAATTTGTGAATCTTGAAGCTTCTGCACTCAAGTCGGAGGAGGTCACCCAATAATTTGAACTATGAAAATACAACTAACTGCAGGGGAAGCAACCTCTGAAAGATCAGTATACTGTTACAGCTCTCTGTGCTTCTTTTTCGCCATTGGCCACTACTATTTCAGCTGTTAGATTGTTTCAGATTTGCACTGCAATCTGTCTGCATGAGAGGCAAGCACATCTGTACATGATAAAGTTTGTTTGTACATGGTAACGTTCTTCTGTACACGATAAAGTTTGAGATGAATAAGTTTTGCTGTTTGAGGAGCGTTTCTTCTAGCAAAGCTATGTGTACATCTTGTCTGTTTAGGAGGTCCACTACGTCTGTCTTGTTTATTTTTTCAATCCACATTCATTTACTTGTAAAAGGTTACTATTTACAATGGAGATTTTAGTTATACCACTTGTAGCAGACTCAGCACTGCCAGCCCTGGTACCCACTGGGGACTTTAACGAGGTGACACCCCAGTTCATATATTCCCGGTTGGGTTAATGGCATTTCCTGATATTTGGGGGTGTCCTGCAACAATTCTTTTTCAATCTCTCATGGCTGAACATGTCTCAAGGCCTGTCACATCCTGTCCCTGTTTTGACCTCCATCGCCCTTGGCCGTTTGTCTTTCGGAAGCACTCGTCTCAGACAGGTATGTCTTTAGCAGTCTTTATGTAGCAGCAGCAGCAAAAATATAGACGTCTTCTATGTCGACACTTTAGACTGCTTCATACATATAATTCACTACGACATGGCCTTTGGACTTACTATAATGTAACGCAGATTAAATGTACACATGATCAAAATAACATAAGATGTTCTGATGATAAACACTTACAGAACATTTAAAGCCAGATAGGCTGACGATCGACGAGCACAGACTTCACTGAGGAAAATCCAAAACTAGGAATACAATGTTTAATGAATAAGGTAGACAGAGGTGTATGGTGCAGTTTTACAAAGTGAGGGAGGAAGTGTGCAAGGTGAGAAAAAAAACGAATATAAAGTATGAGAATGTATAAATGAAAAACATACAACATTCGATATTTCGGCGGGAACCTTATTCGAGGATACATGCAAAAACAAAATACAAACATATATAACTTATCTGAAGCGTCTTGCTCTCAGTAAAGCGGAAATGTGTGTGGAAGAAGGAGGAGGAGGAAAAAAAAACCCGTTGCCTACAGACAAAAGATTCCCGATATAGCCAATCATAGCGAAGAAGCGGAGAGAGGAGGACGCGGAGAGAGGAGGAGAACAAGTGGGAGAAATGGGTTGGGGGAAGGCAATAGAAACATGATAGCCGCTAGAGGTGTCAGGGTGGGGGTGAGAGTGGGGGAAAGGGGAGAGAAAAGATGACGCGAGAGATAATGAATGAAAAACTTAAACACCTACAGGGAGGAAATGTAAAACTGGTGAATGGGACAAGACCAATATGTTGGCAGAGAAGGAAATAGGATGGTGGTAGGGAGGGGTAGCATAGAGAAAGAAAGTAGAGTACAAAAAAGGCCAGTGGAACAATAAAGAAGTTACAGAAAGCTGAAAACATTGTTAATTCCAGCTGGGTGGAGACAGCCAGTCTGGAAAATAAGGCGCTGTTCTAGGACCCTCCGAGATCGTTCATCTGCGGAACAAGAGCGGATCGCACTAACCGAAATGTCCTGTTTGCCCCTGTGGTTACCAAGGCAAAAATGTTTAGCCACAGGTGTCCAGGCCCTCTTAGAAATATCATTGAGATGCTGGCGAAATCGATCTCCTAACCGTAAGCCAGCTTCCCCTATGTACTTCAAACCGCAACGTTTGCACATGATAACATAAATGACATTTCGTGAAGTGCAGGTGAAGCCCTCCTGTACCGACAACGTGGATTTAGGGAAAGAGATCTGGCTGGCCTCGACAACAAACGGACAAGTGTTGCATCTACGGCGTCCACAACGTCTGGTTCCATAAAAAGTGTCATCTGTCTTAAGATGACTACGAATTAAAAGGTCCCTGAGGTTTTTGTCACGTCTGTAAGCCACCAATGGGGGTTCCCCAAAAAGTTCACGTGTCTCAGGCTCGGTCTGGAGGAGGTGGAGATGGCGAAATAGTATGTTTTTAACTGCCAAGCTATGGGGGTGGTACGTGAGTACTAGTCCTTGTACTCACGTACCACCCCCAGGTGGGTATATCGATGCATGAACAGGCATCAGTATGAGGGCCGTGGCTATAGACTTGTGCGTGAATGAAAACAGACGTCTGTGCCCTGATCTTAAATTAGCTTAAAAATGTCAGTACATAAATGTATGTGAATGTGAGTGAATAGACGTCTGCTCATAGATATGAATATACATTTTATGTATGTGTATGTTTATATGTATGCATGAACATATGGCTGTTGTTATGATAGCCATATTTAAAATTATTATTAAAACTGTTATAGACGTGTTACTATGTATTTTTCGTTATTACAGCTATCACGTGACTGTTTTCTTTTCGTTCTCTCTATTCTCTCGCTTTCTGCGTAACGTCTGTCTGTAATTACCAATCTGTCTGTGTCATATATCTATTATTATCAGTCTCTCTATCTGTCATATATCTGTAACTATCAGTCTCTCTATTAGTGTCATAAATCCGTTATTATCAGTCTATTTGTATCATATATTTATAACAATAAGTCTCTCTGTTAGTGTTATATATCTGTTATTATCCATCTCTCTATACGTTTCATCTATCTATCTATCTATCTATCTATCTATCTATCTATCTATCTATCTATCTATCTATCTATCTATCTATCTATCTATCTATCTATCTATCTATCTATCTATCTATCTGTCTGTCTGTCTGTCTGTCTGTCTGTCTGTCTGTATGTATGTATGTATGTATGTATGTATGTATGTATGTATGTATGTATGATTGTATGTATGTATGTAAATACCTGTTCCTCTGTAATACGCCAGCACATAACCATCAGTCTCTGTGCCTGCATCATATCTCTGCAGCTATAATTCTCTCTGCCTGCATCATATCTCTGCAGGTGTAATTCTCTTTGCCTGCATCATATCTCTGCAGCTGTAATTCCCTCTGCCTGCATCATATCTCTGTAATTCTCTCAGACTATGTCATATCTCTGTAATTTTCTCTGACTGTGTCATATCTCTGTAATTCTCTCTGCATGTGCTATATCTATATAATTCTCTCTGCCTGTGTTATATCTCTGTAATTCCAACTGCCTGCACCATATATCTGTAATTCTCTTTGCCTGTATCATATCTCTGTAAATATCTGTGTCATATATCTGTAATTATCTCTCTCTCTCTCTGCCTGTGCCATATCTCTATTATTCTCTCTGCCTGTGTCATATCTCTGTAGTTCTCTCTGCATGTATCATATCTCTGTAATTCTCTCTACCTGTGCCATATCTCTGTAATTCCCTCTGCTTGTGCCATATCTCTGTAATTCTTTCTGCTTGTGCCATATCTCTTTAATTCTCTCTGCCTGTGCCATATCTCTGTAATTCTCTCTGCTTATGCCATATCTCTGTAATTCTTTCTGGCTGAGCCATATCTCTTTAACTCTCTCTGCCTGTGCCATATCTCTGTAATTCTCTCTGCCTGTGCCATATCTCTGTAATTCTCTCTGCCTGTGCCATATCTCTGTTAATTCTCTCTGCCTGTGCCATATCTCTTTAATTCTCTCTGCCTGTGCCATATCTCTGTAATTCTCTCTGCCTGTGCCATATCTCTGTAATTCTCTCACCTGTGCCATATCTCTGTAATTCTCTCTGCCTGTGCCATATCTCTGTAATTCTCTGTGCCTGTGCCATATCTCTGTAATTCTCTCTGCCTGTGCCATATCTCTGTAATTCTCTCTGGCTGTGCCATATCTCTGTAATTCTCTCTGCCTGTGCCATATCTCTGTAATTCTCTCTGCCTGTGCCATATCTCTTTAATTCTCTCTGCCTGTGCCATATCTCTGTAATTCTCTCTGCCTGTGCCATATCTCTGTAATTCTCTCTGCCTGTGCCATATCTCTGTAATTCTCTCTGCCTGTGCCATATCTCTGTAATTCTCTCTGCCTGTGCCATATCTCTGTAATTCTCTCTGCCTGTGCCATATCTCTGTAATTCTCTCTGCCTGTGCCATATCTCTGTAATTCTCTCTGCCTGTGCCATATCTCTGTAATTCTTTCTGGCTGTGCCATATCTCTTTAATTCTCTCTGCCTGTCATATCTCTTTAATTCTCTCTGCCTGTGCCATATCTCTGTAATTCTCTCTGCCTGTGCCATATCTCTTTAATTCTCTCTGCCTGTGCCATATCTCTGTAATTCTCTCTGCCTGTGCCATATCTCTGTAATTCTCTCTGCCTGTGCCATATCTCTGTAATTCTCTCTGCCTGTGCCATATCTCTGTAATTCTCTCTGCCTGTGCCATATCTCTGTAATTCTTTCTGCCTGTGCCATATCTCTGTAATTCTCTCTGCCTGTGCCATATCTCTTTAATTCTCTCTGCCTGTGCCATATCTCTGTAATTCTCTCTGCCTGTGTCATATCTCTGTAATTCTCTCTGCCTGTGCCATATCTCTTTAATTCTCTCTGCCTGTGCCATATCTCTGTAATTCTTTCTGGCTGTGCCTTATCTCTGTAATTTTCTCTGCTGTGACACATTTCTGTCTTTGTAATCCTTTCTGCCTGTGACATATATTTGCACATGTGATTCTCTCTGACAGACTGAGTGAAACTTCTCAATATGTAGTCCAGTCTTGAATGGGCTTATCGGAGAAACTAGAGCCATATTTATGCCCTAAAACAAGCTCATCCTGTCTTCAAATATGGCAGTGAATATATTATACCCAGCGTTGCCCGGTGATTTACTTATCCCAATCTTCTATTAGACAGGAAAAGGAATGAATTCTATCTATAGTGTAAAATCGAAGTAATTTTATTTACATATATTTAATTAAAAGTACAGTATACACATTATAGAGTAAAGTCTTTTACAAATTCACTATAATATTAATTTAACTCAAAACTTGATTTTAAACATTTTTAGTTTCACCTCCAGGAGCAGTAATAAATAAATTCTTGAGTGAAACCACCCTTGAGAAAGCAACATAAAGTTGTCCGTGAGAGAAACATGGCGATCTCAAATCAACTCCGAAGTACTTAATAGACTGCCTTTGTGACTTGTTGATCATGATGGAGAACGCGAGTCTCACTGGAAATTGCAATCTCTTAAAGTTAAAAGTGAGATCCGTCCGAATGAGTGGTATCCGTGGGATAAAAACTGTTTCATCTTCTCCCTTTTCTGGTTACGATAGTTGCTTCATAGGTCGTTTTAGATTATTTGTACATGTCACCCCCAAACCATCCCAACCAGTAGGGCTCCCCCTCTCCCATGCCGATGGGAGCTGAACGGACATAAACGGCATGGAGAGTGCCACTATTTATCTCAGCGACCACTAAAACTATGGATTCGAGAGTAATATCGTCGTTTTAGATTATTTGTACATGTCACCCAATCCCACCCCACCCCTAGCCCCCCCCCCCCCATGCCGATGGGAGCTGAATGGGCATAAACGGCATGGAGAGTATCATTATTCATCTCAGCGACCCCGAAAACTATGAATTTGACACTGATATCTGTCGTCTTCTATGATTTGTACATGTCACCCAATCCTACCCCCAGTCTGATCCCCCCCCCCCTTCCCCATGCCGAAGAGAGCTGAACTTGAACTTAAACGGCATCAGGAGTGTCATGATTCATCTCATCGACACTGAAAACTATGGATTCAACATTAACATCGGTCTTTTTTATTGATTTGTACATGTCAACCATATCCCACCCAACGCCAGGCCGCCCCACAGTATTTTTCTCCAGACTGTAAGTCATATGAGTACCACGTTTGGTTGAAATTGCTCCAGGCGTTCCAGAGTGATGCTGGAACATATATATATATATATATATATATATATATATATATATATATATACACACACACACATATATATATATATATATATATATATGTATTCACGAATATATCTATATATCTGTCTGTCTGTCTGTGTATCATGTCATATGTTTGTATGTAAGTACCTGTTTCTCTGTAATATGCTTTCATATAACTATCAACCTTGTGCCTGCATTATATCTCTGCAGCTATAATTCTCTCTGCCTGTGCCATATCTCTGTAATTCTCTCTGCCTGTGCCATATCTCTGTAATTCTCTCTGCCTGTGCCACATCTCTGTAATTCTCTCTGCCTGTGCCACATCTCTGTAATTCTCTCTGCCTGTGCCATATCTCTGTAATTCTCTCTGCCTGTGCCATATCTCTGTAATTCTCTCTGCCTGTGCCATATCTCTGTAATTCTCTCTGCCTGTGCCATATCTCTGTAATTCTCTCTGCCTGTGCCATATCTCTTTAATTCTCTCTGCCTGTGCCATATCTCTGTAATTCTCTCTGCCTGTGCCATATCTCTGTAATTCTCTCTGCCTGTGCCATATCTCTGTAATTCTCTCTGCCTGTGCCGTATCTCTGTAATTCTCTCTGCTGTGCCATATCTCTGTAATTCTCTCTGCCTGTGCCACATCTCTGTAATCCTCTCTGCCTGTGCCATATCTCTGTAATTCTCTCTGCTTGTGCCATATCTCTGTAATTCTCTCTACCTGTGCCATATCTCTGTAATTCTCTCTGCCTGTGCCATATCTCTGTAATTCTATCTGCCTGTGCCATATCTCTGTAATTCTCTCTGCCTGTGCCATATCTCTGTAATTCTCTCTGCTGTGCCATATCTCTGTAATTCTCTCTGCTGTGCTATATCTCTGTAATTCTCTCTGCCTGTGCTATATCTCTGTAATTCTCTGTGCCTGTGCCATATCTCTGTAATTCTCTCTGCTGTGCCATATCTCTGTAATTCTCTCTGCCTGTGCCATATCTCTGAAATTCTCTCTGCCTGTGCCATATCTCTGTAATTCTCTCTGCCTGTGCTATATCTCTGTAATTCTTTCTGCTGTGCTATATCTCTGTAATTCTCTCTGCTGTGATATATCTCTGTAATTTTCTCTGCTGTGCTATATCTCTGTAATTCTCTCTGCTGTGCTATATCTCTGTAATTCTCTCTGCTGTGCTATATGTTTGTGAATGAGCGTTTCTAATTTTACCCAAATGACTGCGTTAAGCTGTGTAACCATGACTTGTTGTGAGACTGCGCTGACCTATAATTAAGTGCCTTGATACGATCACCAAACAGAAACGGTGCCTTAACACTGCACCAATTAAAGCAGTATGCCCAAAAATAAACACCAATTAAACAGTGCGATTGTGCAGATGTTCAAACACGGGGCATTTACAACCAGTCGGTAGAGCAGTTAACACACTGTAACAAGACAAAAGCCTCAGGTTCAATACTTAATGTTGTCTTAATCACAGACAGGAGCGACTACAGGCCATATATAACCGACAACATCACTCGTAACAAGTCAAGAACATAACCATCGATGCAACATTGAAACAGCAACAACATGCAACACTGGTTCAATACAACAGCCAAGTCATGTAACTTCAATTTCCATGAACAAATTTAATATGAGAAAACTGATGAAAATGGAAGTCTTGTAAGATCAGAAAATATTTTCCAGAAATAACACTGAACAACAAGAAATAGAAGAATAAATCAATCCACAATTAAACATGGCCAAGGGTAGCAAATCAAGCTTACCAATCACTCAAACATTCTGTCACACCAAACTCTTCCAGAAGAAAACATGATCTCGCTTATAAAATGCTTGGATCATATTGTTCATGAACAACGTTGCCCAACGAGAACATTGCTACCAGCTATCAGTACATTCAAGCCATAACAGTTACAAAATTCTAATCAAGAACAAATCCACAAATAAAACTAATACATCTTCCCGCTTTCAATTCCAAACTGTAAATGTTTTCAAATCTCTCTTGTCAGCTCATTCCTCTCACCGACCAGCCGAACAGGAATCATGGAAGAATGACGGAACGTTCTAAACACAAGGGAAGCCACTCATTTCCCTTAGAGAGCAAAAGCCTGCTTAATTTAAACAATGTTGTCTCCCTTATACCGTTGCACACACGCACGTATTTCCCTACCAGGTCGGATAGGAAGGTTTTCGTGCAAATTTCTCTTTGTACTGGCTTAGATCAACACATCAAACAACTTTGAAGCTACGAAACAAACTGTTGGCAGAACAAATATGGTTGTTTCAGTGTTTTCAACCAACAGCATTACAAATGATAAAATTCACTAAAATACACATTACTGTAAGTACCTTGTGTGAATGTGTTGAATATTTGTTTTTATAAGTTTAGTTTTCATCATTATTCATCATTTCGTGCCGTCTCTTCGTACAAGATTGGCTACAATGAATCTCCACTCTGCTCTGTTTCTTGTCTTCGAAGAATACTCGGCCAAGCTTGTCCCTGTCCATCTCTTGATGTTGTCCACCCATCTATGTCGCTGTCATCCTGCTGCTCTTTTTCCTTCGATCTTACCCTCAAGAAGGGTCTCCAATATAATATTGTGCCTCTTGACATGTCCAAAGTATCTTAGCTGTCTTGTTCTTATGATTCTCAATATTTCTCTTCTCACTTCTAGCTAGTTTAGCACTTCCTTGTTTTCCATTTTGTCCATGGGATACACCCTATTCTATATATCCACATTTCAATGGTCCTGATTTTCTTTTCTCTTGTCTTATTCAAGGTCTAGGCTTCTACCCCATAAAGGGATATTGAATATATGTAGCATTCTATGGTACATAATCTCAACTACCGTGATATTTATTTTGATGTAAGGATCTTCCTTATTCTGCTGAAGGTGTCTTCTGCCACTCCTACTCTTCTGTTAATTTCTGTTTCACATTCTCTGTTATCACGTGCCCCAAATACCTGAAGCTTTTCGCCTGTTCAAGTAATTCTCCATTTACTTTTATATTTACTGTTCACTTTCTTTCTTCTCTGCTGATTACCATGACATTAGTCTTTAATAAATTTAAACGTCACCAAGATTTTCTGTCTTCGGCGAGTTTTTCAATCTCATCAAGGCTTCTCAAGTAGGAGAAGGAAGAACATCGTAGGAAAATCTGGACTTGGTAAAGGAAATGAGCTCGGAGACAGACAGTTTTCTGAGGAAAACCACCTAATCATCTGTAACATATTTTACAAAGAAGAGAAGAGGAAGCTTTATACATAGAAAAACCTTGGAGATTTAAAAAGAAATCAGACTGAATTTATAATTATCAAAGGTAGATTTAGTTGTAGGGAAATTTAGCATAGAACATAGAAGTGAGGCAGGTGACAATCTAATGGCGTTTGTATAGAAAATGAGCTAATGATTACTAACACACTTTTTAAACAACATCCAAGAAGACTTTACACATGGACATCACCTGATTGGAAAACCTTTTGAAATCCTAATGGATGTACAGGAGGAGATGACACCAGATGATTTGGCTATGCAAGCCAGAAATATCTTAATAACAACAGCTAAAGACATGGTTCCTGTAAAGAAAACACAAAAGAATGGATGGATTAAAAAGACAAAACTTAAGTATTTTGAACACATTAAACGTCATGATCTAGAGAAGACCATCCTGGAAGGGTACATAATGGGAAAAAGAAAGAGAGGAAGACCAAAGCGAAAATGGCTGCAAGACATCGTTGATGATCTGCAAATGGATGCATCAGCAGCAAGCCATCTTGCTCACAACCGAGAGGCCTACAGGAGTGCTGTTAGGGAGGCAAAGTTCCACAAGGGACATGCAAATAAATGAATGAAATGAATGAGATCTAGAAATAATTTTAAGTCATCAAATAAATGAATGAAATGAATGAGATTTAGAAACAATGTTAAGTCATCAAATAAATGAATGAGATTTAGAAACAATGTTAAGTCATCAAATAAATGAATGAGATTTAGAAACAATGTTAAGTCATCAAAAAACCTACCTTGAGACTGACATAGATCACAACCCAGTAGTGATGAAAATGAAAGTGAAACTAAAGAACATTAGTCAGTACAAGGCATGAAAAACAGACATTACAGCCCTAAGAAATACAGACTTAAAACAGAAATATTTAGTTGAAGTAAAGAACAAATACGAATGAGTTCTAGAAGAGAACATGAAGCAATATAGATGAGAAAACCCAAGAGTAAAAATCAGACAACAAATGAGAATGTTTAAAATCAATTATGGAGAGATATGAGAAAGAACAGAAGTTTAATGTTATATCTTAGGAAAAAAAAACAGGCAAGTAGATATGCATACACATGCAGTTGTATATCTTATATCTTATATCCTTCCCGTGAACTTTAAAAGTAACTTAGGGCTCACAAGGTAGTTCACCAATTTTTCCTATCTTCGGCGAGTCTTCCAACCTCATCAAGGGATTTTATGCCTGTTAATTTGACCTCACTTAACAATGTCCTCTTCAGAGTTGCACGTGGTCTGCCTCTTTTTCTGTGGCCTGTTGTGTTCCACTTGATAGCTTGTTTTGGGATTCTCTGATCATTTCTTCTCATCACGTGACCAACATATGTCCATCTCCTTTTCCTGATCACCCATGAGACCGGTTGTTGTTCAGTCATCTGTCTTATCTCTGCATTGTTCTTGAATTCGTTCCTCTTGATGCCGAGTATTTTCCTTAGGCATTTGTTTTCAAAAGAGTCTAATTTCTTGACTAATTCTTTAGTTTCTTTACAAATTCAATAATCGCATAAAATAAAACTAGAAAGAACTCAATTTTACCAACCATTTTATGAAATTAATTTTTCTGAATAGAAAGTTTTATAAATCAGTACAAGATAATATTGTAAATTTCCACTGAATATGTCCATTCATAATTCACTCATAAAATCAAGCATATAATATATCAAGCATATGATCTAATGCATAAAAAATAGATGGGCATGGTCAGATCCAGGAGTGAAAGATTTATATGATATCTTAATGTATAAACTAGAAAAGAGTAAGGTAATCACGTCATGCCTTAGAGGCACATAGGGATATGGTGTTAGTGTCCATATTTTCCTTGACCTGTCAGCACACCAGAGGGTGATGTGGTCAGTATCACGCCTGGCCGCCTTTTCCTTCCCCAACTTCAGAAGAAGTCGGGTATCCATTTCTACAGCTGGGTGACTGGGGTGCCTCCGGTCGGATTCGAACCCCCGACCTTCGCCATGGGAGACCAGTGCACTAACCACTTCGCCACTCAGAAAAGAGTAGGAACACCTTTATTATTTAACGAATACAAAATTGTGACGTTTCAGCGTTTGCCTTCGTCAGACAGTAACAAACAGGACGAAGAATAAGATAGAGGAGACAAAGTATAGGATTACATTAAACTAAGTTAATGAAATAACAAAACACAAAAAAATGAAAGAAAAATACTAAGTAAAACTTTAAAATTAAACTGCACTTAGCTTGAATAATTGAGAGGTGTCCCTTTTTCGACGTCACCAATGTAAACAAGAAATGTTGTTACCAGGGTGAGGACACGTACATTTCTGAAAAGTGTAAAATAATGCATGACTGAGTATAGAAAATGTTAGGAGAAGAGGGGCGCGCAGAGAAGGAGTAGAGAATTCTACACAGAACAGTGATGTCTGGAGAGTCAATATCCGTGGATGATGCTCATAAGAGAGTGAAAAGTGGTGTTACATAGTCGTGAGTGGATAGGGAATTGTAATGTTGGATAGTGGATGATGAAAGGGAGTCTATATAAGAGAAGGTGAAATGGATGATTATGGTTGTGGTAGAGGGGTAGCAATGGGACGGTTCATGAGGAGACTAAAGAAAGTGCAACAAGTGAGAATGAGTATGATTGTGGAAAAAGGGACACCTCACAGCGGTCTCAATTATTGAAGCAAAGTGCCGTTTAATTTTAAAGTTTTATTTTGTCTTTTTCTTTCATTTTGTTCATTTTTTTTTTGTTTTGTTACTTCATTAACTTAGTTTAATGTAATCTTATACTTTATCTTCTCTGTCTTATTCTTCGTCCTGTTGTTATTTTCTGACGAAGGCAAACGCTGAAAGGTTACAACTTTGTATTCATTAAATAAGAAAGCTGTTCCTACTTTTTTCTAGGTTTTTGTATCACAGCTTTACTGCAGTGCTTCATGTATAGTTGTATACTTATACACTATTTATCGTGTGTTACATTGTATCTTGTACATCAGAAAGGAAAGCTTGCCTCTTTCTAATCTATTTCAACTGACTACCACATGAGTATATTAATATCATGTCCAGCTTCCATATTTCTCCATAATTTCTTCCTTTCTGGTTCATTTAATGAGTCTAAGCTATGTAAAGGAAGAGGTAGGCTAAGAAAGAAAATCTTAGTTGTCTTGACAAAATGGCACGAGAGAAGCACAGCAACAGAACTGACAGAAAAAAAGAAAGGTAAAAAAAAAGTGGAGAGACATGACCACCAGTGTCTCCAGGCATGGTACATCCTATGTACCTACACCTTACACTTCACGCTGGTGTTGGTTGTAGGCTAACATTTATATCTATCATCTTATACTTCACGCTGGTGCTGGTTGTAGGCTAACATTTATATCTATCATCTTATACTTCACGCTGGTGTTGGTTGTAGGCTAACATTTATATCTATCATCTTACACTTCACGCTGGTGTTGGTTGTAGGCTGACATTTATATCTATCATCTTATACTTCACGCTGGTGTTGATTGTAGGCTGACATTTATATCTATCATCTTACACTTCACGCTGGTGTTGGTTGTAGGCTGACATTTATATCTACCATCTTATACTTCACACTGGTGGTGATTGTAGGCTGACATTTATATCTACCATCTTACACTTCACGCTGGTGTTGATTGTAGGCTGACATTTATATCTACCATCTTACACTTCACACTGGTGTTTGTTGTAGGCTGACATTTATATCTACCATCTTACACTTCACACTGGTGTTTGTTGTAGGCTGACATTTATATCTACCATCTTACACTTCACACTGGTGTTTGTTGTAGGCTGACATTTATATCTACCATCTTACACTTCACGCTGGTGTTTGTTGTAGGCTGACATTTATATCTACCATCTTACACTTCACACTGGTGTTTGTTGTAGGCTAACATTTATATCTACCATCTTACACTTCACACTGGTGGTGATTGTAGGCTAACGTTTATATCTATCATCTTACACTTCACGCTGGTGCTGGCTGTAGGCTAACATTTATATCTATCATCTTACACTTCACACTGGTGGTGATTGTAGGCTGACAGTGTAGCATATTATCAATCAGTCTCTAATCTTCTGTCTTCCCCCACCTCCCACAATTATGTTCTATGAGTCATTTTTTCCCTTTGATCTCCCTCAAGCAATCTAGCTATTTTGTAGGTATCAAGAAATAAGTTCAGTCGATCTGGAGTACACAGTCAATCCGGTAGATCAACACTCAGTCTCACGAGTTCACATAATCTTTTGTATCGATACAAACGCAAGGGTATAATAATCTTATGCGTAGTCAACCTCAGTTGTAATATACACTCACAAATGTGTAGTTAAATAAAAAAATGTATCATATGTAAATTAAACCTCATATATTTATACATGTATTTACACAACGTCATCTGCCTGCATAGCTCGTGTGTCCCCTCAACTGCATGTGTATGCATATGCAGGAAACTCTCTACTGTAGAGATCATCAGAGGAAGTACCCCCCCCCCCCCCCTCAGACAAGTGTTTCGGCCCTATTAAAATCCTGACACTCTGGGTCATGACTCCTATAGGTCTTGTGAGTTGTTGCTTTTTTTCCCGGTCCCGGGATTGAACCCGTGATCTTCCAGTTGCCACTGCACTTTTTTAAAATGTGTCTTTAGCGTTGTCCACTGACCTTGATGTACCTGTTGGACTGCCATCTGGACCCGCTTATCATCTTCTGAATTCCTTACTTCGCTGATGATCATATCCCTTCTTTATTTACAGGAGGCCTTTGACCACCGTTTGATTTCACCATGACCAAATCCCCTTCTGTTGGTCTGGGTGTACCCTATTACTTCTTTCAGCTCCTGCGTTTCCCTGGCTGTGGTCACTTTCTCACCTACTTTCCATTTTCGTCCAGTTTTAAGTGTTGGCTACATTTCTAGTACCACCGGATCTGTAGATTCTTGTAGCATCATTGCAAGTCTTGTTTTTCTTATCTTGTATTCTTCAACCACAGATTTGATTGGCAGCTGCAGTTTGATCTTCTTACAGTACAGCGCTACATCAGTTAATCCTGGTAGTACGCCCAGCCACTATCTTATGGCTTTATTTATCTTTCTTTCGACTACCTCTACTGTGCTGGTACTTACTTCGTAAATGAGTTTTGGAATCAGCATGAACTGGAGGCACTATATTTTGAACTTGCCTAGTAGCCTGTTTTTGTCTATGATGCTCAGTGCATTCTGCGCCATTTCTATAACCTGCTTCACAGCGTTTGAGTCTTTCATGGAAGCATCATATACTCTGCCAAGGCTCTTCACTGGCTCTTCCCCTACAGTCGGGATTATTTGATTTGCCACTGTGTACGATCTTTCTATCACTTTCCCTTTCATGAGTGACAGGCTTCTTGACTTCTTTGGCTTGAAGCTCAGGCGGCACCATATGATAAGGCTGTCCAAACTCTCTAACATCTTTCGTGCCTGTGCTTCACTGGTTGTTATTACTGTTGTGTCATCCATGAATGCTTTTAGTGGTGGCATTTGACATCCATTTCTGAATCTTGGGCCCTCTGTTGCTCCTTCTGCTGCTCTCAGGATTACTTGCATGGCTAGTACGAACAATATGGGAGATATTGTACAACCCATTGCAATTCCTACCTGGAGCTCAATCCATCTTGTAATATATCCTGATGTTCCAAACCTCATGAGGAACCTTGTGAAGCACCTTTTCAGCATATTTTTTATTTATTTTGGCACATGATACATGTCTAGTGCTAGCCATATCATTATGTGCGGTACTGAGCCATACGCATTGGCTAGGTCAAGCCATATTACCTGTAGATCTTGCTTTCCAGATTTTGCCTGCTGAATAGCTTCCCAAATCATTGACGCATGCTCGAGACATCCTGGGAAACCTGGAATTCTTCCCTTCTGCACGGATGTATCAACGTAACCATTGTCTAGGAGGTATGTTGTTAGTCTTTTTGCCATCACAGATAAGAATATATTTCCTTCCACATTCAGAAGTGAGATGGTCTGAACTGGTTGATTTCAATGGAATTCTGCTCCTTGGGGATGTATATTCCGTTAGCCTTTTTCCATTCTTTACAGATGGCTCCTTTGGTCCATGCTGTTCGTAGGAGTTTATGAAGCTTCTTTAGTACTTCAGGGCATGTAAGGAACGCCATTTGGGCTTGGTGCTGACTTGCCTTTAGCTTTTCTTACAACGCTCTCTACTTCTTGTAAGGTTAGTGGGCTGCATTTGAATTTGCTGCCTGGTGCGCAGGGCCATACTAGACCTTTCATCAGCTCGAGAGGTGTATGCTGATTTTTATCAGAGTATGTCTTGCTCAGATGTTCCTCGAGCACCTCCTTACCTGCTTTCAGCGTACCTGATTTTGGCTGTTCAAATAGCTGCTTGGCAGACCCGAAGGGATCTCTGTAGAACTTCTCTCTTGTGTATCTGGTTTCCCTCTTCCTTTTACATAGTCTTTCAGCTCTGCAAAGGGCACTGTGCTGGGATTTTAGATGCTGCCAAACCTGTCTTAGTCCTTCTTTTTCTGATTCAAGTGCCTTCTTGAACATTTTCCGGGAGTGGTTCTTCTGCTGTCTTATTGCTTCCTCTGTCTTCTGGACTCTCTTGGTGTCACTTTTTCTCTTTTTGCCTGTTTGGTTCCAAACTCTTTGTGGCAGTGAAGATATATGATGTTACCAAATGCTTCCAGCTTTTGCTCCAGGTTTTTTCCTCTTAGCTGTTTGTCCAGTTCTTTGCATAATCCTGCGTCTAGGTTTTCCCATATGCTTTTTGCACTAGCTGGTGGAAAGTTAACCTTGTCTCTGGTCTCGTCGGATGGCTGCATTGCCTCCCTGCTGCCTGACTCAACCTGAATATTCTCTGTTTTGTGGTTTATATCCTGACAGAGATCTTCTAATGTTTTATCTGAGACTGGTGTCGCAGTGCACTGGTGAGTATTGGGTAGCAAGGAACCACTACATCCCTTCTTTGTTCTGTGTATCTTCATCCGCTGTTCCGAACTCGAATTAATTGGGGCGGGCATGGTCGTTTCCATGTGGATCCATCATTCTTCCCCCCTTTCGGTGAATCCTGGGGGCATTTCTTCTTCTTGGAGTTTGTAGCAATAGTATGTCAGCTGACAGGGTTGCTGGCCCGGACAGCCCAGTTCAGGGACGCTTTCCCAGTGAGGATTCTGGTCTTTCCCAGTGTCTGTCGGTCTTTCCCGACTGTCCATCGGTCTTTCCCGATTGTCAACGGCATCACCATGCTCTATATGCAGGAAACTCTCTACTGTAGAGAGCAGAACAACAAAACAACTCCTTCAGATCATCAGAGGAAGTACCCCCTCTCAGACAAGTGTTTCGGCCATATTAAACTCCTGACACTCTAAGGGGGGTGGGCCCCTCTGGGTCATGACTCCCAGGGGTCTTGTGAGTTGTTGATTTTCTTTTTTCCCGGTCCCGGGATTGAACCCGTGATCTTCCAGTTGCCACTGCACTTTTTGAAGTGCGTCTTTAGCGATTTAGCTACGGAGGACTGGTATTGGTTGTGGCAAATGAAATTACTTATGTTCTCAATGCTTGTTTCGCATACTCCACAGCCTTTTCTGCTGTTTCTGAAAGGCTTCTCAATGCCCTTGCCCTTGCTTGTCCCTTTATGCCCAGTTGCGTACATAGGTCATATGCTGATGTTGCTATGAATCCCCTTGCTCCCACTTCTACAGCTCTCACTTTTGCCCTGACTCCTGCCCCCCTGCCTGAGTTGCTTACATGTGTGTAAATGGGACCCAACATCTTTGTAAAGGATGTGCGGATGTAACGTACTAAGGACAACTAATTAACCAATAAAAGTTAAATCACGACTTATAGGGGACATATACTGTGGGACACAGGTGAGCTCGCCGTGTGCCCACGTAACTGCTGACAAGACTTGGAGCCTAAAGGTGTGCCTTATCGATTTATATGACCTTAAGTATGCCGCCAGACTAGTGTCAGTTAGTCCACTGACTAGACTCATCATTGGGTTTTGGACACACTGGCGGCATATTACCTTGGCGAAAATGTTAAAACATCTGCTTTCTATATGTTTGAGGATTCTGCCGCTAATATATGGAGCTAAGAGGTCAAAACCCTACTGATACTATACTACTGGACAAAAGTTAAGGGCCGGTTTTTTTCAATTCTTACAAAAATAAAATCAACGGACTAACAAACAAGCCATTAGTACTAAAGAAAACAGCATTTAAAACTGAACAAATTCAGTCATTTCATTTGCAAATCGGAACAGGAATACACATACAGCAAGCTGGCGAAATAACTCACCCCTCGTCCAAAAATTCATAAGAGAGGTCTTCAAACAACAAACATGTCAGTCTCGCATGTGACCACCGTTCGCTGCCAGACATTCTACACACAGTTGTCTCATAGAGTAACCAGGGTTGTTAGAACATTCTGTGAAATGGCCTCTTGTTGAAGGAAAAGGGTCAGCTGGATGACATCAACAGGTGGAGGATGATTTGTCTAAACCCGTCTGCCTAGGACATCCCAAATGTGCTCAGTGGGCGACAGGTGGGGCGACCGAGCTGGCCAATCGATTCTAATGTCCTTTGCTGTTGAAGAAAATCTTCTACGACATGACCCCGATGTGGTCTTGCTTTATCGTCTTGTAGGATTGCCCCTGCACCCATGGCTTGCAAGGTAGGCTGGACAATGGATTGCAGGTATCGCTGGGCGGTTATGGTGCCACGAATGACATGGAGGGGAGTCCTGCCGTGCTTGCTGATACCACCCCAGACCATGATTGATCAACCTCCATAACGATCCACTTCTTGGATAGTGGCGTTATGGAATCGTTCCCCTGGCCTTTTTCAAACGCAGATTCTGCCATTATTGAAGGACATACTGAAGCGGGATTGCTCCGTGAAAAGAATTTCACCCCACTGGCACCTCGTCCAACAATATGCTGCTGGCACCAGGCAACTCTAGCTCTGCGGTGAGCTGGAGTAAGAGGTATTCTTATTGCTGGTCATCGTGAAGCCAGCCTGCGAACTGTTCTGCGGTGAGCTGGAGTAAGAGGTATTCTTATTGCTGGTCATCGTGAAGCCAGCCTGCGAACTGTTCTGCGGTGAGCTGGAGTAAGAGGTATTCTTATTGCTGGTCATCGTGAAGCCAGCCTGCGAACTGTTCTGCGGTGAGCTGGAGTAAGAGGTATTCTTATTGCTGGTCATCGTGAAGCCAGCCTGCGAACTGTTCTGCGGTGAGCTGGAGTAAGAGGTATTCTTATTGCTGGTCATCGTGAAGCCAGCCTGCGAACTGTTCTGCGGTGAGCTGGAGTAAGAGGTATTCTTATTGCTGGTCATCGTGAAGCCAGCCTGCGAACTGTTCTGCGGTGAGCTGGAGTAAGAGGTATTCTTATTGCTGGTCATCGTGAAGCCAGCCTGCGAACTGTTCTGCGGTGAGCTGGAGTAAGAGGTATTCTTATTGCTGGTCATCGTGAAGCCAGCCTGCGAACTGTTCTGCGGTGAGCTGGAGTAAGAGGTATTCTTATTGCTGGTCATCGTGAAGCCAGCCTGCGAACTGTTCTGCGGTGAGCTGGAGTAAGAGGTATTCTTATTGCTGGTCATCGTGAAGCCAGCCTGCGAACTGTTCTGCGGTGAGCTGGAGTAAGAGGTATTCTTATTGCTGGTCATCGTGAAGCCAGCCTGCGAACTGTTCTGCGGTGAGCTGGAGTAAGAGGTATTCTTATTGCTGGTCATCGTGAAGCCAGCCTGCGAACTGTTCTGCGGTGAGCTGGAGTAAGAGGTATTCTTATTGCTGGTCATCGTGAAGCCAGCCTGCGAACTGTTCTGCGGTGAGCTGGAGTAAGAGGTATTCTTATTGCTGGTCATCGTGAAGCCAGCCTGCGAACTGTTCTGCGGTGAGCTGGAGTAAGAGGTATTCTTATTGCTGGTCATCGTGAAGCCAGCCTGCGAACTGTTCTGCGGTGAGCTGGAGTAAGAGGTATTCTTATTGCTGGTCATCGTGAAGCCAGCCTGCGAACTGTTCTGCCGCTAACACTGACGTTGCCGCAATTATTAGCTGGTTTCTGAGAGTGGAAGACGTTACTGTCCGGTTGCGAAGTGTTGACAGCTCCAGATATCTGTCACCTTGTCTACTCGTGCAACGAGTTCCGCCTAAACGATGCCTGTCTTCTACTCCTCCGGTTGCGCAAATTAGCTCCAAATGCCTTTGGATGGTAGAATGGGATATCCCCGAACGCCGTGTAACTTCACGGCCAGATAAACCGCTTTCAACCAAGGCTATGACCCGATGACGCTCAAAGGCGCTAAAACGTCTTCGCGGTGGCGTGGTGTTTTTCAAATGACAAAAATACCTCTAAACCGTTTTAATAAAAATGATTGAAAGGTGAGAAGTGTTTGCCAAGGATGCCTCTTGCCGTGCAGCACAAATCAGCACGATTTAATTACTTTCTGGGTCATGTTGACACTTTTAAAAATGCCATAACATTTTGTCTAGGACGATGCTACTGCACGTGATTTTTACTCTTGTTGTGATGAACAGTTGGTGTTGTTTATGCCCTGGCTGAATAGAGGACTGCCTGAGAATGCAATTTAATTAAGATTCTACAATAAATTTATTTACAGTTTTAGTACATTAATCAAAATAAACATATGCTTGAAATTAATGACTGGCTCTTAACTTTTGTCCAGTAGTATACATTAACTGGTAGCTTTTGTATAGGAATAGCCCGAGTGCTGACAGCTAGTGTCTAGCACATGTAACAATATAACACACAATAATAATTAGTGTATAAGTACACGTCTATACACAAAGGATTCCAGTAAATCTGTGATACCAGAATGTATAAACTAGGAAAAAAAGTAGGAGCAGCTTTACTACTTAACGACCACAAAGTTGTGATGTTTCGATCGCCAAGTAATAAAGCTATTCTTACTGTTTTCCTAGTTTTTACATTTATGTAACAATGTAAAGTCTGCAAAACAAGTTACCGTAGTCTCACCTAATTGGGTTTAATCTCTAAGGTGATCTATATAAAACGACTAACACAGTTTCTATGAAAAACTAGAACCAGTTGATACAGAGCTAGAGCAATGACTTCCACAAGGCAGTCTTGCCAAGTGTACAGTTGTCGTTATTGGAACCGAAGCTATTGGCTCAGTATGCAAAGTATAACGTAATGCTAACGCTGCTAATAGGACAGATAAAAGAAATGACGACTGCGGTAAAACTGGTTCTATTTTTTTTTTAAAGGCTGACGCCGAAATATTGGATGTTGTATGTTTTTCATTTATACATTCTCATCATATTTTCATACTTTCTACCATTTGCTTTTCTCGTTTTCCTCATTTCCTCTTTCGTTTTGTAAAACTGAATCATACATGTCTGTCTGCCTGTAAAGCTGGTAATAGTATGACACAACAATCAACAGAAAACATCAGTATCAATCAGTCGTTCAGTAAATAGTGATGAATAACATAAGATAGCAATAACACCAGAAAACATAAAAACCAGTATGTATAAAGCAGAAAAGAAATAAACCACAGCAACAAATACAAATATTCATATAATCAACGTCGTCTTAAAATGAACCACAGGAATCAGTTAACATCTTATAGAAAGCGAAACATCACAACGTCCTAGAAAATTCTGGACTCAAGGCGAGCTGATGACAAATCTACTCAAGCAAGGCAGACACAGCACAGGATCAGCAAACAGCAACCAGACATCCAGTCAAGCAAAAATGAGCCAGGCATTGGCTCGCTCAGATACAGGTAGACCCAGCAAGCGAACATAAAGCACCACCAGGCATCCAGGTAACAAGAGAGACGAGCATTGGCTCGCTCAGGTACAGGTAGACACTAGGACAGCAGAAGATGACCTACTAGCACGTGACGCAGGGCTAGTCGACAATCACATGCAGAAAGGACAAATTAAGATGATGTAATACATGTCACTATGCACATAGATGATAATACCGAACTCAGAACTACCACAAATCCATCTGATGATGATCTGGGCTGTCACTAGTACTAATATGCCAGAGTGCCCGTACATGAAGAACTTAGCGATAATCTTTTCCTCTTTATGAAAACGAAAAAAAAAGAAAGAATTCCCCGTGAACTGTTGTAGTAAAACTGCAGTATGTAGAGCTTCTTCACTCATGTAGGCACCGTGAGGTGGTGCTAGTCACATCCACAGAGCAAAATGTAACAGAAGAAGGATTATACAAGTGTATGTGGAACACGTTCTAACTACTAAATACTGCTACAGTTAAGAAACATTCTTGTATACGTGAGAAGAAGTTAGAGCTTCATGCACGTACACATACATGCACACTGGGGGACCAACGTCTGCATCATACATGCACACTGGGGGACCAACGTCTGCATCATACATGCACACTGGGGGACCAACGTCTGCATCATACACGCACACTGGGGGACCAACGTCTGCATCATACATGCAGTAACCATGCCACGCATACACGGCCATTTCACTAGCATTCCATCTCCGTTTCCTTACATCTCCATTTCGTTACACTGACATTCACTATGTAACCACAATAACATCAAAAAGACAATGACTATATCTAAGAAACAGAATCCACCAAAATGCAGTATAAAATTAAACGGAACTATTCTAAAGCAGGTGCAGAAATTTAACTACCCTGGAGCAGTAATAACTTCAGATGGGAAATGCAGAACAGAAATTAGGAACAGAATAGGCCAAGCAAAGACTGCATTTCAGAGAATGAGAAACATATTATGCAACACATCCTTATCAATGAATGTTAGAAAACGGGTCCTAAAATGCTGTATTGAACCTATCTTGTTATATGAAAGTGAATCATGGACAATAGGCAGGTCTGCACAAAAATCATTGGAAGTACCAGAAATCTGGTTTAATAGAAGAATGTTGCGAATTCACTGGACAGCAAAAATAACTAATGGAGAATGTTTGAGAAGAGTCAGAGATAGAAAAAATATTGTCAAAAAAAAAATAAGAGAGAGACAATGTACTTTCGTTGGACATGCAATGAGAAAAGGGGGCATTGAAAATATTATAACATCAAGAACAATGGAAGGAAGAAGAGCCAAGGGAAGACCAAGAGAAATGATACTGGACAGTCTGACGAGATGGCGTGAGAGGAGATCATCAACTGAGCTGATGGCCTGCATGAAGGATCGTGTACTCTGGAGAAGCATAATAACCAACGCCAGTCGGCACGGCACCTGATGATGATGATGAACCACAATAACACGGGATCATTTAAGCACTAGATTCATTCACGAGCTTAATCCATAACCAAAATTACAGCTTCTATCAACTCCACAGTTGCGACATAACATAGATCAAATATCACATAATTCTGCAGCTTCAAGAGAGCAAGTTTATTGGTGAAAACCCATTTGTAGGTGCATGCTGCCCAATGAAAGTTGAATGGAGAGGCTGATGCAAATTACAACGAATATGAATTAATTTTCCGGGCGATTGATATAAACCATGGGACGAACTCTCTCACGGCAAAACGTTGTAGGCCATTGCTAACTTCTTACATCTGAAAACACATACATACTTTCTCAATCTGAATTTCCGGCCCAGTCAAAAGGGACAATCTACCCTCAACTCTATCTAAAGAAAAACTGGAAGAGAACTATCCTTAAAAGGACAATTTAATCAACTCCAACATTTTCCCTACAAAGAGGCAGACTACAACCTAAACTCTACAAAACGACAACCTACTAAAAAGTACAAACTCTAGGAGATGATCTTGCTTGGCCCTACATTTTCGCGACCTCCTTGCTTGCCGGTCGACTGTTCTTTTTCCTTCAAGTCTGCTCTACATTCTCAGACCTCCTTCCCTGCCGGTCCTAACCGTTTTTCTTCTCACGTCTGCTGCTTTCTGCGTCGTTTCCAATCCGTTCACAGTGTGTATCAATACGTGCGCCCTTTACATCACTCGTTCATTTTCAGCGCAAGCCTTTAAGTTTCCAAAAATAGAACTGTACATGGGAAACTACTCTTTTATTTTCTTATCCAAACCAATAACTATGTCCGATTCTGTTACATACGCCTGAATACATTATACACTGTTCAGGCAAAACTTTACCCAGGAACAGCTCAAACATGGCACAACAGCAGCATTAGAAGAACTCTTGCATACACATGGAAGTTTTATTATCTGGAACATGATGACAATCAAACACGACATGATGTGCACAAATATGATAAGTGACATATTCAAACATTCAGTTCACTTCATCACCGCCATAATAATTCACAATCATTCAAAAGCCTACATTCTTACTACAGATAGGCTGAACTACATGACTAGCACAAACTGATAACTAATACTATTTTCTCCCACAACATCCAAGCTCACACTGATAACTAATATTACTTTCTCTCACAACATCCAAGCTCAGACTGATAACTAATACTACTTTCTCTCACAACATCCAAGCTCAGAGTGATCGAAAAATCAAGATTTCTTTCTCATAAGCCCAAACATGATTCATAACATCACGTGCAAAGTGAGTCTCAATTCAAGGGCAGATAATCAGACATCAGGATTACGAGCAACCAGGGGCCATAAGCCTTTAACTCTTCCCGTGCGTTAGGAAGAAATACGGACGTGTCGTGGAGTGCGGGAGTAAAAACGGCGGTATTGATATGTTAGGGGGTATAGTTGTAAAATGGAATGGAAAACAGTATTTCCATGTACTTCCGTATACTTATTATGTTTCAAAGTATAGCTAAATGAATGAACATTTCATAAATGCAGGGTTTTTAGGAAAAAAGAAGTAATTTGATGTTTTTAGACAGTGATTGTGGCCAGCTCACCATCGGCTAGGTCTAGATCTGCACTACTTACCCCTACTTACCATCTGAGATGTGTAGATCTACTTGTCGATCTCGTATTCTGATTCCATGTTGCATTCTCGCTAAATTAATGTCTGAAATAACTCCTAACTACTTCTCCAGTCGTCTAAATATGTCTAGATCTACTTAGAAAACATTCAAGAGCAGCGGGGTGGCTATAGGCTATGTCCATACTCCTATCTACATCGTCAAAAATTGAAAATTTTCCATGCTTCTCGTCCTTTTTCTCGCTCGGCACTGCTCGTAACTAGGCACTCTTTCGCCATTTTGAAAAGTGTCACCGGAATCGAGGACGAAATATGTATAATCTAAATGTTACACCGCTTGTTTTAATGAAACAAACAATTGTCACTATAATGACCATACGGTAGCTTCGGGATACCGGAAAAGTCGCTATATCGACCAAACGCACGGATAGAGTTTAAGTCAAATCTCTCACAATTATCTCATTAATTATACACTGGCCAACACATATTTTGTTGCCTCAAATGTTGGATCTGTTTCTGGGTATATTTAACCTGCTTATTCACAAAAATGGCACAAGTTCCTCCCCCCCCCCCCCAACAACTCTAGTTTTTTTAGATACAGAACATATGCCATATACCACACTTCACTCTGCTCGCCCATAACAAATCATGATATTTTAATGTAGTGTTTAAATGAATATCTTTTAAGCATGAAAGAATCGTATTAAAAATTAAAAGAAAAATGTACACATGAAAGTCTACTTATTTCACACTAAAAGCACAAGTTTGTGATACAAATTTTCCACTCGTTCGGCACACAAGAAGTTTCTGTTGTAAGACTTCCGAGAGTGCAATCTGCCAGGACAGTTCTGCATAAGATTCCAACAATAGTCTGTCATCATGCGTGCATACCTTCTTTCTTGGTATCTGGCCTCTATTGTTTTTATGTCTTGGTGAAATCTTTCACCTTGCTCTTCGCTTAAGTCACCAAGGTTCTCTGGGAAGTGATTTAAGTGACTGTTCAGATAATGGATTTTAACACTTATATTACAGCCAAGCCTGTTGAAATAAAAGAGCATATCCTCTAAGAATTGAATGTAGATGTCTGCTTTTTTGTTGCCAAGAAAGCTTTCCACAACAAGAACAAATGATGACATGATTCGATTTGATTCACTGATACTATGAAATGTGGGTCATTTATCAGTTGTCTGATCTGTGGACCATCGAAAATTCCTACCTTCAGTTTTTCTATGGTAAAATCAGGTAACTTATGCCATGTGTGTTCATTGTCACCAACCGTCTTTATTCAAAGCCTTTACAAATCATTTTACAATTTGTTTCATCAGACCTATCTTTATATGTAGTGGTGGCAGTACGGTTCTATCTCCTGAGACTTAGCTTTATATGTCACGGTGGCAATACGATTTTATCTCATCAGACATAGCTTTATATGTACTGGTGGCAGTATGATTTGATATCATCGGACATAGCTTTATATGTACTGGTGTGATTTGATATCATCAGACATAGCTTTATATGTACTGGTGGCAGTATGATTTGATATCATCAGATATAGCTTTATATGTACTGGTGGCAGTATGATTTGATATCATCAGACATAGCTTTATATGTACTGGTGGCAGTATGATTTGATATCATCAGACATAGCTTTATATGTACTGGGGGCAGTATTATTTGATATCATCAGACATAGCTTTATATATACTGGTGGCAGTATGATTTGATATCATCAGACATAGCTTTATATGTAGTAGAGGTAGCATGGTTCTATCTCTTCAGACCTAGCTTTATATGAAGTGGTGGTAGTAAGATTCTATCTCATGAGACCTAACATTATATGTAGTGGTGGAAGTATGATTCTATCTCATCAGACCTAGCTTTATATGTAGTGTTGACAGTATGATTCTATCTCATCAGACCTAGATGAGACCTAGAAGTGATATACTACATAATATATGTAGTGGTGGCAGTATGATTCTAGCTCGTGCTACCAAAAGTTCATTGATTACATTTTGTCATCCAGCCACCATATAGGGCCTTGTACTCTTCTTTCATCCTGGTGGAATTATCGATTGGAATAGAACCATATTTGTTGCCGTTATTTATAATGACACATTTCAAACTATGTTTTGAACTGTCGATGAAAAGATATCACTCACTTGGGTTATATTCTCAAAGTCCAATTTTCTTCACAAGGTTTCCGATTTAACTGCAGAATACTAAGTTGTTGTCTTCAGTAAAGAATGGCAGCAAATCCTTTTCTCTCCTTCGATAAAATGTCATTTTCGTTCCAGGCTGAAGTACATTCTTTTCCTTTAATCTGGAGACAAGCAATTCAGAAGACTCCTTGGACAAATTTAAGTCCCTGATCAGATCACTCAGTTCATTCTAATCAAAAAGATCACTACGTGAAGTTGTTTGGAATTCACTGTCACTGCCCCCACTTTCTTTACCTTGTGTGATATCAGACATGCAAGACTCATCCTCTGAGAGCTGTGGTAGTTCAAGGAAAGGTGGAACAGGTATAAGAGTACGGAACAAGTCTCCTGGCAGAAGGTAGATCAGGGTAAGACAACTTGTCACGATTATTTCCACTGATGTCTAGGATATTAACAAAACAAAAATAACAGTCATCAAAGTTTTTTTCGGTTCCCTACACACCATTGTACTACAAATTTCAGGCAGCTTCTCTTTCCATTTGTCCACTGGCGCAAATGCTCCTTACAAGTTTTGCATACAATATGAGGAGCCAATGGCTTATCTTGATCTCCAAGCTTGACACTAAAATAATCTACATATGCTCTGTTTTACAAATTCAGAAATATGTTTCCTAGTTGTTTTCAGTGTGTACTCCCCACAAATATAGCAAAATACGCCGGGATGATTCAAGCAGCTCCGTCTTGAAGTAGCCATAATCTCTACGCTGTTCCATTTGCAAAAAATGAAATATTATGAATGGGAATATACATACACCTTCATATGATCATAACAGCGCAATTGTTTAAAACAGATCAGGTTGAGAAATTTTTGAATACAAATTTATGTAGTCTAGGAAAACCATCTTAATTTTGTGCACATAATTATGTCATAAAACAGAAGAAAAGCGATTTTGTCACTTGAGCTGTACATTTTTATGCCAGTGTGCATTATAGGAAAGGAAGTAGACGAACAGTTGTGAAACAAAGGTCACTGTACACAAAAAATGTCGGTAAATTAAATACATACATTTCTCATTCAAATAAGACAGCTTCTTATGACATCCCAATTCTGCAGAAGACATTTGTTAAAGACAGGACTAAAACTGTATAAATTCGATCATATCTAAGAAACTAGAGCCGATGCGGCTTTTCCAATTCAATTTTCTGAATCAGCGCTCCAAATAACCCCAGGAACAGGCCTAAAACCAAGGCATCAAGAGTGTTTTGTTGTTGGGCTGTTTATCTATCTTTGAACGTAATACTGTTACAGTCTGCTTTGAGTTAGGACAGAGACAAAAAGTTAAACATCCCAGTTCCCCAAGCAAGGGTTAGACAAAGAACAAGTCAAAATCTCAGCTTCTAGTGCAAGTCACAAGTCGCCAATTTTGGTCCTATTATCCAATCTCTCTACAAAACTCTACCGATTGTAGACACATATAGAAAACCCGCTGTACTGTTGCAGACACATAGAAAATCATCTGTACAGCTGTAAAGACATATAAGACAAAAAATGAGACCAAAGACATATAAGATCTCACAATCAGTGATACACGAGTAGTTGAGGATGGCTGGGTAGTTGCTCTATTTCACATGATACTCACAGCATCCACTACAGAGTTCAGTAGAACATACGACATGTCACTTTGACACAACCATCTTGTAACGTACTCACTTACAAGTCTCTAATGCCCAGCACGTTTAGAGCAAGGACGGGTGAACATCTGTGCACGTTCCCGTATCCATTTATTTGCCACTTCAGAGAGAAAACAAGATTATATTATCATACGTTAAGGAGAAAATCTTGTGCTGTAAAGTGCAGAAAGTATAACAAGACCAGGGAGAAAAATATTGGTCTGTAAGCTAAATTATAACAAGACCAGGGAGAAAACTTGTGCTGTAAGATAAATTATAACAAGACCAGGGAGAAAAATATTGGTCTGTAAGATAAATTATAACAAGACCAGGGAGAAAAATATTGGTCTGTAAGATAAATTATAACAACATCAGGGAGAAAACTTGTGCTGTAAGCTAAATTATAACAAAATCAGGGAGAAAACTTGTGCTGTAAGATAAATTATAACAAGACCAGGGAGAAAACTTGTGCTGTAAGATAAATTATAACAAGACCAGGGAGAAAAATATTGATCTGTAAGATAAATTATAACAAGACCAGGGAGAAAACTTGTGCTGTAAGATAAATTATAACAAGACCAGGGAGAAAACTTGTGCTGTAAGATAAATTATAACAAGACCAGGGAGAAAAATATTGGTCTGTAAGATAAATTATAACAAGACCAGGGAGAAAACTTGTGCTGTAAGATAAATTATAACAAGACCAGGGAGAAAAATATTGGTCTGTAAGATAAATTATAACAAGACCAGGGAGAAAACTTGTGCTGTAAGATAAATTATAACAAGACCAGGGAGAAAAATATTGATCTGTAAGATAAATTATAACAAGACCAGGGAGAAAACTTGTGCTGTAAGATAAATTATAACAAGACCAGGGAGAAAACTTGTGCTGTAAGATAAATTATAACAAGACCAGGGAGAAAAATATTGGTCTGTAAGATAAATTATAACAAGACCAGGGAGAAAAATATTGGTCTGTAAGATAAATTATAACAAGACCATGTTGATCATGTGAGATAAATTGTTTGTGCCAAATCTGTATTTAACTCAACATGAGTGTGTATGAGTGGAGATCTGTGCGAGTGAGAGAGAGAGAGAGAGAGAGAGAGAGAGAGAGATTGATGCAGAGAGAGAGGCCATTAAAGAGAGAAAGAGAGAGTTACAGAGAGAGGCGCACAAGAGCTAGGTGATAGAGAGAGAGAGTTAAAGATAGAGATAACGAGAGAGAGAGAGAGAGAGAGAGAGCAAGGGAGAGATAAAAGACAGAAGGAGAGATACTAAAATAACCAGCTCAAGGCCATAAATTCGGCTTTCTCAGAAAAGTCATAGCATCTGTACCGTCGTAGATTTCTGACATATAAATCCAGCTGTATACGTGAAACATCCGACTGAATGATTTTCATAAATTAGTAATCAGATATCCATTTGATTGATTGTGTCTCTTGCATGGTTTATATGATTGTGTCTCTTACATGGTTTGATTGATTGTGTCTCTCGCATGGTTTGACTGATTGTGTCTCTTGCATAGTTTGATCGATTGTGTCTATTGCATAGTTTGACTAATTTGTTGCTTGCATGGTTTAACTGATTGTGTCTCTTGCATGGTTTGGTTAACTGTGTCTCGTGCATGGTTTGTTTTCCAACAACCTACTCACTGGGGTTTCACATAAGACCGTAGAGTGAGTTCTCAGAAGGAAATTCTCTAGCAAAACTGCCCCCCCCCGGAAAAAAACAAATTGATTAGCCACTCTATTTTCTTCTACTATAAAAAAACGAAGCCCCGTGGGCCACTTTTTAACGCTGGGGGCCTCTTATAAACCATGCAAGTACTTTCCGTCCCTGAGCACTGCACTGGCCAGGTCATCTCTTACTGGGTCAGCTGTCACTGGGTCACCTCTCAAATGGATCACCTCTCACTGGGTCACCTCTCACTGGGTCTTCTCTCAATTGACCACCTCTCACTGTGTAATCTCTCAATTGGCCACTTCTCACTGCCTCACTTCTCACTGTATTTGCTTTATATACTCACGGAAAAAAGTAAGTGTGCAGTGGTGTCAAGCGCACCAATCAAATTGTCATTAGTGAAATGAAATCAGATTTGGCACTACGTTTTGTCTGAGTGCTGTCCACTTCTCCGTGCAGCACGAAGTTGATCGCACTATTCATGGGGAGATAACCACAGCTCCAGTGAAATCACCTGCGTGATCCACGATTGGTTACTGACCACGGATAAAATGAGGGTAAGTGTGTAATTCTGTTCTCAGAGATCTCTTCACGTAATCATTGAAGAAAGAAGTAGTGGAATTCCAACATAAACATATTTTTTCATCATGCCAAGATTGAATGAACATCAGCGAGAAATAGCTGTTGGGATGTTAATTACTGGATCAACAGTAGCAGCAGTATCTCAATATTTTATTGTTCACAGAAACACAATATCACGCCTTCAAAGTCGTTTTAACCAAAATGGTTCCGTTGCTGACCGCCATAGAAGCGGCAGACCACGAGTTACCACCCTTGCACAAGACCGCTATATCCACCTCATGCACCTTCGTAACAGGTTTCTCCAGGCAACATGGACTGCCTGCAACATTCCAGGTGTAAGACGTGTGTCGGGCAGGACAGTGAGGAACAGACTCAGAGAGGTAAATCTCTTACCTCATAGGCCTGTAGTTAGACCAATACTGACAGTTCGCCAAAGACAGACCCGCTTGAACTGGGTCAGGCACCATGTGGCATGGCCTTATCATCAATGGAGACGGATCCTATTCACTGATGAGTACAGATTCTGTCTGCAAGGCCTTGATGGGCGTGCTTTAGTGTACAGGCGAAGAGGAGAACGCTTTGCGAATAACTGTGTGCTAGAGGTGGATAGGAGAAGAGGAGGCAGTGTAATGGTTTGGGGAGGAATTTCCTATGCTGGCCGAACAAACCTAGTCTTCCTCAATGGAAACCTTACAGATTTACGATATAGGGACGAAATCATTACACGCCAGGTAATGCCTTTTCTGGATGCTAATGGACAAGACCTGATACTACAGCAGGATAACGCTCGTCCACATGTCGCACGTGTGGCCAGGGACCACCTTCAGCAGCACCAGATTACTGTCTTGCCATGACCAGCAGTTTCACCGGACCTGTCACCTATCGAGCACATTTGGGATGAACTGGACCGCAGGTTGCGAAGACGACATAATCGTCCTGGAAACCACCAAGAATTAGCCCAAGCGTTGGTTCTAAGGACTGCTATTGCCGGAGGTGGGGTGGAGAATTCGATCTCCACTCCAACGGCGCGCGTCTCAAAAAGCCTCTGGCAGTCAAGTCCAGCTCCTGGCCTTCCCGTGGCAGAACTGTTTAAACTGACAGAAGGGGCGAAGGGTAGATGAGTGACACGTTTGGTAGCTCATCTACCGCTGCTGGCGAGATTCTTCAGCTGTCGTGCGTGGAGCGGTGCTCCTCCCGGCCAATGAAGAAAGGTGAAAAGGGGTTGCCGCGCGGCACCACTGCGGAAAACGTGGTAGAAAGGATAAGGCGAAGAAAACGGTCAAATCAAGGCACCTCTGGTCTGGAGGTCTGCCACGTCCTGAGTGCAGTCATATCGGGTGGAATGCATAAACCAGCTTAACCCAGAGGTTAAGACACTGCTGGCGGGACTCTTCGAATGCCACGCGTGGAGTGAAGCTCCTCCCGGTCAAGGAAGAAAATGCGGAAAAGAAATAAAGGTTGCTGTGCGGCGCCGACGTGAAAAGGTGGTGGAAAGGATAAAGTGAAGTTTAATTGGTATGTCCAGTAGTATGGCTGCGAGAGCTACATATACCACGGCACCTCTGCTCTAGAGGCCGGCCACGTCTGAAATACACCTACACTGGTGAAATATGCCTAAACCGGCACACACCAGGGGTGGAACTTGATGGCTAGACATGTCACACCACCTCCGCTCTAGAGGTCGGTCATGCCTGATATACACCCATACTGATGAAATATGCCTAAACCGGCTAATACCAGGGGTGAAACTTGAAGGCTACGCATGTCACGGTACCTCTGCTCTAGAGGTCGGTCACGTCCCAAACACGCCCATACTGGGAGAATATGCCTAAACCGGCTCAACCCAGGGGTGGAAGTCACTAGTGGCGAGGATTCATCCTCCTGGACAAAAGCTCCATCCTGGTCACAACTAGGAAGGGTAGCGGCCACGACCACAAAATGCTGACATCGGAGACACTGGACCAGGGAAGTCTAGATAGGCAACAACCTCTCACCCGGCGGGGATGTATGCATATCCTAATCGCGCTGAGGTTTTCCGGTGAGAAAGTCCAACACTGGACTGGATGGGCAACCACCTCTCACCCGGCGGTGATACACGGGTATCCTAAAACACGTCGAGGTTTTCCGGTGAGAAAGTCCAACTCTGACCTAGGTGGGCTAACACCTCTCACCCAGTGGGGATATGCTGATATCTAAAACACGTCGAGGTCTTCCGGTGAGACAGTCCAACTCTAGACTAAACTGGTGCAACGAAAACCACGGTGTCACGCAATCCCGCTTCCGGGACCCACCAAGAATACAGGCTCAAGCCCTGCGATACTCTGAACCCTATATGGTCCTCTCGGGGATCCCGTGTGGTCCTTTCGGTGATCACCCGGGGGACCACACGGGGGACCACACGGGGGACCACAGGACTTAACGTGGACCACATGTTTTTCAGTAGGATCGTGGGGCGGTCTTGGTGGTAAAAGCGAACGAAGAAGAAGAAGAAGCCCAAGCGTTGCAAGAAGAATGGAATAACATGTCTCAACAACTGATACAACGTGTCATTGGTTCGATGAGAAGGCGGTGTCAAGCAGTGATAACTGCCCGAGGAGGACACACACGATATTGAAACCTTGATTTTCTGTTCTTGGGGTGGTGAGCCACATTAGGTGAGCTTTTATTTACTTTTTTTGTGACATGTGACTGGCCTGAAAGCTATCATTTTATCTGTTATTGAATAATCAAACATAATGTGTGCCAAATTTTATTTCAGTCATCACCTGAGCACGTTCATTGTGCTTTTTAAAGCATTGCACACTTACTTTATTCCATGAGTGTTTCTCAGTTTTTGTATCACTATCAAGGCAGTGTGTAACTGTGTATAATTATCAAAGCAGTGTATAATTGTGTATAATTATCAAGGCAGTGTATAATTGTGTATAATTATCAAAGCCGTGTATAATTGTGTATAATTATCAAGGCAGTGTATAATTGTGTATAATTATCAAGGCAGTGTATAATTGTGTATAATTATCAAAGCAGTGTATATAATTATCAAGGCAGTGTATATAATTATCAAGGCAGTGTATAATTGTGTATAATTATCAAGGCAGTGTATAATTGTGTATAATTATCAAGGCAGTGTATAATTGTGTATAATTATCAAGGCAGTGTATAATTGTGTATAATTATCAAGGCAGTATATAATTGTGTATAATTATCAAGGCAGTGTATAATTGTGTATAATTATCAAGGCAGTGTATAATTGTGTATAATTATCAAGGCCGTGTATAATTGTGTATAATTATCAAAGCAGTGTATATAATTATCAAGGCAGTGTATATAATTATCAAGGCAGTGTATAATTGTGTATAATTATCAAGGCAGTGTATAATTGTGTATAATTATCAAGGCAGTATATAATTGTGTATAATTATAAAGGCAGTGTATAATTGTGTATAATTATCAAGGCAGTGTATAATTGTGTATAATTATCAAGGCAGTGTATAATTGTGGATAATTATCAAGGCAGTGTATAATTGTGGATAATTATCAAGGCAGTGTGATTTAACTGATTCGCACTGCCTCGACTGAACCGGTTATGAATTTTTCTCATTTCAATTTTTGCTTATATTTTGACATTTATTGTTGGTCAACATGTACATTCCAGTTAACATTTTAAAAATAACTAGTTTAAAAGTATTTTCATGACCGGCTATTATCTACATGCCACTAGAGAATGAAAGCCACAAATAGTGTACAACAGAGATACATGATGGGTTTAAAGCACTGAACCTTAATTTAAAAATTAAAAAAAAAAAAACAATTTGACAAAAATGGTTGTATACGTTTCATAACCTTCAGTGCAGTCATAACTATGGGACAATTAACTTATCAATCAAAATAACCGTGAGTTCACCCGTACCTGCTTCTTCCTCACCTAAACCTGAAAGAATCAATAGCGTGCGTGTTCCCTTCCTGCTCTAACACATTCCTGGAGTTGGTAGGGCATTGACCACAGCAGACGTTGTATGACATCTGGTGGAACTCATCCCTGCAAGTTGTAGCGCCAGCTATGACATCTGGTGGAACTTATCCCTGCAAGTTGTAGCGCCAGCTATGACATCTGGTGGAACTTATCCCTGCAAGTTGTAGCGCCAGCTATGACATCTGGTGGAACTCATCCCCGCAAGTTGTAGCGCCAGCTTTGACATCTGGTGGAACTTATCCCTGCAAGTTGTAGCGCCAGCTTTGACATCTGGTGGAACTTATCCCTGCAAGTTGTAGCGCCAGCTATGACATCTGGTGGAACTTATCCCTGCAAGTTGTAGCGCCAGCTATGACATCTGGTGGAACTTATCCCTGCAAGTTGTAGCGCCAGCTATGACATCTGGTGGAACTCATCCCCGCAAGTTGTAGCGCCAGCTTTCACTGATTTGAGGTGCTCTTTGCTATGGCGTCCCATCATGTCGTATCAAGCATGCCAACGGAAACTGAGACTGTCGGCCGCAATGGAATGGCTAGTTGTCCAATATATATTTCATTGCGTGGTTGTGACAAATTCACAGAGTATGCTTCGTAAGACTGAGAAAAAGCTGCCTCGAAAAGAATGGGTAAATCTGTTAATTAAAGCTGTGAGGAGCCTAACATGGCTTTACTGTCCAGGGCAAGCTGGATTACTTGACGATGAAGTGTCAGATAAACTTGCTGCACAGGTTAAAATAAATGGCAGGCTGAGAATGGACAAGTATGGCTTTGACAAAGCCTTACTGGAAAGACTGTGGGAAAATGAAAAGAGGAATGGAAGAACAATGTAATTTGTGAAGTGATTGCTGGAGCTAGAACAAATACTCTAGGAAATAAGAGTCAAAATATCACTGGAAAATAAGAGTCAAAATATCACTGGAAAATAAGAGTCAAAATATCGCTGGAAAATAAGAGTCAAAATATCACTGGAAAATAAGAGTCAAAATATCACTGAAAAGTAAAGGGTCAACATATCACTGCGAAGTAAGAGTCACCTTATTACTAGGAAGTGAGTGTCAACATATCACCAGGAGGTAAGGGTAAAAATATCACTGGGAAGTAAGAGTAAACATATCACTGGGAAGAAAGAGTTAACATATCACTAGGAGCTAAGAGTCAGCATATCACTGGGAAGAATGGGTTAACATATCACTAGGAAGTAAGAGTCAACGTATCACTGGGAAGTAAGAGTGAACTAATCACTGGGAAGTAAGTGCTAATTAGGAAATAAGAGTCAACATATCACTGAGAAGTATGAGTAAAATTATCACTTGGAAGTAAGAATCAGCTTATCGCTGGGAGGTAAGGGTAAACATATCATTGGGAAGTAAAGGTCAACATATCACTAGGAAGTAAGAATCAACTTATCACTCGGAAGTAAGAATACTATTAATAAACACTCAGAGGGAGAACTATAATTTTTTGTAGCCTAGATCGTAACTGAGGCACTCCGTACGTCCCCTTCTTGCCTGAGTGTTGTCACTCGTGGAGTACCGGTTGGTAAGCAACATTACCTGTGTTACCAATCAACAGATAGTGGTATGATGGGCTCTAAACACCTAGGCAACCGCCCTGACTGCAACTCCACCTCTAAGCATGTCGATCATATGATGTCCTTCTTCGTTACTGAGTCGTGGCATCTTTCTCCTTTTTAAGTTTACATTAGGTTTCACGGCGTTTGAAAGGGCTTTATGTGGACTACAGAAAAAGTTCACACATTTTGAAAATCATGCAATGCATGTGCTTCCTACGATACACTCCACCGATTTGTTACAAACCTGTACAACTCACTTTTCTTACGTGGAATGTAGCTCTCAACGTCCTGCATACGTTTCAAAACATTATTTGTGATTTCCACTCACAGCTGTACTCGATTTTAAGAATAGAAAATAAATTAAGGGCATACATGTTTTTAGTAAAAAAGTGAAATGAAACTCAGAAAAGTGGGTATTTTTATTATTACTGACAATCATATTTAGGGTTTGAAAATTACGCCGGTTAGATGACCGCCATTTCATTTGATACAGATAGATAGAGCTACTTCCGCTAACTTTCTTGACATGGGCTTGCTACTTCTATCCACTATAAACATACAGACTCTCACAGCTATCTCTTGTACTCCTCCTCCCATCCTAGATCGTGTAAGGACTCTATTCCTTTTTCCCAGCTTCTTAGGTTGCGACGTTTGTGTAATGAGGATTTGGATTTCCAGGATCAAAGCCATAAAATGCTAGATTTCTTCCGTCAACGCGGCTATCCAGAACATGTTCTCTCGTCATCTTGGAACCGCATCAGCCATATATCGCGGCAACAAGCCCTCACCCCTAAACCGCACTGTAGCTCGGACAGAGTTAAACTGGTACTCACGTACCACCCTCATAGCTTGGCAGTTAAAAACATACTATTTCGCCATCTCCATCTTCTCCAGACCGAGCCTGATACACGTGAACTTTTTGGGGAACCCCCTATCATGTTTCTATTGCCCTTCCCCCCCCCCCCCATCAACCACCTATTTTCCTCCCCTCTCGCCACCTCTTCTTTATGATTGGCTCTATCGGCGTATCCTTTGTGTGGCCCCGCGAGGTCTCTATGCATCTTCTAGTGGACGCGAATTTCTTTTTTCTACTACTGGAGGAGCCCATATTAAGATAAGTTCTCTGTTTAGTTATGTTTTTTTTTTGGCCTCGCTTTTGAATGTAATCCTCGAAAAAGGCTCACGCCGATATATTGGATGTTGTATGTTTTTCATTTATACATTCTCATACTTTCAATTCGTTTTTTCTTACTTTACTCACTCCCTCTGCCACTTTGTAAAACTACACCATACACATCTATCTACCTTTATTATTTAAATCAGTTTTACTGCAGTCGCCATCCCTTTTATCTTACATTTGATATATTCAGCCAGGCGTCTGGAAAATTCCCGCATAACACCATTTAACATGTTCAAAGGGATATTTGGAATGCACTGTCGGATTCAATCTTTTAGGTCTACAACTGACTGTGGTCGACTAGCATACACCGTGTTCTTGAGCTACCCCCCACAGAAGAAGTCTGCGGGCGATAAATCCGGTGACCTTGCCGGCCAATGACTATCCCCAAATCTGGAAATAAGACGATTTGGGAAATGCTTGTCACAGCATGGCCATGGATTGACGGGCTGTGTGGGCAGATGCTCCATCTTGTTGAAACCATATTAGTCTCTTATTTCAAATGGCCAAGTCTGGAAAGAAGTATTCAGTTGGCATCTGCACATAGAGATCGCTTTAACAGTAAGAGGATGCCCTCTTCGTCTTCAAAGAAATATGGGCCAATGACGCCGAATGATGTAAGGCCACACCACAATGTTACTCGTTCACTATGGAGCGGTTTCTCATGCAGTAATTGTGGACTTTTAGCTGACCAGTGTCTGAAATTCTGCCTGTTCACACTTCCTGACAGCTCAAAATGTGCTTCATCAGACATTAAGAGGTTATTGAGCTAATTTCAATTTTCTTCAAATCGTGTTAGTAAATCGGTAGCAAAGTCAAGTCTTTTAATTTTATACAAATCATTCAGCTGCTGCACAACTTGCAGCTTGTAAGGGTGGACATGCAGATGATTATTAATGATGAGACGTAGCGAGCGAGCCGACATACCAAGTACCAAAGTGTACGTAATAGCTGATTGCTGAGGGCTACTAAGCAATGCGATGCGGACTTTCTGAATTCGTTCAGATATCTAGTGAGTTCTTGGACGACCAGTAGATTTGTTATTAAGGCAATTAGTCGTTTCCTTACATTTTTGGACCCAGCTCAAAACTCTTCTCCGATCGGGAACATTATCACGGGGATGCAACTCAAAATGGCGACGAAACTTTCGTTGTACAGTAATAGACGATTCTCCACTTTTAAAATAAGTTTCAACGGTGGATGCGTAATGTTGTGTTTGCCAAGAAGCCATTGTTAATAATGACCGTTTGTCTGCTTCATCTCCCTAACATCATGTTTTTTTTTTTCACACGTACTCAGTTTCTGCGCACTATGTCAGTTAAATCCATCTATGTTTTATGCCGGACCCTATATATATATATACTGTCCAAAAAAGAAACGCATAACTACTGATGACCTAATTTTAGCCATAACTTTGATATTCTATAGCTTTTTAAATTGAATGAATAAAATACATTTTCAAATTGCACACACTAATACCTAAGGGTTTAAATACTCACTAGACAGTTTCTTGCATTTGTGTGACGAGAATTTGTTAGTCCAGGGGGGTTCTCAAGTTAGTATGGTGTGTGGCCTCCGCTTGCATCGATCAGCGACTGGCATCTCCTGGGCATAGATGCGATCAGATGTCTGATGTGCGCCTGTGGGATGGCTGCCCACTCTTCCTGAAGTGCCTGCCACAGATCACGACGATTGACTGGAGAAATGTTTCGGCGACAAACACTTCTTTGCAGCTCATCCTTTAGGTGCTCGACCGGATTCGTGTCTGGAGACAGTGATGGCCAGGGAAGGGCGAGAATGTTGTTGGCAGTCAGGAACTGTGTGGTGAACCGTGCAGAATGGGGTCTGGCGTTGTCCTGTTGAAACACAGACCTTTGTGCAGCAGAAAATGGAAGGACATGGGGTCGAAGAATTTCACTGACGTATCGCTGCGCATTCAAGCCTCCTTCAATCTGCACCAATGGACTCCTTCCGTTGAAATCGATCATTCCTCATACCATTACACCCCCACCACCGTGCGGCGGAGCTTCATCAACGCAATTTTGAGCACAGCGTTAATATGGCCTATGGTAGACCCTCCTCCCCATATCATGGCGGTGCAATAAAAAGGATGATTCGTCACTGAAACAGACACGTCTCCATTGATTGTCAGTTGTCCAGGGCCGATGCTGGTTGGCCCAAACAAGTCGATTTTGGCGGTGGCGTCTCGTTGAGACAGGACTTCGGTGAGGTCGTCGTGCCACCAGTCCAGCTTCATGCAGTCTATTCCGGACAGTTTGATCTGAACACGACGTCCTGCAAGCAATGACTGGGCACTTGAGGAAGCTGTTGTAAACCTGTTTCTGAGGAAATGAACCAGAATAAAGTGATCATCAGCTGCTGTTGTCAGCCTGAGTCGTCCACAGCGGTGCCGGTCTTCAGCTGAGCCAGAGGCTTGGAAACGGTGCCAAAGTCGACTGATGGTACTCTTCTGCACGTTTAAATGCCCGGCAACCTGACTTTGACTTTCGCCTGCTTGCAGGCGACCAATACCAATGTTTCGTAGATTTTGCGATAGACGCGTCCTAACTGTCTGCTTGGTTTCATTTGCGTGGGAAGTGAGTTGTGTTCACCACAAATTTCACGACTTTTCCATAAACGCAACGTGAGTTATGGTAAAAAACTGCGTGATTAGCAAGGGCAGCTACTGCGTTCTGACTATACACGAGAACAGCAAAATTCACGCTAAATCATGGACCTGATATCTTGCAGAGAAGTTTTGGTTTGGTTTGAGATATCCGGGAAAAAATGTGTAATAACATAGAAAAAAATGAAGCTTATATAAGCTATGCGTTTTACATCTTACCTCCCGTGTCGTTAAACCTCACATAGGGCCCTCATGGCAGTTCGCCAAGATGTCCTGTCTTCGGCGAGTTTTTCAATCTCATCAAAAGATGTTATGTCCACTGAATTGGTTTCACAGTATATATATATATGTGTGTGTGTGTGTGTGTGTGTGTGTGTACTGCGTGTGTGATAATTTTGGCTTCCAGTATGTTAACTCGTATGTTACTGGATGTACGAAAGAGGGTTAAAAGAAAAAGCCCAAATCAAGGAACGTCACCCCTGAAAAATTTATGAAAATATTTTTTGATTCGCCCCGAGTGGTATCATATTTTTTCAATGATTTGACTTGTGGTTACTTATTTTGGTTTTTATTTTGGTCTATTTTTATGTGCATGCAAATCAGCAAGTTGGCCTGGATAGATATCATGCGAGTATTAGATCTTCAGATCTAACTGCATGAGGAAATTCTCTAGCATTAACCGAGTGTTTAAGTAACATGAAACTATTACATACTACAGGAGAGCTGTTATGGAGGGACATTTCTGCAAGGGACATGCAGATGACTGACTGATCTGTTACTCAATGTCTCACTAAAACAACCAAATATTTACCTACCCCATTTGTTTCCAATAATAACTGGACATGCCGCGTGTACCAGTCTAGTGTCTGCTTCACCATCATCTCTGAGATTGTACCAGAAGACAGCGCTGCCCTGCAGGTAAACAAACGCCACAGTCACAGCAAAATGCATGTTATATACAACTATAATATATCCATTATGTCACACCTTGTGTGTATGTATATGTATATTTACGTACCTGTGGTAGAATGGAATGTGTTTGCTCAAAGCACAAATAAATGTAAATGAGTTCGCAAATTTGTCAGTGAAAAAAGCCTTTGTTTCTTTCATTCTTTTGCCATTTTAAAGAGATTTTATTTTTCGTCTTAAAATCTCTGTTTAAATTTGTATCTGTCAGTTAACCCATAATATGAAGTAGTTGTTGAGGTGGTAAAGTTTGTGAACAAGAAAGAAGTAGTTGTTGAGGTGGTAAGTAGTTGTTGAGGTGGTAAAGTTAGTGAACAAGAAAGAAGTAGTTGTTGAGGTGGTAATGTTTGTGAACAAGAAAGAAGTAGTTGTTGAGGTGGTAAAGTTAGTGAACAAGAAAGAAGTAGTTGTTGAGGTGGTAATGTTTGTGAACAAGAAAGAAGTAGTTGTTGAGGTGGTAATGTTTGTGAACAAGAAAGAAGTAGTTGTTGAGGTGGTAATGTTTGTGAACAAGAAAGAAGTAGTTGTTGAGGTGGTAATGTTTGTGAACAAGAAAGAAGTAGTTGTTGAGGTGGTAATGTTTGTGAACAAGAAAGAAGTAGTTGTTGAGGTGGTAATGTTTGTGAACAAGAAAGAAGTAGTTGTTGAGGTGGTAATGTTTGTGAACAAGAAAGAAGTAGTTGTTGAGGTGGTAAGTAGTTGTTGAGGTGGTAAAGTTAGTGAACAAGAAAGAAGAAGTTGTTGAGGTGGTAATGTTTGTGAACAAGAAAGAAGTAGTTGTTGAGGTGGTGATGTTTGTGAACAAGAAAGAAGTAGTTGTTGAGGTGGTAAGTAGTTGTTGAGATGGTAATGTTTGTGAACAAGAAAGAAGTAGTTGTTGAGGTGGTAAGTAGTTGTTGAGGTGGTAAAGTTAGTGAACAAGAAAGAAGTAGTTGTTGAGGTGGTAAAGTTTGTGAACAAGAAAGAAGTAGTTGTTGAGGTGGTAAAGTTTGTGAACAAGAAAGAAGTAGTTGTTGAGGTGGTAATGTTTGTGAACAAGAAAGAAGTAGTTTTGAGGTGGTAAAGTTTGTGAACAAGAAAGAAGTAGTTGTTGAGGTGGTAATGTTTGTGAACAAGAAAGAAGTAGTTGTTGAGGTGGTAATGTTTGTGAACAAGAAAGAAGTAGTTGTTGAGGTGGTAAGTAGTTGTTGAGGTGGTAAAGTTTGTGAACAAGAAAGAAGTAGTTGTTGAGGTGGTAAGTAGTTGTTGAGGTGGTAAAGTTTGTGAACAAGAAAGAAGTAGTTGTTGAGGTGGTAAGTAGTTGTTGAGGTAGTAATGTTTGTGAACAAGAAAGAAGTAGTTGTTGAGGTGGTAAGTAGTTGTTGAGGTGGTAAAGTTTGTGGACATGAATGAAGTAGTTGTTGAGGTGGTAAAATTTGTGGACATGAATGAAGTAGTTGTGGAGGTGGTAAAGTTTGTGTACATGGAGTGGTGCGAAATGATGCAAGTTCAGATATGGAAATGTGTGAGTTTGTTTTTTTTTATGTATTAGGTCGTGCTATTGTTTTTTTGAAAAAAAATACAGTATATAATAGTTCAACAAATTAGAAATTCATAAATTTGAATTAGTAAATTTCACGCACAATTGCCTGTATGAACCATGTTGTGAATTGTGTCTCTGTCAAACGTTTCCTCTTCTCGCACGCTCAGTCAGTCACGTGGTTGCTATCAAAATGAAACCTTAATCAGTTACTTGGTAGCTATCACAATGAAAGCCTTTGTGAGTCACGTGGTAGCTATCACAATGAAAGCCTTAGTCAGTTGTCAGATAGGTATCGCACTGACCGCATCTTGCAACTTGCAATATAGCTACTGTGAAGTTTTAAATAAATATTGTCTTTAAAATGGAACAAAACTTTGTTAAACAATCATAAATCTGAGTGACATATTTTCGTGTACAGAGTTCTCCAGGGCCAAGAGAAAGCTTGAACTGTTTCCTTTATGTTGTCGGACAAAAATAAACGTTTCAGTAGCGAAGAAGTGTTTCCTTTATGTTGTCAGATGAAAATAAAAGTATAGTAGTGTAGAAGAGCTTCCTTTATGTTGTCTTACACATTAAAAGTTTAGTAGTTAAGAAGAGCTTCCTTTATGTTGTCAGATGAGAATAAAAGTTTAGTAGTAAAGAAGTGCTTCCATTATGTTGTCATACGAAAATAAAAGTTTTAATAGTGAAGAAATGTTTCCTTTATGTTATCAGATGAAAATAAAAGTTTAGCAGTGTAGAAGAGCTTCCTTTATGTTGTCAGACAAAATAAAAATTTTAGTAGTAAAGAAGTGCTTCCATTACGTTGTTAGATGAAAATAAAAGTTTTAGTTGTGAAGAAGTGTTTCCTTTATGTTGTCAGACAAAATAAAAGTTTATTAGTAAAGAAGTGCTATCTTTATATTGTTCGATGAAAATAAAAGTTTATTAGTAAAGAAGTGCTTCCTTTATGTTGCCAGATGAAAATAAAAGTTTAGTAGTAAAGAAATGCTATATTTATGTTGTCAGATGAAAATAAAAGTTTAGTAATGTAGAAGTGCTTGCTTTATTTTGTCAGATGAAAATAAGAGGTTAGTAGTAAAGAAGTGTTTCCTTTATGTTGCCAGATGAAAATAAAAATTTAGTAGTAAAGAAGTGTTTCCTTTATGTTGTCAGACGAAAATAAAAGTTTAATAGTAAAGAAGTGCTTCCTTTATGTTGTCAGACGAAAATAAAATTTTAGTAGTAAAGAACTGCTCCCTTTTTGTTGTCAGACGAAAATAAAAATTTTAGAAGTGAAGACTGAAACTGTTCCAAACATCATTACCTTGACCGGTTGAACAAAGACTTTTAGAAGGGGGAAAACTGTAGCTCCTCCAGCTGGTACGTCACTGAGCTAATGAAGAAAGTCATTACTCAGATAAATATCCCTGTCATATCATTCAAATTTGGCAAGTGCTTTTATCTGTATGGGTTACATATATGCAGTGATATTTACAGCGTTGTTATATGTGCTCAAAAATGTAATTTATATTACAACTTTAAGCTTAAAAAATTAAGTCAGTTTATACATACAGGGTCCGGCATAAAGCATAGGTGGATTTAATTGACGTAGAGTGCAGAAAATGCAAACCTGTGAAAAAAAATGATGTCAGAGATGAAGCAGACAAACGATCATTTTTAACAATGGCTTCTCGGCAAACACAACATCGCGCATTCACCGTTGAAACTTATTTTAAAAGTAGGAAATCGTCTATTAATGTGCAACGAAAGTTTCATCGCCATCTTGAGTTGCATTCCTGTGATAATGTTCCCGATCGGAGAAAAAAACAATTTCGAGGTGTGTCAAAAAAATGTAAGGAAAGCGCTAATTGCCTTAATAATAAGTGTACTGGTTGTCCAAGAACTCAACAGATACCTGAACGAATTCAAGAACTACGCAACGCATTGCTGAGTAGCCCTCGGCGATGAGCTTTTAGGAATGCTTTGGCACCTGGCATCCTCTTACTGTTAATAGTGATCTTTATGTGCAGATACTAATTGAATACTTCATTCCAGACTTGGGCACTAGAAATAAAAGACTAATATGGTTTCAACAAGATGGAGCAACTGCCCACACAGCCCGTCAGTCCATGGCCATGCTGTGACAAGCATTTCCCAATCGTCTTATTTCCAGATTTGGGGATATTCATTGGCCGGCAAGGTCACCGGATTTATCGCCCGCAGACTTCTTTTTGTGGGGGTACCTCAAGACCTCGGTGTATGCTAGTCGACCACAGTCAACTGCAGAGCTAAAAGATTGAATCCGACACTGCATTCAAAATATCCCTTTGAACATGTTAAATGGTGTTATGCAGGAATTTTCCAGACGCCTGGCTGAATGTATCAAATGTAATGGCGGTCATCTAACTGCACAATTTTCAAAACCTAAATATGATTCTTAGTAATAATAAAAATACCCACTTTTCTGAGTTTCATTTCACTTTTATTTTTTACCAGTAACATGTATAGCGCTTATTTATTTTCCATTTTAAAAATCCACCTATGCTTTATGCCGGACCCTGGTATATGTATACAGTCTCACTATATTTATACAGTCTCACTATATTTATACAGTCTCACTATTTGTCTACAGTCTCACTATGTGCATATAGGTCTCATTATAAGCATCACTATATGTATACAGTCTCACTATATGTGTAGTCTCACTATATTTATACAGTCTCACTATTTGTCTACAGTCTCACTATGTGCATATAAGTCTCACTATAAGCATCACTATATGTATACAGTCTCACTTTATGTATATATCTCATTATATGTACATGTTTCACTATATGTGCTGCTACGCAGATATAATTACCTTTATATATTTAGGCAGGTCTCATTACTTTAGTTATCTTATTCCATTTATACCCTGTATAAAAATCTCCTTACCATTATTCATGGACAATGAGTAATATTAATGAAATGTATATTTTATTTATTTTTATATATGTCATTTAATGGCATGGAAAGGATGTAAGATGTAAGATAGGTATGTAAGTCTCAATATATGTATATTGTCTCACTATATGTATACATTCTCGCTATATGTACACATTTTCACTATACTTGTATGTATAGAAGCCTCACTACATGTAAACATGTAGACAAAGAATATTACGATGCCATAACAATTGGAGGTTATGAAATACCAGAGATTACATATGCTGATGACACAGTATTACTGTCCACAACACAAAAAGGAATGGAAAAACTAATTATGTCAGTCCATAAGAACAGTGAAGAGCAAAACCTCTATCTTAATGCAAACAAAACTAAACTAATAACAACTGACAAAACAAAACAAGGCAACTGAAATATGTATCAATGAGGAAAAACTGGAAGAAGTGGAGAGTTTTGAATATCTTGGATCACTACTAACTAGTAATTGAGATACAATAGCTTAATATTGAAGAAGGCTGGCTAATAAAGAGGACTGAAAAAGGAAAACTTAAATATTTTGGACACATTAAACGTCATGATAATATAGAGAAGCCTGTGTTGGAAGGATACATAATGGGAAAAAGAAAGAGGAAGACAAAGGCGAAGATGACTGCAAGACATCGTTGATGATCTGCAAGTGGATGTATCAGCAGCAGGCCATCTTGCTCACAACCGAGAAGCCTACAGGAGTGCAGTTAGTGAGGCAAAGTTCCGCAAGGGATATGCAAATGAATGAATGAACATGTAAACAGTCTCAATAAATGCGTATAATTCAACTTTATGTGTAGCAGTGCATGTGACCTGCATGTGTATACAAAGTGCATACGTAATTGCTTGGGTTTTTTGTGTCTGATGTGCTGAGATCACATTTGTTCTACACGTAAAAAAGATGAAAATATTACATAACACATAAATATTGGGAGAGACTGCTTGGAGAAAATATAACATTGCAGATTATCATATAACATAATGCTAGTGTGATAGGCCAACTACTTTACAGGATAGTCTCACTCTCACAAGAAACATCAGAGACAATACCTCCATGAAACATCACAGACACTACCTCCACGAAACATCAGAAACACTACCTCCAAAAACATCAAAGTAATTACCTCCATGAAACACCAGAGACACTACATTATGAAACATCAGAGACACTACCTCCATGAAACATCAGAGACACTATCTCTAAAAAACATTAGAGACACTACCTCCAAGAAACATTTGAGTATCTACCTCCATGAAACATCAGAGACACTACCTTCAAGGAACATTTGAGAAACTACCTCTATGAAAAAATCAGAGACATTACCTCCACGAAATATCAAAGTAACTACCTCAGTGAAATATCAGAGACACTTCCTCCATAAAACATCAGAGACACTAACCCCATGAAACATCAGAGACACTACCTCTATGAAAAATCAGAGTAACTACCTCTATGAAACATTGGAGACAATAACTCCAAGAAACATCAGAGTAACTACCTCTATCAAACATCAAAGTGACCATCTCCAAGAAACGCCAGAGACACTTCCTCTAAGAAACATCAGAGACTCTACCTCCATGAAACATCAGAGACACTACTTCCAAGAAACATTAGAGTAACTACCTCCAAGAAACATTAGAGTATCTGCCTCCATAAAACATTAGAGTAACTACTTCAATAAATCATTAGAGTAACCACCTCCATGAAACATTAGAGTAACCACCTACATGAAACATTAAAGTAACTACCTCTATGAAACATTAGAGTAAGAACCTCTACAAAACATTACAGTAAGTACCTCCATACAACATTAGAGTATCTACTTCCATGAAACATCAGAGGAACATGTTCCATGAATTTCTAAAGTAACTTCCATGAAAAATTAGAGCAACGACCTCCATTAAACATTAGAGAAACGACCTCCATGAAACATTAGAGTAACTACCTCTATGAAACATTAGAGTAACGACCTCCATGAAACATTAGAGTAACCACTTTCATGAAACATTAGAGTAACCACCGCCATGAAACATTAGAGTAACTACTTCCATGAAACATTAGAGTAACTACCTCCATGAAACATTAGAATAACCACCTTCATGAAACATTAAAGTAACCACCTTCATGAAATATTAGAGTAACTACTTCTATGAAACATTAGACTAACCACCGTCATGAAACATTAAAATAACCACCTTCATGAAACATTAGAGTAACCACCTTCATAAAACATTAGAGTAACCACCTCTAAGAAACATTAGGGTAACTGTCTCCTTGAAATATTACAGTAAGTACCTCCATGACACATTAGAGTAACTACTTCCATGAAACATTAGAGTAACTACCTCCATGAAACATTAGAATAACTACCTCCATGAAACATTAGAATAACTACCTGCATGAAAATTTAGAGTAACTACCTCCATGAAACATTAGAGTAACCACCTTCCTGAAACATTAGAGTAACCACCTTCATGAAACTTTAGAGTAACCACCTTCCTGAAACATTAGAGTAACTACCTCCATGAAACATTAGAGTAACTACCTCCATGAAACATTAGAGTAACTACCTCCATGAAACATTAGAGTAACTACTTCCATGAAACATTAGAGTAACTAACTTCATGAAACATTAGAGTAACCACCTTCATGAAACATTAGAGTAACCACCTCAATGAAACATTAGGGTAACTGTCTCCATGAAATATTACAGTAAGTACCTCTATGAAACATTAGAGTATCTACCTCCATGAAATTCTGAAGTAACTTCCATGAAACATTAGAATAACTACCTCCATAAAACATTAGATTAGTTACCTGCATGAAACATCAGAGGAACAACTTCCATGATATTCTGGAGTAACCGCCTCCAACTAAGTGATTGAGTAACTACATTTATGAAGCATCAGACACACTACATGCATGAAACTCATCACAGATAGATCGATTGACCTTTGTAGCAGACCAAGCAGGTGTCAAGGGAAATGAAAGAGTAGATCAGCTGGGTAACTCAGCTGCCATGAAAAAAGGCAGGCAATGGACTGAGCAGACATCATCAGTGCTATATGAGAAGCTGTTTGGAGAAAAGACTTTGACAACTAGAGTCAGTGTCATTGTCAAGAAGTTTTGACAACTTGAGTGAGTGTCATTGCCAAGAACTTTTGACAACTTGAGTGAGTGTCATTGTCAAGAACTTTTGATAACTTGAGTGAGTGTCATTGTCAAGAATTTTTGATAACTTGCGTTAGTGTCATTGTCAAGAACTTTTGATAACTTGCGTTAGTGTCATTGTCAAGAACTTTTGATAACTTGCGTTAGTGTCAGTGTCAAGAACTTTTGATAACTTGCGTTAGTGTCATTGTCAAGAATTTTTTATAACTTGGGTTAGTGTCATTGTCAAGAAGGAAGGAGCTGAGAGATGACGCCTGATATAATAATCATGACTAATCAACAGCTCAACGCGGATGATCAACCAACACAGAATGAGTATAATCAGTTCTTGTACGCTGAAACAGTTACTGAAAAGAACACCAAAGCATCTGCTGATGTTTCCAGAGTGAATGGATATTGATTCCTCCTAACTTAATAACTAACATTATAGAGACTACCTGCATGGAACATTATAGAGACTGCCTGCATGGAACATTATAGAGACTACCTGCATGGAACATTCTAGGGGCTACCAGTATGAAACATTATAAGGATTATCTGCATGGAACATTTGAGAGACTACTTAGATGGAACATATGAGGGACTACCTGCACGAAATATTAGAGAGATTACCTGCATGAAACATTAGAGGGATTATCTGCATGAAACATTAGAAGGATTATCTGCATGAAACATTAGAGGAATTAGTTTGATAGAACAGAGGCATTCCCTGCATAGAACATTAGAGGAATTCCCTGCATGAAACATTAGAGGAATTACTTGGATGAAACATTAGAGGAATTACTTAGACGAAACATTAGGTGAATTACCTGCATGGAACATTAGAGGAATTCCCTGCATAAAACATTAGAGGGACTACATGCAAGAAAATCATACACAGAAATTACTTAAACAGAATATCTTAATGATTAAAAATAGTCTAAATGATAGAATATTAAAATAAGAAACTGCCGTCATAGAACATCAGAATGAGAAACCATCAATACAGAACATTAGAATGAGATATTAATTACATAGAACATTAGGATGAAGGATCACCTAAAAAAAAACATAACATTTCGGGACTGTCTATATCATAATGAGTGACTGTTTATATAGAATGTCAGAATGAAGGACAGTCTATGGGCTGTTTAAATCTTATCTTATATCTTACATCCTTCCTATGCCGTTAAACGTCACATAGGGCCCGTAAAGTAGTTCGTCAATTTTTCCTGCTTTGGCGAGTCTTTCAACCTCATCAAGGGATTTTATGACTATTAATTTGGCCTCTCTTAACAATTTCCTTTTCAAAGTTTCACGCGGTCGGCCTCATTTTCTTTGGCCTGTTGTGTTCCACTTGACAGCTTGTTTTGGGATTCTCTGATGGTTTCTTCTCATCACGTGACCTGCATATGCCCATCTGCTTTTCCTGATCACCCATGAGACCGGTTGTTGTTCAGTCATCTGTCGTATCTCTGCATTATTCTTAAATTCGATCCACTTGATACCGAGTATTTTCCTTAGGCATTTGTTTTCAAAAAAGTCTAATTTCTTTTCTATTTCTTTAGTTGATTTCCAGCTTTCACATGCATAAATGAGGGTTGATATTACATTTGAATTGAATAGTCTAAACTTGGTTTTTGTGTTTATAACTTTTGAATGCCATATGGTCTCAAGATTCTTGAAGATCGATGCTACTTTTGCAATTCTAATTGTAACTTCCTTTTTGGTGTCACCATCCTGGTCTATGTAGACGGCAAGGTATGCAAATTGATTGACTTCTTCAATATCTGTCCCTTCTATGTGAATATTTCCATTTTGATTAATGGGAAGTTTCTTTATTTTTGTTTTGTACTTGTTAATTTCAAGTCCTAATTTGCTAGCCAGTGAAGACAGGCTATCAGTTTTTTCTTGCATGGAATTCACATTGTTACTGATAAGAGTTATGTCATCAGCAAAATCAAGATCTTCTAGTTGGGTCTCATGCACCTAGTACCTGTGTAACATGTGCAGCATTTTTTCATTATGAAGTCTATTGTAATCCCAAAAAGTAAAGGAGACAGTATACATCCTTGTTTCACACCTGTTTCAATCTGGAACCAGTCACTCATTCCTTCTTCTGTTTTAACAGCACAAACATAACCATTGTAAAAGTGCTTAATGATGTTGACAATTTTAGATGGTATTCAATATAGACTTAAAATTCTCCACAATGAATCTCTGTGTATGCTATCAAATGCCTTTTTAAAGTCTATGAAGTTCAGTATTAATAGTTTCTGCTTTTCAATATATTCTTCAAGTATTATTCTTAGAGTAAAGATCTGGTCGAGACAGTTTCTCCCTTTTCAAAATCCTGCTTGTTCTTCTCTCATTGCTGTATCCACTATATCTTTAAGTCTATTCAAAATGACCTTGCAAAATACTTTTGACACAACTTATATTAAGGTTACTCCTCTCCAATTGTTACAGTCACTAAGGTTGCCTTTTTTATTTTAACAATGATTCCTTTTTTCCATTTAGAAGGAACCTTTTCTTCTTTCCAAAGAAAGGTTATATAGAATATTATAATGAACAGTTTAGGGAATGTTTATATGGAATATCACAATAAAGGACTGTATAGAGAGAGTTTATGTGGAATATCATAATGAAGGACAGTGTAGAAACTGTTTATATGAAATATCATAATGAAGGACAGTCTAGGGACTACATACACAGAACATTATAATGAGGAACTACATACACAGAACATCATAATGAGCGACTACATACATAGAACATCATAATGAGGGACTACATACATTCATTTCATTCATTTGCATGTCCCTTGCGGAACTTTGCCTCCCTAACAACACTCCTGTAGGCCTCTCGATGGCATGCTGCTGATGCATCCATTTGCAGATTATCAACGATGTCTTGCAGCAGCCATCTTCGCCTTGGTCTTCCTCTTTTTCTTTTTCCCATTATGCACTATTCCAAGACGGTTTTCTCTAGATTAACATGACGTTTAATGTGTCCAAAATATTTAAGTTTTCTCTCTTTAATCTTCTTTAGTAGCCAGCCCTCTTCAATATTATGTTCTTGTAGTATAGATATCTGGCGTAACGCTGGGGTGACCATCCCCAACCCAGCGCGTCACAGGTGGCGGATGGTGAAAGTCCTCCAGATATGGAGGATCCCTGTGAATAAGGAGTTATCCAAATAAGCAGGTGAGGACCAACTGGCGGTAGACTCAGAGAGCGAGGTGGGGTAGCAGGTGGCTCTACTACTCCTATAAAGTGCCTCAGGTGCTCAGTGAAGGGAATACCAGGCGGGTAAGAAGCGCCTTAAAACCTCTCGCTCCCGCTGCCTTGTGAGTAGGACAGGGAGTCCAAAGGCTAGCGGAGAGTCCGTACACAAACCGACAGAAGGCAACGGGAAACTAGTGTTGTAGCTCACAAGAACAATTATGCTTATTCAGAGTAACAGATTTGTCATGAACGACGTTAATGGATGTTCCTCTGGAACAGCCTCGTCCGGTAGGGCAGCTCACGAGCCACAGGTGAGGCCAGATCGTCATCAACCTACTGGTGGCAAAACTAACAAGTTCAAAATAGCAACATGGAATGTTAGAACTTTGTTCCAGGCTGGAAAATTAGAAAATGTAAACAGTGAAATGGCAAGGATGAAGATCAACATATTAGGAGTGACTGAAGTTAGATGGACAGGTGCAGGGAAAATAAACTCTGATAAATATACAATAATATATTTAGGAAGCGAGAAACATGAACGAGGAGTAGGAATAATATTTTACGAGCAAATAGCAAGGACAACTGTAGGATATTTGAACATCTCGGACCGAGTCCTGCTAGCCCAACTGAAAGGACTACCAATAAACATAAATATTATAGAAGTGTACGCTCCAACATCTGAAAGTTCGGAAGAAGATGTATAACTATTTTATAATGACATAGAGACAGCCCTAAAACACACAAAGTCACATGACGTTATCATAGTCATGGGAGATTTTAATGCCAAAGTTGGTAAAGGAAGAACTTCAGACATCGTTGGTGACTATGGACTGGGGGAGAGGAAGGACAAAGGTTGTAAATTAATTGAATGGGCAAGAATACACAGCATAGTTGTATGAAACACCTGGTTTAAATAACATCCTCGAAGACTGGCCATGTGGTGCAGCCCAGACAAAAAGATTTTTAACCAGATAGACTACATATTAATCAACAAACGATTCCCCAATGCATTACTGACAACATAAACCACGCCAGGATATGACTGCAATAGTGACCACGACCCTCTCTGTGGAAAAATTAGAATAAGGCTAAAGAAAGCATGCAGAAAAGTGAGAAACATCAAACTGAATACAGAACTCCTTAAAAATGACCAAGAACTGCGAGAACAATACAAAGTTATTACAACACATAGATACAATGCAATAGCAAAGATAAATAATATAAAAGAAAAATGGGCACTGTTATGCGATTCTATCCACCAAACTGTTAAGGAGATAATACCACCAAAAAAAGAAGCCTCTAAAAATAAATAGATGACAGACGACATCTTAGGACTGATGGACAAGAGGAGGAGGAGTAAAAATAAGGAGGAAAAATATAGCAAGATAAATAAAGAAATAAGACGCAAATGCAGAGAAGCAAAGGAAATGTGGTTACATGAACAGTGCAGACAGATAGAGGACTCTCATAATAAAGACAGCGAAAATATGTACAAAAGAATTAGTGAACGTACAGGCGGATGCCTGAAATCGAAAGAAGTTAAAATGTTAATGGGAAACGAAGACATTGTGGACAGGTGGATAGAGTATATCGGTGAGCTATATGGAGGAGAAAGACCAGAATTAACACTAGATACTGAAAACTGTGATGGACCACCAATACTTGAAGATGAAATCATAGATGCCATCAAACACATGAAGAAAGGAAAAGTGACTGCGCTTCATAATATAACAATAGAAGAAATAGAGGCACTAGAGGAGACAGGAATAAAAATAATAACCAAGTTACTGATTGACATTTACAACAGTGGTTATATTTCGAGTGATCTGATTAAATCAAGGTTTATAGCACTACCAAAGAAACCAGGTGCAAAGGAATGTGATGACGACCGGATTATCAGCCTGTCATGTCACATAACGAAGCTACTTCTGAGAATAATTATGAGAAGAACAAGGAAAAAGATAAAAATGGAAATAGCAGATGAATAGTTTGGATTTGTTGAAGGAAAGGGAACACACAATGCCATCTACTCTTTATGAATACTAGCAGAAAGAGCTTTAGAAGTACAGAAAGATCTCTACTTATGCTTCATTGATTACACCAAGGCATTCGACAAGATGAAATTTAACGAAATTATTAAAATGCTTGAAGACATCAATATAGACGGCAAAGACCTGAGGATTGTAAAACATCTATACTGGCAACAAGAAGCAGCAATTCGATTTGAAAATAGAACTGGAAAATATCAACCTATAAAGCAAGGGGTGCGACAAGGATGTGTACTATCTCCAAACCTTTTTTCTCTGTACAGTGAGAATATTCTAAGAACGATCATCACAGAACCAGGCATAAAAATTGGACGATACAATATTAACAACCTTCGGTATGCTGACGACACAGTACTGATAGCTGAGAACCAACAAGACCTGTAAAATCTCTCGGATAAAGTGTCCAAAGAAAGTGAACAGAAAGGCCTTACTTTGAACATAAAAAAACATAGACTATGGTTATATCTAAGAAACAGAATCCACCAGCATGCAGTATTAAATTAAATGGAACTATTCTAAAGCAGGTGCAGAAATTCAATTATCTTGGAGCAGTAATAACTTCAGATGGGAAATGCAGAACAGAAATTAGGAACAGAACAGGCCAAGCAAATACTGCATTTCAGAGAATGAGAAACATAATATGCAACACATCCTTATCAATGAATTTTAGAAAACGAGCCCTAAAATGCTATATTGAACCTATCTTGTTATATGGAGGTGAATCATGGGCAATAGGCAGGTCTACACAAAAATCATCGGAAGCAGCAGAAATGTGGTTTATTAGAAGAATGTTGCGAATCCTCTGGACAGCAAAAATAACTAATGAAGAATGTATGAGAAGACCTCGAGAGACAAAAAAACCTTGTCAAAAAGATAAAAGAGTGACAATATACTTTCATAGGACATGCAATGAGAAGAGGGGGTATAGAAAATATTATAACAACAGAAAAAATAGAATGAAGAAGATCAAGAGGAAGACCAAGAGAAATGATACTGGACAGTCTGACGGGATGGTGTGAGAGGAGATCACCAACTGAGCTGATGGCCTGCATGTAGGATCGTGTACTCTGGAGAAGCATAATAGCCAACGCCAGTCGACACGGCATCTGATGATGAGTATGGATACGAAAGACGCTGGCGATGGTTGGGACATGTGCTCCGAATGATTGACAACTCACTACCAAAAATAGCACTAAGATGGACACCACAGGGGAACAGAAGTAAGGGTAGACCAAAAGAGACATGGAGAAGAACAACAGAAAGGATATTGAACAATTGAGGGCTGACCTGGGCAAGAGCAGAAAAAAAAGCAAAGGACAGGTATTTGTGGAAAACCCTTTCGCAAGCCCCATTTGCCCTGGGCACTTAAAGTTCAGAGAGAGAGAGAGAGAGAAAGAGAGAGAGAGAGTATGTATATATTTGTTCTTTTTTGTGTCCATGATATATGAAGAATTCTTCTGTAGCATTTACATTCAAAGGCATTTATGTGTTTCTCAGCTATTTTGTTAAGTGTCCAGGTCTCACAGGCATATGTTGCGATGGGAAAGATGCAAGCCCTTAAAAATCTTATTTGTGTGGTTCTGTCTGCTTCTCTCCACAGATTCTTTAGGTGTTTTACTTTCTGAAGAGCGATAGATGTCCTCCTTTTAATTTCCCTCATTATATCTCCATTATTAGTTAGTAGTTATCCAAGATATTCAAAACTCTCTACTTCTTTCAATTTTTCCTCATTGATACATATTTCAGCTGCCTTGTTTGTTTTGTCAGTTGTCATCACTTTAGTTTTCTTCGTATTAAAATAGAGGTTTTGCTCTTCACTGTTCTTACGGACTGACATAATTAGTTTTTCCATTCCTTTTTGTGTTGTGGTCAGTAATACTGTGTCATCAGCATATGTAATCTCTAGTATTTCATAACCTCCAATTGTTATGGCATCGTAATATTCTTTGTCTACGTCTTCTCTAACATTCCTCATTATATTTTCAGTATACAAGTTAAATAAGTAAGGCGACAATATGCACCCCTGACGGACCCCTTGTTTTATGTCAAACCAAGTTGTTGTTTCAATATTTATTCTTACTGCTGCTTGTTGGTCTAGATATAGAAGTGATGTTAATTGTATCAAATGTGTTGGAAATCCCATTTTTCCATTATTTCCCAAAGTTTCTGGTGTTGTACACAATCAAATGCTTTTGTGTAGTCTATAAAGGCTAAATATAGATTCACATTAAACTCTGCATCTCTCTATTATTAATCTTATATTGAATATATGATCTCTTGATCCTCTTCTTTGCCTGAAACCAGCTTGAATCATATTGACTTCTTCTTCTATTATCTTACGAAGTCTACCCATTATGATTTTAAAAGAATTTTACTGGATGACTATTCAGGGCAACAGTTCTGTAGTTTGTACATAATTTCAGGTTACCCTTTTTTGGCAGTGGTATGAATATAGTTCTTTTCCATTCTTTTGACCAAATACCTGAATGCCATATCTTTTTACATAGTGCATACAGCCATTAGGATTTCGAAACTCTTACTTCACTTCTATACCATATTGTTCTGGTATTTTTGTAAGGTCAAAGCGGAGTGGTCTTGATCCTGCAACTGTCTTTTTTATCTTTATTTTCGTGTCTGCTATTAATAACTCATTCTCCGAGTCACAATCAGCGCCTGGTAAAGTTTTTCCTGATGTTATACTTGATCTTCACCTTCTTTGCACTAAAATGTAATCTGTTTGATTCTTGGTTTTCCCATCAGGTGATGTCCATGTGTAAAGTCTTCTTAGATGTTGTTTAAAAAGTATGTTAGCGATCATTAGCTGATTTTCCATGCAAAAAAGCCATTAGATTGTCACCTGCCTCATTTCTATGTCCTATGAATTTCCCTACAACATGTCCTTCATCTTCTGCTCTTTCTGTACCAATCTTTGCATTAAAATCCCCCATTATTAATACAATATCATTTTCCCGTACCAGGTCTATTTTCGTTTGCAGTGTGTTATAAAAGTCTTCTACTTCCTCTTCTTCTGCTGCTGATGTAGGTGCATATATCTGGATGATTGCTACATTTCTAGGAATGCCCTTAAGTCTGATTGTGAGGATTCTATCACTTACTGGATTGTAACTTAGTAATGCTTTTGATGTTGTTTTGTCCAAGTAAAAAGCCACTCCATTCTTTCCTCCTAATTCTCCACCAGAGTATATAAAGATATTATCATTCTCGCTCTTGAAGTTTCCTGATCCTTTCCATCGATGTTCACAGATTCTCAAAATATTTATCCCCGTTCTTTTTCATCTCATCACTTATTATTTAATACTTCCCCTCATACATACTTCTTACATTCCATGGTTCTACTTTTTTTTTAGTTAGATGCAAGGGTTTTCCTTAGTAACACTGTCAGGATTTTGTCCGTCATCACAGTTACTAGTACTGACCTCTGCCTCACACTCTCCCCAGTGCTAAAATTAGATCTGTCTGGCCTGGGGGACTCACCACCAGATCTTTTTCCTATTTGACCTTCCATGTTGCTGTTTGGGTTTCTTGGTATATTTCCAGAAGATAGTTTACTATTGCTTTCCTTCCGGGCAGTGACTGTACTAGTCAGTGATCGTAGTCATTGTCCCTACATTGAGATCATCTGCCTACCATCATAGAATGGTGACCATAACCAACATTATCTGTCAGCTGCTCTCCCATTCCATCCACCACCTGCTACCATGGCTTCACGTCACCCTGATCAGGGGGCTATACGGGTACTCCACCTTGCCCAAGGTTGTCCCGTAGACTGACGGAGGTAAGGAGGCGTCTTACTTCTACTTTGATAGGGGATACCCCTACCCCGCTAACCGGACTACATACATAGAACATCATGAGGGACTACATACATAGAACATCAAAATGAGGGACTACTTACATAGAACATCCATGTGGCTATCCTGTCTCCTGCATCTCGAAGTGAAGGACATTCTTCTTGACCAAAGGAACGGGCCTTCCTCTAAACAGAAAATAAATATTTATCTATTATTTAATGTGCGATAAAATGCAAGTATCATACTGCAGGAAATGCAAGAACGAATGAAGAAAGTATTCGTGGGGAAATATACTTGGCTTGTTTCGATTACACATGTGCAAATATTATACCTGCCTAGACCACAATGTCTAGCTCCTGAAAAAGAGATGTAGGCTGATCTGGGGTGATTCATGAAGCAATAAACCGTTCCAGTTTCAGTTCCTTCTGTATACGATCATAGGAGTTTTAGCCCAACAGTTCACGCGTGTCGGGTTCAGATTACATATTAGGTATCTGAAGAATCAAGATGTTTTAAACCGTTAAGCTTTGAGAATGTTAAGTCAAGATCTCGCTTGTCTGCCTCTGAGAATAGGAAAATTGGAACATATTGTGGCAACTGGAAAAACTGAGGGAAGAAGAGACAGAGAATAAGACAGAGAGAGAGAGAGAGGTTACTGGATGGCCTGTCAGTGAGGCTAGGAAGAAAGTCACGGGCGGATCTCATAATCAAGTCTAAAGACCGGGAATTATTGTGAGAAATGATCGCCTACGCCACGCAGCACGGCACTTGATTGATTGAAATCAGGATCGGTTTTACTCTGTCAGAGTTTTAGAGAGAAAGAGTTTCCTAAGAGTACTGTGACAGATAATTCCATAAAAAGATGAGCTTCCTGGTGAGTGATGTGACAGATATAATTTTACACTGAGGTGAGCTTATTGGTGGGTAATGTGACAGACACAACTTTACACAGAAGTGAGTTTATTGCTGAATAATGTGACACATATAATTTTACATTGAGGTGTGTTTATTGGTGAATAATGTACCAGATTTAATGTTACACTGATATGAGTTTTTTTGGTGGCCAATGTGACAAATACAATTTTACACTGGGGTGAGTTTATTTGTTTGTAATGTGACAGGTATAATTTTACCACCGGACTATCAGCCTCTCATGTCACATAACGAAGCTACTTCTGAGAATAATTATGAGAAGAACAAGGAAAAAGATAAAAATGGAAATAGCAGATGAATAGTTTGGATTTGTTGAAGGAAAGGGAACACACAATGCCATCCACTCTTTACGAATACTAGCAGAAAGAGCTTTAGAAGTACAGAAAGATCTCTACTTATGTTTCATTGATTACACCAAGGCACTTGACAAGATGAAATTTAACGAAATTATTAAAATGCTTGAAGACATCAATATAGACGGCAAAGACTTGAGGATTGTAAAACATCTATACTGGCAGCAAGAAGCAGCAGTTCGAGTTGAAAATAGAATTGGAAAATATCAGCCTATAAAACAAGGGGTGTGACAAGGATGTGTACTATCTCCAGACCTTTTTTCTCTGTACAGTGAGAATATTCTAAGAACAATCATCACAGAACTAGGCATAAAAATTGGAGGATACAATATTAACAACCTTCGGTATGCTGACGACACAGTACTGATAGCTGAGAACCAACAAGACCTGCAAAATCTCTCGGATAAAGTCGCCAAAGAAAGTGAACAGAAAGGCCTTATTTTGAACATCAAAAAGACAGAGACTATGGTTATATCTAAGAAACAGAATCCACCAGCATGCAGTATTAAATTAAATGGAACTATTCTAAAGCAGGTGCAGAAATTCAAATATCTTGGAGCAGTAATAACTTCAGATGGGAAATGCAGAACAGAAATTAGGAACAGAATAGGTCGAGCAAAGACTGGATTTCAGAGAATGAGAAACATATTAGCTAACATATCTTCAGCAATGAATGTTAGAAAACGAGTCTTAAAATGCTATATTGAACCTGTCTTGTTATATGGAAGTGAATCATGGACAATAGGCAAGTCTGCACAAAAATCATCGGAAGCAGCAGAAATGTGGTTTATTAGAAGAATGTTGCGAATCCCCTGGACAGCAAAAATAACTAATGAAGAATGTATGAGAAGACCTCGAGAGACAAAAAACCTTGTCAAAAAGATAAAAGAGTGACAATGTACTTTCATAGGACATGCAATGAGAAGAGGGGGTATTGAAAATATTATAACAACAGGAAAAATAGAACGAAGAAGATCAAGAGGAAGACCAAGATAATTGATACTGGACAGTCTGACGGGATGGTGTGAGAGGAGATCACCAACTGAACTGATGGCCTGCATGAAGGATCGGGTACTCTGGAGAAGCATAATAGCCAACGCCAGTCGGCACGGCGCATGATGATGATGATGATAATTTTACACTGAGGTAAATTTATTGGTGGGTAATGTGACGGCTATAATTTTACACTGAAAAAAGTTTGTTGATGGTAATGTGACAGATGTATTGTCTTGTCTTCTGCCTCTTTGAAACTGCGAGCTGATTTTCTTTGCAGTTGATGCTGAAGGTGTTGAGCCACAGCATCATGACGGCTTGGGAGAAGATTATAGAGGTTATGTTTTAAGACCTTGAATGCAGTTAAAAGCAATACTTGTACAATACTTTTTTAGCAGACTCCATCTCCACGGGGACTGTGGCGAACTTCTGCAGCGTTAGCCTGGTTAGACCTATTACTGAGAGTACCAACAGAGAGGTGAGACGTGGTCTTGGTCGTTTATGGTTTCCCAGCCATGACGCTAGCCAGTCAGCTGTGGATCGCTGATTTCAAAAACGTACAGTATCTTCACCCTCAATGTGAACGTTACTATTTTTACACCGAGGAGAGTTTCCCTGTTGGTAATATGACTAATATAATTTTACACCGAGGAGAGTTTCCCTGTTGGTAATGTGACTAATATAATTTTACACCGAGGAGAGTTTCCGTGTTGGTAATGTGACTAACATAATTTTACACAGAGGGGAGTTTCCCTGTTGATAATGTGACTAATATAATTATGTACCGAGACTGGATTCCCTGTGGGTCATGTTACTAATATAATTTTATTCCGAGGTGAGTTTCCATGTGCGTACTATGACTGGTATAATTTCACACTTACATGACCTTCTTGGAGAGTAATGTCATTGATATAATTTCACAAAGAAGTGAGAGTCTTTGTGAAAGTGTCTCTGGTACGAATCAACAAAGAAGTGAGATTCTTGGTGGCAGTGTCTCTGATACGAATCAACAAAGAAGTGAGATTCTTTGTGGCAGTGTTTCTGATACAAATCAACAAAGAAGTGAAATTCTTTGTGGCAGTGTTTCTGATACAAATCAACAAAGAAGTGAAATTCTTTGTGGCAGTGTTTCTGATACAAATCAACAAGGAAGTGAAATTCTTTGTGGCAGTGTTTCTGATACAAATCAACAAAGAAGTGAAATTCTTTGTGGCAGTGTTTCTGATACAAATCAACAAAGAAGTGAGATTCTTGGTGGCAGTGTTTCTGATACAAATCAACAAAGAAGTGAGATTCTTGGTGGCAGTGTCTCTGATACAAATCAACAAAGAAGTGAGATTCTTGGTGGCAGTGTCTCTGATACGAATCAACAAAGAAGTGAGATTCTTGGTGGTAGTGTCTCTGAAACAAATCAACAAAAAAGTGAGATTCTTGGTGGCAGTGTCTCTGATACAAATCAAAAAAGAAGTGAGATTCTTGGTGGCAGTGTCTCTGATACGAATCAACTTCTTCTTCTTCTTCTTCTTCTTCGTTCACTTCTACCACCAAAAACCGCACTGTGAACCTACTGAATTCATGCCTGTGGTCCTCATTAGGCCCGGTGGTCCCCTGTGTGGTCCAAAATAGACCACACGAGATCCACGAAAGGACCACAAGAGATTCAGAGTGTCACAGTGCTTTAGCCTGTATTCTTGGTGGGTCTCTGAAGCGGGGTTGCGTGACACCGTGGTTTTCATTGCACCAGTTTAGTCTATACGAATCAACAAAGAAGTGAGATTCTTGGTGGCAGTGTCTCTGATACAAATCAACAAAGAAGTGAGATTCTTGGTGGCAGTGTCTCTGATACAAATCAACAAAGAAGTGAGATTCTTGGTGGCAGTGTCTCTGATACAAATCAACAAAGAAGTGAGATTCTTGGTGGCAGTGTCTCTGATACAAATCAACAAAGAAGTGAGATTCTTGGTGGCAGTGTCTCTGATACAAATCAACAAAGAAGTGAGATTCTTGGTGGCAGTGTCTCTGATACAAATCAACAAAGAAGTGAGATTCTTGGTGGCAGTGTCTCTGATACAAATCAGCAAAGAAGTGAGATTCTTGGTGGCAGTGTCTCTGATACAAATCAACAAAGAAGTGAGATTCTTGGTGGCAGTGTCTCTGATACAAATCAACAAAGAAGTGAGATTCTTGGTGGCAGTGTTTCTGATACGAATCAACAAAGAAGTGAAATTCTTGGTGGCAGTGTCTCTGATACGAATCAACAAAGAAGTGAGATTCTTGGTGGCAGTGTCTCTGATACAAATCAACAAAGATGTGAGATTCTTTTTGGCGGTGTCTCTGATACAAATCAACAAAGACGTGAGATTCTTGGTGGCAGTGTCTCTGATACGAATCAACAAAGAAGTGAGATTCTTGGTGGCAGTGTCTCTGATACGAATCAACAAAGAAGTGAGATTCTTGGTGGCAGTGTCTCTGATACGAATCAACAAAGAAGTGAGATTCTTGGTGGCAGTGTATCTGATACAAATCAACAAAGAAGTGAGATTCTTGGTGGCAGTGTCTCTGATACAAATCAACAAAGAAGTGCGATTCTTGGTGGCAGTGTCTCTGATACAAATCAACAAAGAAGTGAGATTCTTGGTGGCAGTGTCTCTGATACAAATCAACAAAGAAGTGAGATTCTTGGTGGCAGTGTCTCTGATACAAATCAACAAAGAAGTGAGATTCTTGGTGGCAGTGTCTCTGATACAAATCAGCAAAGAAGTGAGATTCTTGGTGGCAGTGTCTCTGATACAAATCAACAAAGAAGTGAGATTCTTGGTGGCAGTGTCTCTGATACAAATCAACAAAGAAGTGAGAACTTGTTCCGGGTAAACATGCTGCCGTAAAATGTCCATCATCTCGTGAGATTATTGACAGAAAACGCTATTCTCTTCACACACATCACAATGTAGGAGAGAGACTAGTTATATAAATCACTATTCTTTCCACATACATCACAATGTAGGAGAGATACTAGTTATATAAATCACTATTCTTTCCACATACATAACAATGTAGGAGAGAGACTAGTTATATAAATCACTATTCTTTCCACATACATAACAATGTAGGAGAGAGACTAGTTATATAAATCACTATTCTTTCCACATACATAACAATGTAGGAGAGAGACTAGTTATATAAATCACTATTCTTTCCACATACATAACAATGTAGGAGAGAGACTAGTTATATAAATCACTATTCTTTCCACATACATAACAATGTAGGAGAGAGACTAGTTATATAAATCACTATTCTTTCCACATACATAACAATGTAAGAGAGAGACTAATTATAGAAATCGCTGTTCGCTCTACATACATCACAATGTAGTTGAGAGACTAGTTATAGAAATGGCTATTCTCTACACACACATAACGATGTAGTTGAGAGACTAGTTATAGAAATGGCTATTCTCTACACTCACATAACGATGTAGTTGAGAGACTAGTTATAAAAATGGCTATTCTCTACACACACATAACGATGTAGTTGAGAGACTAGTTATAAAAATGGCTATTCTCTACACACACATAACAATGTAGTTGAGAGACTAGTTATAAAAATGGCTATTCTCTACACACACATAACGATGTAGTTGAGAGACTAGTTATAAAAATGGCTATTCTCTACACACACATAACGATGTAGTTGAGAGACTAGTAAGAGAAATGGCTATTCTCTACACACACATAACGATGTAGTTGAGAGACTAGTTATAGAAATGGGTATTCTCTACACACATAACGATGTAGTTGAGAGACTAGTTAGAGAAATGGGTATTCTCTCCAGGAGCTAAATGTGAGCATCATCAGATTTGTAGTCTACTTAAGTAGTAAGTAAAGCTGGCTGGCGGCATTACAAGATTTGTTGTCTGAAATAATAAGACCTGATAATTGCGAGAAGCGGTAGATTTGTATCAGGCTGAAGTAGGGAGACTTGGTAGCGATATTAATGTAGATGAAATTCGAAGGGGAATAGATATGAGATATAAAGAAAATCACACAACTGAACTTCATCACAAACTAGATGAAACTGTCTTCTCCAACATGTTCATGATGCCAGTGGCATATTCCACTGCTTATGTTACATAATCCAGTTCCTTTCTCTTTCCAAGTCTTTGCTCATCAACTCTAGCTCTCTTTCTCTCTGTAGAAAATTATGTTCCTTGATGCAGACGCTTTCTTCCCAAATCTGGATGATGATAAAAAAAAGTTATCCTTGACTTACAATTATCTTTTCTGTGATAACTTCCTTACAGTTAAATGCTAACCAGCAGGCCTGTTGAGATGCACAAGGGATCGAGGGTTGTGGAAGGACATGGTATCCTACGCCTGACGGCATGGATCTTGAGAGAGACTTTACAACTATCTTTATCTCAGTTTTACGTAGTGTAAATTTATTTTCGGGTATGGCTGTCCTAGATGCTTGTTCTTGTCCCAGCTATGTCTTCTGCTGTTTAGTGTAACTATCATCGTTACTGAAAGTTTAGCACGCTACAGATTCTGTGGGTTCCCTACTTTGTCTTTTAGCACGCTACAGAGCTTGTGGGTTCTCTACTTTGTCTTTTAGCACGCTACAGAGCTTGTGGGTTCTCTACTTTGTCTTTTAGCACGCTACAGAGCTTGTGGGTTCTCTACTTTGTCTTTTAGCACGCTACAGATTCTGTGGGTTCGCTACTTTGTCTTTTAGCACGCTACAGAGCTTGTGGGTTCTCTACTTTGTCTTTTAGCACGCTACAGATTCTGTGGGTTCCCTACTTTGTCTTTTAGCACGCTACAGAGCTTGTGGGTTCTCTACTTTGTCTTTTAGCACGCTACAGAGCTTGTGGGTTCCTTACTTTGTCTTTATCACGCTATAGAGCTTGTGGGTTCTCTATTTTGTTTTTTAGCAAGCTATAGAGCTTGCGGGTTCCCTACTTCGTCTTTTAGAACGCTATAGAGCTTGCGGGTTACCTACTTCGTCTTTTAGAACGCTATAGAGTTAGTGGGTTCCTTACTTTGTCTTTTAGCACGCTACAGGGCTAGTGGGTTCCTTACTTTGTCTTTTAGCACGCTACAGAGCTTGTGGGTTCCTTACTTTGTCTTTATCACGCTATAGAGCTTGTGGGTTCCCTACTTTGTCTTGACACAAGAAGTTTATTATTGCGTGGAGGCACCGGAGATTGAAAATGTTTAAAATTAGTTTTTTTTTCCTAAAAATCTTGAATGTGTAATCTTCACAATCATATTCCTTCCATACTTAGTTTTCATGTACTTTTTCCTTACCTGCACCTAATATTCCAGGACTATCACTGCACCATATTACCAACCCTCTACCCCAACCACATCATGTATTCCTCCCATCCTTTTGTCGATTTGACAACCACTGTATTCCCCCCCCCCCTCTTTCTCTCTCCCTTTCTCCCCCTATTCCCATCCCCTGTTTACTATGACTCTATCACACTTCACAAATCTTCATTTAAACATTCACAATATTCACCACACACACTTCCGACCCGCCTGTGTGCTTGTAGACGTGCAGTACTTATACATGTATCGTACATCTGTCTATTATTACTATGACTTCTAATTACAGACACAGAAATACTTATAAAGATTTGTATTACTATCATGAAACTTCTGCTATAGAAATATACTAACAAGGACAACACACACAGTGAACAGTGTGAAGTAAATAACAACTGGTGTGAACATAAAATCACGGTTATTTGATTGAAAAGATGGGTGATGATATCGTGAGGGTGAGAGGTATTTGATTCAATGCAGAAAAAGGAAACATGCTAGTCCTCTTCCCGACAAGAACTTGTTTGCCAAATGGGAAGGGAGAAACCAACTGTCACACTACATGAAAACAGCAAGTAAACAAACTGCAAGTACTACTAAGAGTGCAACACTTACTGCATCAGAATATAAGTACAGAATTCACACAACCATCACAGAAAATATCTAGACCCAAAGGTGTATACAGAAATCCTAAAAAGGAACTACTTTCACATTCTTTAGTTCAGCAAAGTTATGACAGGAAAATAAATGCTGGACATTATGTCACTAACAACTACCTGACTCTTTACTGAAATCATAATAGGAAATAATATCATAATGTCTTCAAAGGAGATTTCTATGCACAAGTCAGCTACATGACAAAAATCACTAACAAAGTGCACTATAGACTAGAAAAATCACATTCTCAACTAATCATGCACACCATCCATCCTAACACATTCTCAACCGAGTCTTAATTCAAACTCATTCTAATCTCATAATCATCATAATAATCATCTTTCTTTCATACTTCTTAATTATGTGCTAACTATTTCCCTAAATCTTCCCAAAGTTTCTATCCCGAGAATCACTAAACCCGTTATTCTACATGTTTATGATCTTCGGATGAAAATTATCCAGACATTCCGAAAATAACCTTTTCTGTTACAAACATGTCAAGGATAAGTTCATAAAAATAATCAAACATCTCGTGGAATTTAGCGTGTTAAACCTCTTTTCATTTAACTCTTCTACAACAAAAATACCAAGGGCTTTAAATCAAATGGTCAAAATATTAAAATACCATGGATTATATCCCTTATATGAGAATAAAATCGTCATAACGGTAACTTCCAGTATACTGTTATATGGTTACCGGGGCCCATATCTGGGCAGAAAAGAATAGGACCACTGCCACCTTCCACGTATGTCGTAAGAGGCGACTATGAATGTTGAAGGATAGGCCAACGACCTGTTCCCTGTTTAAAAAAAAAACAAAAAAACTATAGCTTGACAGAAACACGGAGAGGAAAACCAGGAAACTTTGTCTTGGAAAAAGAAGGGACTCTGATAACAGAGCGCATGACGTTGTGCAGTTAAAGCTGAAAGGAAGATGCAGAACTGACATTACAACTGAGTACCAGGACACCTTTTACCATTGCATGTTGGAATGTTAGAACAATGTATGAAAGTGGAAAGGCTGCCACGATAGCGAGAGAAATGAATAGATATAATAAGATACTGGGGCTGAGCGAAACAAACTGGACAGGAACAGGTAAGTTTAGACTAGCAACATGGGAGACAATCCTATTTTCATATCACCAAAAACCAGATGCGACACACTATCCAAAGTCCCAGAGAGCATTGATGAGCTGAGAGGCAATTAGCTCAAGGATAATTACAGCCTGCTTCTCAACAAACAAGGATATTAATTTGAATAGCATCCAGGTATACGCGCCAACAAATGATCCAGAAGAGGTAGTAAATTACGAATTCTACACAACACATTACAGGAAATTCTAGACCAACAAGGCAACAAACACATAACAGTTCTAATGGGGGACATCAGTGCAAAGGTAGGTAAGATCAACACAGGTTATGAGAAAGTAATGGGTCAAAATGGATTAGGAGTAATGAACGAAAATGGAGAAAGGCTAGTAGATCTAAGCATGCTCAACAACCATGTCATCGGAGGAAGTATATTTTCACATAAAACTATACACACAGCCACGTGGAAATCACCAGTTCATGTTACTGAGAACCAGATAGACCATATTTGTATCAGCAGAAGCTTTCGTAGAACATTGCAAGATGTCAGAGTGAAACGAGGTGCAGATGTAGCATCTGACCTCTGTAGCATGGCCTTGTAAGTAATGATTATTGTTATTAATATTATAAATGAACATGATTATGAAAAAAATACTGTAAACAAATAGTAACATTGAACAGCGACAGAGAAAAGTGGGTAGGAAAGGAAGAGAAAGGCATAAAACTTCCATGACACTAGAACAAGACGTGGACAAAAGTAAACAGTGGAAACAGTGAATAGAAAAAGACGAGACTCAGTGACGCTGAGATTTAGGTAATACAAAGGTAGGACGCCAGAAAGTAGGATGGTCCGGTGATAACAAAGCAGTGACTGGACGTTGACATGAGAAACAAAGTAGAAAAGACGAATAGAAAAGGCAGACACAATGAAAAATGAAGACACAATAAAACTACCGACATGAAAGAGCAAGATAATGTCTTACGTAAATGACAGTTGTATAGAAGAGTTGACACTTTGACACCTATCAGCTTTTATGACGCTATTGCACACGGTGTTTAAATAAAGGAGTGACCAACTCGGCCAGCTGAGGAGTGGCCTATTGGACAATTGACTTACGAGGGATACGTCACAGGGCAATTTGAATGACGGACAATCAGAACGCTTATGGGAACCAGTGGACATCTGAAGGGTGGAGCCAAAATATTTATTGGTTAATCCATCAAGCTGGACTTGAAGATAAAACGGCGAGCGGAGACACTGGAGGAAACCCAAGAAGGAAGAAGAAGTAGAGGAGAGGAGGCAGAGGACAGAGCCCCGAAGACAGAGGAACAAGGAGGTCAGTGAACTGAGACGGGTCCCGACAAGAGAGGAAGAGAAGGACAGACAATCAGAGAAGAACAGCAGAAGGAGAACACACACCAGAGAAGACACGAGAGAGAAAAAAGACGTAGGTAACGACAGTTGGAATAGATGGACAATTAGAGCAATAGATACTCGGGAAAAGCAGTCTTGCAGAAGTAGTTCTAGGCCAGACTGAAGTTGTGGTTCAAGTGATTCAAAGGATTATGAAGAATTGACACTTTTGAAACTTCGAGTACAGTGATTTTAGACGAGAAACTAGTTGACCACGTGTTGCACACCTGATATAATATGGAGTTAGGAAATGTTCTCGTATCAAGTGTAGAATATTGTGAATTTGAGAAATTGAGAAATGCTGGATGTAGAATATGACAGAGTTTGATATTGTGAACAAATGATTAAGTATTTCAATCCAAGTGATGTTGTCGACAATACATCTTTATCTTGTTAATCAGAATTAAATACTGCAGTGAACGTTTCGTTGGACTTGCTCTGATCTAGTGAAGTGTAATATTTGTGGAACCTGTGATGTGTTAATCAAAGAGCACCTGTAAGATTCAGTTCTATAGAACTATTCTACATTATGCAACTATTCAGAAATATATGATTCAGAATCGTCAATATTATACCACCACCTACTGGTAGCTAAACTGAGAATGAAACTGAAGAAGCACCACAAAACAGACATGGCAAGGAAAAGATATAATATGGTACTGTTGGAAGACCAAGAAATCGCAAAGAACTTAAAACTATTCTGAGCAACAGATTTCAGGTTCTGCATGAGTTATACGAAGAAGATGCACTAGATGTGAGTAATGTGTGGAACAGTGTTGAAGAAATGTGGAGCAAGTCATGTGAAGAGACAGGGGGATTTAAGAAACCTCAGCACAAGGAGAGGATTACACTGGAAACACTGAAGAAGATAGACAGAAGGTCAGAAATGAAAGCAAACGAAAATGACAGTAAAACAAGAGCAGAAAAGGCCGCAGCTCAGATATATTACAACAAACTATATCAGAGTTGAAGAGAAATAAGGTACCGGGATGGAATTGTAGCAGAAATGCTCTTAGCGAACAAAGAAATAACAACACAAATACTACTCTTACTATTTAGCAGGATTTGGGAAGACGTTAAGGTCCCAGAGGACTGGAAGGAGACACATCTTATAAAGCTCCCTAAGAAAGGAGATCTATTAGAATGTAAGAACTATAGAGGCATCTCCCTGCTCTCAATATCCAGCAAAGTCTACAGCAGGATTTTGCTAAACAGAATTAAAACATCAGCAAATAGTAAACTAAGAGAAGAGCAAGCAGGTTTCAGACAAGGAAGATCCTGTACTGACCACATTGCTACGATGCGAATAATAGTAGAACAGTCAGTGGAATGGAATTCTTCACTGTTAGTTACATTCATTGATTACGAGAAGGAATATGATAGTTTAGATCGTAGAATGCTATGGAAACTACTGGAACACTATGGTACCCCAGCCAAGATAACAAAGCTTGTAAAGACCATATATGAAGGAGCAACTTGCAGAATTGTACATGAAGGAACTCTCACAGAAAGTTTTAAAGTGGAAACAAGTGTGCGGCAGGGATGTTTGCTATCACCATTCCTATGTTTTCTAGCAATTGATTGAATCATGAAAACTGCCACACAAGGGAAGACCTTGACTTCGCAGATGATGTGGCACTTCTGACACACAGTAAAACACAAATGCAAGAAAAACTTCAGATCTTTAGCAAGAATTTAGCTAAACTGGGACTATATATTAACAGACAAAAAAACAAAGACAATGAAAAGTAATAGTGCAAGCAATAGCCTCGTGGTAATTGATGGAGTGCCAGTTGAGGAAGTAGAATATTTCATATACTTAGGCAGCATAGTGGATAAATACGGGGGGGGGGGGGGGGGGACGGAAAAGGATTTAAAGCCAAAATAACCAAGGTCAGGACAGCATTTATCCAACTTAACAGAATATGGTCATCTAAGAACATCAAAACAAGAACCAAATTTAGGCTTTTCAATACAAACGTAAAGACTGTCATGCTATGATTCAGAGACATGAGTTATGACCAAGACAATACAACAGAGGATACAAACAACTGGAGGAGGATTTTAAAAATTGAACAGCAGGACAAGATCAGGAATGAGGAGGTCTGGGAAAGGGCAAGACAAGAACCTAAGAGCCTACAAATCATATCTAGGAAATGGAGGTGGATTGGTCACACTCTGAGAAAACCCGACACCAGCATAGCAAGACAAGCATCGACATGGATTCCTCAAGGAAATAGAAAACGAGGAAGACCTAGACTTACTTGGAGAAGAGAAATTATGACAGTGCTCAGATACAAGGGATACACATGGAAGGAAGCAGAGAATAATTCCAAGAACAAGGATGACTGGAGAGCCTTTATTAGTGGCCTATGCTCTCAAGGGACTGAAAGGCGATGATGATGATATTGATGATGATGATGATGATGATGATGCACTTTCGACCCCAGCTTCCTGTAAGTCACAGATAAGTGCTCCTTTTTTTCTATTATTTTTTCTCTTTTTTGTTCTATACCGCTGGATGTACATTTATATTTTCTCCATATTTACTCATAAACTATTCGAACGTTTCAGATCCACATCTGATAAAACTAACCTTTCAGAAGTAATAGATCAGAATCTATGTCTGCATTGTTGATCTTCTAGAGTTCCATGCATTTTTACTTAGTCTGCAAAATGTGGTAGCTGTCTTCTTTATTTGTTTATTGAAATATTCGTCTAGAGGTGGTGTAACTGCACATAGAAGACAGTAGTAGCTGTAGTTCATGCGGGTTTCCAGTCAATTTTAGATTTTTCTGTGTGGTTTTTGTATTCCACCAACAAATAAAAGTGTCCTCTTAGGATTTTGGTCGTTCTTATCTTGGCTGTGACATGTATAGGACTTTGGTTTCTTTTATCTTGACTCATAGGTGTGCTAACTTAGCAAGAATGGACACATAACTTTGAATGGCCAGTGTAATAAAACCAGGAAAGTACATTTCGAAGAGTGTGGAGTCTCGAACACAGCTCTGCATAACTGCACTGTTGTGTAAAATATACTGTGTTGGTGCTTGGCTTAACACATATTCATATACTCAAATTATTTCTTCCCCGTTTTTGTGTACAGCCCGGCAATGGGACCAAAAACTGCACCTCTTCATAAAACGAACCCAGGTTCAGATCCTTTCACTTATGTCTAGCTTGCTATCTGCGTATTTCAAATGTAGGAGGAGTTAACATCTTGACATTCAGCACAATTTTAACAAAAACATAAGCAACAACCTGTAAGTACATACAGGTCAATGAAATCCATTATATTTAATTACAAGCCACAAACATATCAAACGAAACAACGTCAAATGGGAACAACAAAACTAATACGACACGAAACGAGAAAACGCGTAACCGAAAGGTCAGACACCTCATAAATCAGCCTACACGAGAAAATAACTGTCACCATGGTGACTCTCATGTTAAACTATACATATACTCCAAATGGACCCTCTTCAATAAAAAAAACCTCACTAAGTTACCTTGTGCGCATCGCACTACTCTTCAATAATATATGTTCATAAATGCTACATCAACAAACTCATGGGTCACAATCACATCACTCAGCAAACATTTCTACTTCTACAAACTCATGAAGTCATAATAAAATCGCGCGGTTTTTATGATTGCATTTGTCTACAAAAAATGGCACTGAAATTAAACAAGAAACTCACTTCATCAAATTTATGAAATACATCAATATGCATGAAAACTTGTGAAATTTCTATATATGAATCATGAACACAGGAAAAAATAATAATGCGCAAAAGTTCATAGAGCATTCATAACTGGCATCTGACAACATACATGATAAATGATTCAAAATGGATGAGCTCACCGAAAATGGATAAAAATTAGATAAAAAAAGCAAACACGACAAAACAAACTCAACAATGACAAAGTTTCATGCGCGCTCTCTTACAGTTAAACACACCAATGGCAATTTCAGTGAAATATATTTAATCAGCATAGTAATATGGCATGATCAAATAATGGTGATTCATGATACACAAATAATACTTCTATGCAAAACACTGAAACACAGCTCATCGAAAACTTCAACTTCACTACATACATCACGTGCTGTGCTTCTTACAAGAAAACTTAAATTCGCATAAAACAAGCATCGGACAAAGACAAATTACACAACTTGAGGGAGGCGCAGGTGGAGATATGGCAGGAGGCTATTTACAAACATATCATACTAATATCCATAAGACAAATTATGAAAACAAAAACACTCTCCTCCATTTTTAAAATTTTATTTTATTTTTAAACTCGCAAGGGCTCGCTAGATAAGTTTACCAGCTGGCGGCGGGGAGGGTTTGTAGACTAAAATCTACTCAGCCTGGCTGGAAGGACTATCTTGTTGATCATGGTACCTTCCGTGCCAGGTCCCTCATTTCCTGGCCATATCTCGACAAATAAGGATAGATTAATTAACTAATAAACTACACATTACGGACTGGACATTACACACTTGCCAGTCACGTGCCCATATGAGGCGCTACTTTTATCTTTCCAGTCGACTGATCTGAAAAAGCCAAAGGCAGCCACAATTCCCTGTGTAATAAAACCAGGAAAGTACATTTCAAAGTGTGGGGACTCGAACACAACTCTGCATAACTGCACTCTTGACCTCAAAATTATCAAATATGCTTCCGTCAAAATATACGCAGACCTTCGTGTTTCAGTTAAGCGATGTGCGTTAGAAATAATGCTGAACATCCTTGTGTTTTGTGTAGTTCATATCTTTTCACGGCGTCATATGTGTTTTTTGAGGGTGACAAAAGCAAAGATGATAGTTACTTTTGGTCTATCCATTTTCCTATATTGTTTAAAGAGTAAAACCATGTCTCTGGCTGATCTCCTCTCCCTGACATTGTACTGTAGTTCGGGAAGAACACTTTATGCCAATTTGTGCAATCACTTTAGAGCCACTCGAGCGAGGGCCATACCTAATGTACTTGCCAGAGAGATTCCTCTATAATTGCTTAATTAACCCTTGTCACCTTTGTACAGCCATACTATGTTGACATCTAGCACAATCTGCACTGAGTGAAGAGCTTGTTGGGGTGTGGCTTGGGGGTATTTAGATTTTATCTCGGGACTTGTCTGCATCAGTATACGCTCACGGAACGCTAGAGTGTAGAAAATGGGGTAAGAAGAAAGCTCATAGAAAGAACTCACCAAAAGACTGGGGAAAGTAGGACCCAAGGACAGCTGGCAACTCACAATGCGTGGGACGACAGAACAAGTAGGACCCAAATAGAGTTGGCAACTCACAAAATGTGGGAAAACAGAACACTGAGAGCAGGCAGATCCATACTATAACATAAATGCAGAGATAACTCATTAGTAAACGAAGGCATATGAATATGAAGACACAGAACACACCAGAATATAAAAGAAAATAAAACATGAAGAGATTTTCGCTGAAAACAGGAACCCAAAAGAGATAATCCACAACTATATAAGCATGGAAAATAATTTGCCAAGAGACATAATTCATAACTATGTCAGTCAGTCAGTCATTTGCATATCCCTTGCGGAACTTTGCCTCTCTAATAGGATTCCTGTAGGCCTCTCCGTTGTGAGCAAGATGGCCTGCTGCTGATGCATCCATTTGCAGATCATCAACGATGTCTTGCAGCCATCTTCGCCTTGGTCTTCCTCTCTTTCTTTTTCCCATTATGTACACTTCCAAGACGGTCTTCTCTAGATTATCATGACGCATTTCAAGAGATAACTTATAAGTATATGCGAAAAAAAAAGATATCTCGCCACTACATAACGGAAAAAAAGGACATCAAGAGATAACATGCCATTGTATGTGGGAACGTGTGTATGAAAATAGTTGTTTCTCCATTATTTATGATAAAAACAGGACTAACGAGAGGTAACTCCTTATTACATGCAGGAAGAGAGAATGAACAGACACGACTATAGAACTGCTTATTCGCTCTAAAAAATAAACTAGAAAATCTAACCGCCCTCGCTGTGTCACTTGCCCTGTAGTCTGGGAAACTCAACTGATAATATTTCTTTGTCATCTTTATTCGCTGACTTTCCACATTTCACAACAATATTCTAGCTCTGCATTGCACTGACATACTCTTTTCCTCACTTTTAGGTCAAGGTAACATTCCCGTTTCCATGCCATTAAGGCATATTGGGGACACGGTGTTAGGCCCGTATTTTCCATGACCTTCGGCACATGAAAGTCTGATGTGGTCAGTATCACGCCTGGCCTCTTTACCTTCCCAGATTTCTCTGGTACCCATTTTTAAAGGCTGGGTCAACCCGGGCCCTTTTGGTGCATACCAGAAAAAAATCCCACCGCTGGGACTGAACCGGGTAAAACCTGATTAGTAAACTGTGCGCCTCACTTTTAAGGACATCTTTTATGTGTTAGTATCTTCTTCAGGTACTAAAAGCTGCCTTTGCTTTACCTATTAGCCATTTTACTTCATTTGTGCACTTCTCATCAAGTTTTATTATTGTTTCAAGGTAGCTGAAATTATTTACTTGTATCAGTGTCTTCCCATTTGAAAGGATGTTACACTTTGGTATTGGTTTTTTCGGTAGTATGTTATTATTATTATTATTATATTGTTTCTGTTTAGCTCTAGGTCTATTTTACAGCCCTCTTTAATAACCTTATTCACTAATTTCAGCAAATTGCTTTCCCCTTCTAAAATTAGAACGGTGTCAACACATATCCCAGGTTACTGATTGTTGTGGCCTCTTATTTTAATTCTTTTCACATTTGGATGCCTCTCATGATGTTTTCACTGTATCATGAGAGTAGATCAGGCGACAATTCGCACTCTTATCTTAGGCCTCGTTTTATATCTTCATACACTGTTCACTCGTATTACTGTTCTTTGATTCCAGTTCATAATGTTACTAATTCCAATATCTTTACCATCTATATCAAGTTTTTCTAACATTAGTATCACACCTTCATGCCTAACTCAGTCAATAGCTTTCGCGTAATCAATAAAGCACAAATATAAATCTTCGATTACACTAAAGATCGTACTATTATAGGTCTTAATATAAAAAACATGTCTTATTTGTGCTTTTGTCTCTTGACAAAACGACTTTGTTTTTCTGCGATTTCAGTTTATAATTTTATTTCGTTTTCTTAGATTAATGATTCTTAATAGTATTTTTGTGACATAAACTGATTGTGCGATGTTGATCATATTCTGTTGCTCCAGCTTTCTTTGTAAGTACAATGAAAACTGATATGGATAATCTAATGGTATGTGTCCTGTTTCGTAAATCGTATTTAGGATGCTTGTTACTTCTTCTATGTCGATATATCCTAGTGCCCTGACTTCTCTTGTGATGTTATGATGCCTGCATTTGTTTGACTGCATGTCATAGTTCTATTTCCAGTAAAGGTGGTTCTTCATTATTCATGCTAACATTGAACTGCTCATTTCTTTGGTTTATACTGGTCTTTTATGCGCTCAGATCAAGTCTCCATGATTCCCTGTTTTCCCACAAAAACTTCATCCTCCTTTGTTTTCAAACAACCTGTTGCTTTGCTTATTCTATTCCCACAAAGTTCTTTAATCTTTATTTTTTCTAAATGAAATTCTTTTCCATTATAAAACTGCTTTTTCAATCTCACCACATTGCTCTAACAGCCAACTCTCTTTCTCATCAGTGCACAGCCTTTTTATTTCGTTGTTAACCTCTTCATACTATGTCTATTTTTGTCCTTCCTTCTCTCTATCAATTCTACAGTTTCATCCACTTTTTTTTTCTTTTTTCTGTATCGGTGCTTCTAATGTTGGCGGAATGATTCTTTTAAAGTTTCCTATGTATCATGTACGTCTTGAAAATAATATTTCCTAATCTAACAACACATCATATTTTAACAAATCTTGTCCGGATACTTTTTGTTCACAGTTCGTATGTCATTATATGAATGAGAGGAAAGTCGAGACGTTGCAGCTGTGTCCTGATAAAGAATAGAGCTGCTCCTAGCTTATTATAACAGCTTGCTGTCATTTCCACAACGTTGGATTCGTTTTCTATGGGTTTAATGTATTCATCCATTTATTTCTGTCCTGGGCTGCTTCTTCTGTCTCCAGGTATAGTCCATCTTTTTTTTTTATCTCTACTTCAAGGTTCCTTGGCCAGGTGTTTCTAGATTTTCCTTGTTTTCTCTTTCCTGGGAGATTCCAGGTAAGAGTCTGTCTGGTTGTGTTTGTGGTAGGCTTTCAAAATGTATGTCCTATTTATGTCCAACAAGAGCCTGTGTGGTTGTGTTTGTGGTAGGGTTTCAAAGTGTATGTCCTATCTATCTCCAACGTCTTTTCATTTATTTCTTTCACTATGAGTTGATTTGTTTTCTGCCATAGCTCTTCATTGCCAATGGTATCTGGCCATTTAATCTGATGGACCATCATCCTTTGGCAGTTTGATACCTTTGGCTGTTGCTGATCCAAAGAACAAGACCTATTTAACGTTTGTAATGAACCGTCTAAGTTTTATTTTTTTGTTCTTCCTTACGTTTCTCAGCTGTAGAAATGCTACTATAGCCTTCCCAAGACTTGCTGTAATATCTGCTTCTATACTACCCTTTCTGCCTATAATGATGCCGAGATATGTTACTATGTTTATTTCTTCTAATTTCTTGCCTTCTAAGGTGACTGAGTTTGCGTTGATTGTGTTTAGTCTGAGAATTCATGTTTTTCCTCCATTTATTTCTAGTTCACCTTGTGCTGATATCTTGGACACAGTGTTGTTGTTGTTTTTTTTTTGCAACTGATGTTGATTATGATTTTGTTTGTCTGTGTAATACTCTTCTTAACCTATTTGTTTGTCTGTGTAATACCCTTCTTAACTTCTTTGTTTGTCTGTGTAATACTCTTCTTAACCTATTTGTTTGTCTGTGTAATACTCTTCTTAACTTCTTTGTTTGTCTCTTTTAATACCCTTCTTAACTTCTTTGTTTGTTTGTGTAATACTCTTCTTAACTTCTTTGTTTGTTTGTGTAATACTCTTCTTAACTTCTTTGTTTGTTTGTGTAATACTCTTCTTAACTTCTTTGTTTGTTTGTGTAATACTTTTCTTAACTTCTTTGTTTGCTATCCTATTTTCATCTTGTGCCTTGAAGTTTTGGTTCCTTGCGCCGCTGTTGTTACAGCTGTTTTCTTTTCTCTAATGTATGGATGTAGTCAAAGTCTAATTTTGTAGGTTGTAAGATGATTTACCAGTCAAAAAATGAGCTCATATTAACAGTGGTTACTGAAGATTAAAATGACATGTGCAGGAGACATGCGCAGTTGTTTGAACGCGGATAAGACCCCAGCGGTTTGATTATTCGCACGCGATCTGCTAGATAGGCTAAAACAGCACAAGCGGAAAAATACTATAGAAAACATTGACTTGAAGCAAAAGTGGAAAAATACTATAGAAAACATTGACTTGAAGCAAAAGTGGAAAAATACTACAGAAAACATTGACTTGAAGCAAAAGTGGAAAAATACTATAGAAAACATTGACTTGAAGCAAAAGTGGAAAAATACTACAGAAAACATTGACTTGAAGCAAAAGTGGAAAAATACTACAGAAAACATTGACTTGAAGCAAAAGTGGAAAAATACTACAGAAAACATTGACTTGAAGCAAAAGTGGAAAAATACTACAGAAAGCATTGACTTGAAGCAAAAGTGGAAAAATACTACAGAAAACATTGACTTGAAGCAAAAGTGGAAAAATACTAAAGAAAACATTGACTTGAAGCACAAGAGGAAAAATACTGCAGAAAACATTGACTTGAAGCAAAAGTGGGAAAATACTACAGAAAACATTGACTTGAAGCAAAAGTGGAAAAATACTACAGAAAACATTGACTTGAAGCAAAAGTGGAAAAATACTACAGGAAACATTGACTTGAAGCAAAAGTGGAAAAATACTACAGAAAACATTGACTTGAAGCAAAAGTGGGAAAATACTACAGGAAACATTGACTTCAAGCACAAGCGGAAAAATAATGCAGGAAACATTGACTTGAAGCACAAGAAGAAATATACTACAGGAAACACTGACTTGAAGCACAAGAGGAAAAATACTACAGGAAACATTGACTTGAAGCACAAGAGGAAAAATACTACAGTAAACATTGACTTCACGCACAAGATGAAAAATACTACAGGAAACATTGTCTTGAAGCACAAGCGGAAAAATACTACAGGAAACATTGACTTAAAGCACAAGCGAAAGGATACTACAGAAAACATTGACTTGAAGCACAAGCGAAAGGATACTACAGAAAACATTGACTTGAAGCACAAGCGAAAGGATACTACAGAAAACATTGACTTAAAGCACAAGCGAAAGGATACTACAGAAAACATTGACTTGAATCATAAGGGAAAGGATACTACAGAAAACATTGACTTGAAGCACAAGCGGAAAGATACTACAGGAAACATTGACTTGAACCATAAGGGAAAGAATACTACAGAAAACATTGACTTGAAGCACGAGAGAAAAGATACAACAGAAAACATTGACTTGAAGCACGAGAGAAAAGATACTACAGAAAATATTGACTTGAAGCACGAGAGAAAAGATACTACAGAAAATATTGACTTGAAGCACAAGCGGAAAGATACTACAGGAAACATTGACTTGAAGCACAAGCGGAAAGATACTACAGGAAACATTGACTTGAAGCACGAGAGAAAAGATACTACAGGAAACATTGACTTGAAGCACGAGAGAAAAAATACTACAGGAAACATTGACTTGAAGCACGAGAGAAAAGATACTACAGGAAACATTGACTTGAAGCACGAGAGAAAAGATACTACAGGAAACATTGACTTGAAGACTAGATATGGGAAACTGTGAAATGAAGGTCTACGCCTCACCACTACACGGGGAAAAGATTAAATGAAGCGAGACATCTTACAGCTGTATAGAGAAAAAAAGATTAATAAAAGCAAGATCCATAACAACATTATAGAGTTAAATATTCATTGAAACAAGACATCTTACAGCTGTATAGAGAAAAAAAGATTAATAAAAGCAAGATCCATAACAACATTATAGAGTTAAATATTCATTGAAACAAGACATCTTACAGCTGTATAGAGAAAAAAAGATTAATAAAAGCAAGATCCATAACAACATTATAGAGTTAAATATTCATTGAAACAAGACATCTTACAGCTGTATAGAGAAAAAAAGATTAATAAAAGCAAGATCCATAACAACATTATAGAGTTAAATATTCATTGAAACAAGACATCTTACAGCTGTATAGAGAAAAAAAGATTAATAAAAGCAAGATCCATAACAACATTATAGAGTTAAATATTCATTGAAACAAGACATCTTACAGCTGTATAGAGAAAAAAAGATTAATAAAAGCAAGATCCATAACAACATTATAGAGTTAAATATTCATTGAAACAAGACATCTTACAGCTGTATAGAGAAAAAAAGATTAATGGAAAGAAGATCTCTAACAACTTTATAGAGATAAAGTTTAAATGAAGCGAGATATCTCAAGATTATTTAGGGAATTCTTGAATGATGTGAGATATCTCAGCTTTATATAGAGAAAAAAAAATAAATGGAAGGACAACTCCAGCGCTGTATAGAGAAAAAAAAATAAATGGAGGGACATACTCTAGCGCTGTATAGAGAAAAAAAGACAAATGAACGGAGATGCCCTAGCGTTTTAAAGGGTAAAAAGATAAATGAAGGGACATTCCCTAGCGTTATACAAAATAAAAAAGATAAATGAAGAGAATTCCATAGCGTTATACAGAGTAAAGAGATAAATGAAGGGAAATTCCCTAGCGTTATACAGAGAGTAAAAATATACATGAAGTGAGATATCCCACAGCCATACAGAGTAAAAAGCTAAATTAAATGAGATACCCCAGCGCTATACAGAGTAAAAAGATAAATAAAGTGAGGTACCCCAGCGCTATACAGATTAAAAAGACATAATGAAGTGAGATACCCCAGGGCTGTACAGAGTAAAAAGATAAATGAAGAGAGATGCCATAGCGCTATACAAAGTGAAAAGATACATGAAGTGAGAAACCCCAGCGCTATATATATATATATATATATATATATATATATATATATAAAAGATAAATGAAGTTAGATAGCCCAGCGCTATATGTAGGAAAAAGATAAATGAAGTCAGATACCCCAGCGCTATGTGTAGGAAAAAGATACATGAAGTCAGATACCCTAGCGCTATATAGAGAAAAAGATAAATATGTGAGATACTCCAGCACTGTATTGAGTAAAAAGAACCATGAAGTGAAATAACAAAGCACTATACTGAAAAAAGTAACTCATTTGATTCTCTAAACAAAGATTTGTAAATCAGTAATGAAAACAATTTGTTGATCAATAAGGACAAACAACAATGTGTAGATCAATAATAAAAACAATTTGTAGATCAGTAATGAAAACAATTTGTAGATCAGTAATGAAAACAATTTGTAAATCAGTAATGAAAGCAATTTGTAGATCATTAATGAAAACAATTTGTAAATCAATTAGTAAAACAATTTGTAGATCAAAAAGTAAATCAATTTGTAGATCAATAAGGAGAACAATTTGTAGATCAGTAATGAAAACAATCTGTTGATCAATTAGTAAAACAATTTGTAGATCAATAAGGAAAACAATTTGTAGATCAAAAAGTAAATCAATTTGTAGATCAATAAAGAAAACAATTTGTAATTCAGTAATGACAAGGAAACTAGACAAAATAATCAGCTGCTTACCACAGAATCCTCATGCGGCGCATAGAGTCCTCCTAATCCGTAGTTAATCACCTGGAACGGTTCGGATGACGTCATAAGCGTATGCTGTGTGATATCTAGACCTGTCACGTGACCGACGCGTTGCGAGAGAGCACGAAGGATATCAGTCACGTCTGGTAGCCAAGCTCTTTCGCAGACAAATAAAAATAGCGTTGAAATGAAAGGCCAGGGATGTCATTACTTAGCGATGTCATAGGTCTATGATAGTATAGGTCTTCGATGTGGTTAGTATATGATGTGATAGAACTATGATGTGATAGGCCTATGATGTTACAGGTCTTTGATGTTATAGATCTACGATGTTATAGGTCTTTGATGTTATAGATATTTGATGCAATATGTATATGATGTGATAGGTCTGTGATGCTATAGGTCTGTAATGTGATATATCTATGATATGATAGACCTATGATGTTATAGATCTATGAAGCGATATATCAGTGATAATACAGGTCAGTGATGTGATAGATCTATGATGTGATAGGTCTATCATGTTATAAGTCTTTGATGTTATAGATATTTGATGCAATATGTCTATGATGTGATAGGTTGATAATGTTATAGGTCTGTGATGGTATAGGCTATGGTGTGATAGGTCTATAATGTGATAATTTAAAATAAAAGTAAGAAGAACTGTAGTAATTAATGAGCACACAGTATAACAGTTTAACGTGCGAACCTGCAGGGAAATGTGTTTTCTCCAGCAATTCAGCGTGTAAACTTCTCCATTTATTCTAACCTCTGTAAACTTCTCCATTTATTCTAACCTCTGTAAACTTCTCCATTTATTCTAACTTCTGTAAACTTCTCCATTTATTCTAACCTCTGTAAACTTCTCCATTTATTCTAACCTCTGTAAACTTCTCCATTTATTCTAACCTCTGTAAACTTCTCCATTTATTCTAACTTCTGTAAACTTCTCCATTTATTCTAACTTCTGTAAACTTCTCCATTTATTCTAACTTCTGTAAACTTCTCCATTTATTCTAACCTCTGTAAACTTCTCCATTTATTCTAACTTCTGTAAACTTCTCCATTTATTCTAACTTCTGTAAACTTCTCCATTTATTCTAACCTCTGACTGAAGTTTCTTGTGGCGAGATAAGATTACAATAAAAAGTTTCTTCTTTTTAGTAAATATTACAGTAACATCTCTTATTATGCCAAGTTAAGAGTGCAGTAACAACTTAAATGCACTTACTGAAGAAGACAATAAATTGTTAAATAACCAATTAAAAAATGCAGTAAACAGTTTATTTTTTCAACTTGGTAAAGATAGAAATAAAAGTTTTCTTTGTCTACTTGGTAAAGATAGCAATAAAAAGTTTATTTTTTGTAAAGATAGCAATAGTTCCATGGAGGAACTGATCAGAAACCTTGGAGGAACTGATAAAAAACCATGGAGGAACTGATCAGGAACATTCGAGAAACTGATCAAAAACTTTAGGAGGAACTTATCAACAAATTGAGAGGAAATGATAAAAAACCTTGGAGAAACTTCTTAAAATATTGGAGGAACTGATCAAACACAAAAAGAAAGAACTGGTCAAAAACCTTGGAGGAACTGATAAAGAATCGTGGAGTAACTGATCAACAGATTGGAAGAACTGACCATAAACTTGGAGAAGATTATAAAAAAAATTTGGTGAAACTGATAACAAATTTTGGAGGAACTGATCAAAAACCTTGGAGGAACTGATCACACAACCCGAGAAAGGCAGAAAACAACTCTGCGGAATTGATAAAATACCATGGAGGAAATGATAAAAAACATTCGAGGAACTGATAAAAAACCTTAGAGGAGCTAATCACAAAACGTGGAGTAGCCTATTTAAAAAGTTTGAGGAACTTATACAAAGATTTAGAAGAATTAACCAAAATCTTTGGAGAAACCGATCATAAACGTTTAAAGAATTGATGAAAAATGTAGAGTTACTGATCAATAATCTTAGAGGAACTGATCAAAATACTTGAAGTAACTGATAAAACCATTGGAGAAATTCGTCAAAAGACTTGGATCATTTGATCAAAAAACCTCGGAGGAACTGATCGGAAACTTTGGAGGACCTGATAAAAAAACATTGGAGTAAAGATTTGGAGGACCTGATGTGAAACCTTGGAGGAATATACATCGGAGGAAATGATACAAAACCTTGGAGGAAATGATTCAAAAACTCGAAGAAACGTATGCCAAACATTTGAGGATAAACCTTGGAAGCACTGATCAATAACTTTGGAAGAACTGACCCACAATCTTTCTGATAAAGACCTGGGAGAAACTAATCAAAAACTCTGGAGTAACTGATCAAAAACTTTGGAGGACCTGATTAAAAGATTTGGAGAAATTGATAAAAAAAATCTTGGTGCAACTGATCAAAAACCTTGGAGGAACTGATAAAAAATCATGGAGGAACTGATCAAAAACCTTGGAGGAGCTACTAAAAAAACCTATGGGAAACTGATAACAACCTTGGAGGAACTTATCACAATTCTTGGTAAAACTGGTCAAAAACATGATAAAGCAAACCTTATAGAAACTAAAAAAAATTTGGAGACACTGATGAAAAACCCTGGAGATACTGATAAAAAAATCGAGAAAATGATAAAAAAAAATTGGAGGATTAGGAGGAACATATCACAAAATTGGTGGAACTTTTCACAAAATGGCTAAACCGATAATAACACTCAGAGAAAGTTGTAAAAACCTTGGAGGAACTGATCAAAAACCTTTGAGGAATCGAACAAAAACCATGGAGGAACTGATCAGAAACCTTGGAGTAACTGATAAAAACCATAGAGGAACTGATCAGGAACATTCTAGAAACTGATCAAAAACTTTTAGAAGGACTTATCAGCACATTGAGAGGAAATGATAAAAAACATTCGAGGAACTGATAAAAAACCTTAGAGGAGCTAATCACAAAACGTGGAGTAGCCTATTTAAAAAGTTTGAGGAACTTATACAAAGATTTAGAAGAATTAACCAAAATCTTTGGAGAAACCGATCATAAACGTTTAAAGAATTGATGAAAAATGTAGAGTTACTGATCAATAATCTTAGAGGAACTGATCAAAATACTTGAAGTAACTGATAAAACCATTGGAGAAATTCGTCAAAAGACTTGGATCATTTGATCAAAAAACCTCGGAGGAACTGATCGGAAACTTTGGAGGACCTGATAAAAAAACATTGGAGTAAAGATTTGGAGGACCTGATGTGAAACCTTGGAGGAATATACATCGGAGGAAATGATACAAAACCTTGGAGGAAATGATTCAAAAACTCGAAGAAACGTATGCCAAACATTTGAGGATAAACCTTGGAAGCACTGATCAATAACTTTGGAAGAACTGACCCACAATCTTTCTGATAAAGACCTGGGAGAAACTAATCAAAAACTCTGGAGTAACTGATCAAAAACTTTGGAGGACCTGATTAAAAGATTTGGAGAAATTGATAAAAAAAATCTTGGTGCAACTGATCAAAAACCTTGGAGGAACTGATAAAAAATCATGGAGGAACTGATCAAAAACCTTGGAGGAGCTACTAAAAAAACCTATGGGAAACTGATAACAACCTTGGAGGAACTTATCACAATTCTTGGTAAAACTGGTCAAAAACATGATAAAGCAAACCTTATAGAAACTAAAAAAAATTTGGAGACACTGATGAAAAACCCTGGAGATACTGATAAAAAAATCGAGAAAATGATAAAAAAAAATTGGAGGATTAGGAGGAACATATCACAAAATTGGTGGAACTTTTCACAAAATGGCTAAACCGATAATAACACTCAGAGAAAGTTGTAAAAACCTTGGAGGAACTGATCAAAAACCTTTGAGGAATCGAACAAAAACCATGGAGGAACTGATCAGAAACCTTGGAGTAACTGATAAAAACCATAGAGGAACTGATCAGGAACATTCTAGAAACTGATCAAAAACTTTTAGAAGGACTTATCAGCACATTGAGAGGAAATGATAAAAAAAACCTTGGAGAACTTCTTAACAGATTGGAGGAACTGATCAAACAAATTGAAGGAACTGGTCAAAAACCTTAGAGGAACTGATAAAGATTCTTGGACTGACTGATCAACAGATGGAAGAACTGATCATAAACTTGGAGGACATTATAAAAAAAAATTGGTAAAATGATACAATTTTGGAGGAACTGATAAAACATCTTTGAGGAACTGATCACAAAACACGAGGAAGGCATAAAACAACTCTGCGGAATGTATAAAATACCATGGAAGAAATGATTTTTAAAAATTCGAGGAACTGATAAAAAAAACTTTGTAGTAACTGATAAAAACACGTGCAGGAGCTGATTAAAAACGTTTGAGGAACTTATACAAAAACTTTGGAAGAATTGACCACGACATTTGGAGAAACTGATCAAAATCTTTTGTGAAACTGATCCTAAACCATTGAGTAAGTGATGAAAAATGTCGAGTTACTGACCAATAACCTTGAAGGAACTGATCAAAATCCTAGAGAAACTCACCAAAAGCCTTGGATCAACTGATCAAAAACCTTGGAGAAACTAATCTAAAACTTTTGAGGACCTGATCAAAAACATTGGAGAAAAAGATTTGTAGGACCTGATTGGAAACCTTGTAGGAATATACATTGGAGGAAATGATACAAAACCTTGGAGGAAATGATTCAAAAGCTCGAAGAAATGTATGCCAAACCTTTGAGGATACACCTTGGAAGCACTGATCAATAACCTTGGAGGAACTGACCTAAATCTTTTCTAGCAAAGACCTGGGAGAAACTAATCAAAGACTTCGGAGTAACTGATCAAATACCTTGCAGAAACTGATCACAAACTTTGGATGAACTAATCAAAAATTTGTGGGAAATTGATAACAACTTTGGAGTAACTGATCACAATCCTTTATAAAACTGGTTAAAAACCTGAGAGAAACTGATAAAGCAAACCTCATAGACACTAAAACCTTTTCGAGATACGGATAAAAAACCTTGGAGAAACTGATTTTAAAAATCCGAGAAACTGATAAACAAAATTGGAGGACTAGGTGGAACGTATCACAAAAGTGAAGGAACTTATCACAAAATGGGAAAAACTGATAATAACACTCAGAGAAAGTGGCAAAAACTATGGAGGAACTAATCAAAAACCTTTGAGGAATTGAAAAACAACCACGGAGAAACTGATCAGAAACCTTGGAGAAACTGATAAAAAACCATGGAGGAACTGATCAAAAACCATGGAGGAACTGATCAGGAACATTCTAGGAACTGATCGAAAACTTTTGAAAGGACTTATCAACAAATTGAGAGGAAATGATAAAAAACCTTGGAGAAACTGATCAATAGATTGGAGGAACTGATCAACAGATTGAAGAACTGATCATAAATTTGGAGGAGATGATAAATAAGACTTGGTGAAACTGATGAAACATTTGGAGGAACTGATCAATAAAGTTTGGAGGAACTGATCAAAATCTTTTAGGACCTGGACAAAAACCTTGGAAAAACTGATCTAAAACGCTGGACAAACTGATGAATAACAGTGGAGGAATTGATCAAAAACCTTGGAGCATTCGAATAAAACCGTTGGAGGATCTGATCAAAAACCTTCGAGAAACTGATTACAAACCTTGGAGTAACAGATCACAGACATTGGTAAAACGAATAAAAAATCTTGGAGGAACTGATCAAAAACCTTCGAGAAACTTATAAAAACCCTGGAGTCACAGATAACAGGTCTTGTTATAAATGATCAAAAACCTTTGAGAAATAGATAAAAAACCTTGAAGGAACTGATAAAAAACCTTGGAGGAACTAATAAAAAAACCGTGTAGCAAATGATCAAAAACCACTTTCTGGAACCGTGGAAGAACTGATAAAAACCCTGGAGGAATTGATCAGGAACCATGGAGGTACTGATCAGGAACCCTGGAGGAACAAATTAAAACTGTCTGAGTAACTGATCAAAACTTTGGAAAAACTGATCTTTGGAAGAACTGACCAAATTCTTTGGAGGAATTGATAAGAAAACTTGGAGTAAAAAAGTATTTGGAGATACTGATTAAAAAACCTTGTAAGAAAATACCTCGAAGGAACTGATACAAAACGTTGTAGGAACAGATTCAAAACCTTGTAGATACTGAACTTTTGATAAACTGATAAAAAACTTTGGAGGTACAGATAAAAACCTGTGGGAAACTGATAAAAAATATTGGAGGAACTGATAAGAAATTTAAGAGTAACTGATCAAAAACTTTGAAGGATCTGATTAAAATCCTTGGAGAAATTGTGGTCGGTGGGTTGTAACCGGGGGTGGTGGATGGGGAACCGGGGAGGGGAGAGAGAGTGATACAATGCTGACCTAGCTAGGAGAAGTTGAAACAGGTGATTGGGGAAGAGAGGTTGCAAAGTGATGCTGTGAGGAGGTTTGACAAGTAAGAAGGGGTGGACGTAGTGGAGAGGTACTATAATGATTGAAGAGAATGTTAAGTGTAGCTAAACAGCGAGTTTAACCCATGTGGCTCCAACATCCCATAATTTTGAATGCAGCGGTTATCAAGCCCCAGGCGGCTTGTGTCATCTGCGTGACATTGTTTGATGGTTGTTACCATAAAATCAGATTTGCCTCTGTGGTTGGGGCCATTGAAATGATTTGGGACTGGTTTCGAAGCATGATGGGTGATGTCGTACATATATTTTTGCATGCAGTCCCCTAATCTGAGGCCAGTCTCACCAATATATATTATCCTGCATTTTTTACAAACGATGACATATATCACATTACGGGACTCGCATGTGAATCCCTCATGAAGAGTGAGGATAGTTTTGAGAAAGGTGACTGTTTTCGTTTCCCAGACTGCCGGGCAGGTAACGCACGGAGGCGGTTACATTTTCTGGTGCCAACATATGTAAGGCTCTGCTTCAAGTGGCTGTGGACGAGGATGTCCTTAAGGTTTGCCTCACGTTTGTATGCCAGTACAATGTGTGTTAAGGATTTGGAGGACCTGATGTGAAACCTTGGAGGAATATACATCGGAGGAAATGATACAAAACCTTGGAGGAAATGATTCAAAATCTCGAAGAAATGTATGCAAAACACTTGAGGAGAAACCTTGGAAGCACTGATCAATAACCTTGGAAGCACTGATCAATAACCTTGGAGGAACTGATCTAAAACCTTTCTGGTAAAGACTTTGGAGCAACTAATAAAAAACTTCGGAGTAACTGATCAAAAACCTTGGAGAAACTGATTAAAAACCTTGGAGAAACTGATAAAAAACTTTGGAGGAACTGATAAAAAACTTTGGAGGAACTGATCAGGAACCACGGAGGTACTGATCAGGAACCTCTAAGGAACAAATTAAAAGTGTCTGGGTAACTGATCAAAACTTTGGAAAAACTGATCTTTGGTATAACTGACCAAATTCTTTGGAGGAATTGATAAGAAGCCTTGGAGTAAAATGATTCGGAGAAACTGAATAAAAAAACTAAATGCCTCGAAGGAACTGATACAAATCCTAGTTGTAACAGATTCGAAACCTTGGAGGTACTGATCAATAAACTTGGATAAACTGATAAAAAAAACCTTGGAGGTACAGATATAAAGCTGTGAGAAACTGATAACAAAATATTGGAGACACTGATTTTAAAAACCTAAGAGAAACTGATCAAAAACTTTGGAGAACCTGATTAAAAACATTGGAGAAATTGATCAAAAACCTTGGAGGAAGTAATCACAAAACTTGGAGGAAATGATTAACAACCTTGGAGGAAATTATCAAAAAAATAGTGTAAGTGATAACAAAATTGGGGAATTGATCACAAAATTGTAGGAGCTGATAAAAAAAAATTAGTCGAACTGACCAAGTAACTTGGAGGAAATCATTACAAACTATACAGGAGCTGATCAAACAAATTGGAGAGACTGATCAAAAACCTTCGGGGAACTGATAAACGAACTTGGAATCACTGATAAAAAACCAAGGAGAAATGGATCAAAAACCTTCGAGGAAGTGATAAAAAATTTTGAAGAAACGTTTCGACAAATTGGAGGAACTGATCAAAAATTTGCAGGAGATGGTCAAACTGTTAAAATAAATTATCAGAAACCTTGGAGGAACTGACCAAAAAACACGGGGAAGGTATAAAAAGACTCTGAGGAATTGATAAAATATAACGGTGGAAATGATCAAAAACATTCCAGGAACTGATAAAAAAAACCTTAGAGGAACTGATACACAAACGTGGAGGAACTGATTAAAAACGTTTGAGGAACATATCAAAAAATTTGGAAGAATCGACCAAACCTTTTGGAGGAAGTGATCAAAAATTTTTGGAGAAACCGATTTTAAACCTTTGAGGAGCTGATGAAAAATCATCAATAGCCTTGGAATAACTGATCAAAATCCTTGGAATAACTGATAAAACCCTTGGATAAACTCATCAAAAGCCTTGGATCAACTGATCAAAAACCTTGGAGAAACTGATCGAAAGTTTTGAGGACCTGATCAAAAACACTGGAGAAAAAGATTTAGAAGAACTGATGTGAAACCTTGGAGGAATATACATCGGAAGAAATGATACAAAACATTGGAGGAAGTTATTCAAAAGCTCGAAGTAACGTATATAAAACTTTTGAGGAGAATCCTTGGAAGTACTGATCAATAACCTTGGAGGAACTGACATAAAACCTTTCTGGCAAAGACCTGAGAGAAACTAATAAAAAATTTCGGAGTAACTGATCAAAAATCTTGAAAAAAACTAATCAAAAACTTTGAAGGACTTGATTAAAAGCCTTGGAGAAATTGATCAAAAACCTTGGAGTAATTGATAAAAAAAAACCTGGAGGAACTGATAAAAAATCTTGGATGAGCTAATCAAAAGCATGTGTGAAACTGATGACAACTTTGGAGGAACTGATCACAATCCTTGGAAAAACTAGTTAAAAACCTGGGAGAAACTGATAAAGCAAACTTTATAGAAACTAAAAAAAATCTTGCAGACAATGATGAAATACCTTGTAAAAACTGATTTTAAAAAATTGGAGGACTAGGCGGAACGTATCACTTAAGTGGAGGAATGTTTCACAAAATGTCAAAAACTGATAAAAACACTCAGAGGAAATTGTGAAAACCTTGGAGGAACTGATGAAAAAGTTTTGAGGAATTGAACAAAAACCATGGAGGAACTGATCAGAAACCTTGGAGGAACTGATACAAAACCATAGAGGAACTGATGAGGAACATTCGAGGAACTGATCAAACCTTTTGGAGAGACTTATCAGCAAATTAATAGGAAATAATAAAAAAAAAAACTTGGAGAAACTGCTAAACAGATTGGACGAACTGATAAAACAAATTGGACGAACTTGTAAAAAAAAACCTTGGAGGAACTGATAAAAAATCTTGGAGTAACTGATCAATAGATTGGATGAACTTTCCACAAATTTGGAGGAGATTATAAATAAAAGTTTGGTGAAACCGATGAAACATTTGGAGGAACTGATCAAAAGACCTTGGAGGAACTGATAAAAAACTTTAAAGGTCCTAAACAACATTTTTGGAGAAATGTCTCTAAAACATTGGATAAACTGATCAAAAACCTTGGGGGATTCGAATAAAAATTTTGAAGGATCTGATAAAAAATCTTTGAGAAACTAATCACAAACAAACAGGTCACAGACCTTGGTAAAACGGATCAAAAACCTTTGAGAAATTGATAAAAAAACCTTAGAGTACTGACCAAAAACCTAGGAGGAACTGATACAAATCCGTGTAGCAAATTATCATAAACCATAGAAAAAACTCTTCTGGAACCGTGGAAGAAATGATCAAAAACCCTGGAGGAACTGATTGGGAAACATGGAGGAACATATTAAAAGTGTTTGAGTAACTGATCAAAACTTTGGAAAAGCTGATCTTTGAAAGAACTGACCAAATTCTTTGGAGGATTTGATAAGAAAACTTGGATTAAAAGGATTTGGAGGAACTGATTAAAAAACCTTGGAAGAAAATATCTCGAAGGAACTGATACAAAACCTCAGAGGAACTGATTCAAAACCTTGGAGGTACTGATCAATAACCTTGGATAAACTGATCAAAAACTTTGGAGGAACTGATAAAAAACTTTGGAGAAACTGATCCTAAGACTTTGAGGAACTGATGAAAAATCTCCAGTTACTGATCAACTAATCAAAAACCTTGGAGAGACTGATCGAAAAATTTTGAGGACCTGATCAAAAACATTGGAGAAAAATATTTGGAGGACCTGATGTGAAACCTTGGAGGAATATACATATGATGAAATGATACAAAAACTTGGGGGAAATTATTAAAAAGCTCGAAGAAACGTATGCAAAACCTTTGAGGAGAAACCTTGGAAGCACTGATCTTGGAGGACTGACCTAAAACCTTTCTGATAAAGACCTGGGAGAAACTAATAAAAAAACTTGAAAAAACTGATTTAAAACATTGGAGCACCTGATTAAAATCCTTGTAGAAATTGATCAAAATCCTTGGACCAACTGATCAAAAACCTTGGAGTAACTGATTAAAAACCTTGGAGGAACTGATCAAAAACGTGGATGAACTAATCAAAAACCTGTGGGAAACTAATAACAACCTTAGAAGAACTGATCCTGATCACAATCCTTGGTAAAACTAGTTAAAAACCTGGGAGAACCTGATAAAGCAAACCTTATAGAATGTTTCAAAAATCTTGGAGACCCTGATTAAAAACCTTGGAGGAAATGATCAAAGAAGTTGCAGGAACTAATCACAAAACTTGGAGGAAATGATTAATACCGTAGGAGGAAATTATTTTTAAAAAATTGGAGTAAGTGATAAAAAAAATTGGAGGAATTGATCACAAAATTATAGGAGGTGATGAAAATCTTAGACGAACTTACTAGGTACCATTTAGGAAATCATCAACAACTATGAAGGAACAGATCAAACAAATTGAAATAACAATCAAAATCCATGAAGGAAATGATCAAAAACTATGCGGGAACTGATCAAACAAATTGGAGAGACGGATCGAAAACCTTGGAGGAACAGATAATAGAACTTGGAACCACTGATTAAAAAAACAGTGAGAAATGGTCAAAAACCTTCGAGGAAGTGATAAAAAACCATTGAGAAACTTATCAACAGATTGGAGGAACTGATCATAAACTTGGAGGAGATGATAAAAAATTTGGTGCAACTGATAAACAAATTTGGAAGAACTGATAAAAAGTTTGGAGGAACTAATCACCCACCTTGGACGAAATTATCTCAAACCTTGGAAGACTGATCAAAAACCTTTGGAGAAATGATAAAACCGTTGCAGGAACTGATTAAAAACCGCGGAGGAACTGATAAAAAACCTTGGAGGAGCTATTCTAAACGTTTGTAAGAATTGATCAAATACTTTGTAGTAACTGATCAAAAACTGTGATGGAACTGATCACAAATCTTGGCGGAAAAACCTTCGAGAAAATGATCAGAAAGCTTGGAAGAAAAAACATTGGAGAACCTTTAGCAACTGATCAGAAGTCTTCTAGGAACTGATCAGTAACCTTGAAGAAACTGATCTAAAACCTTGGAGGAACTGATAAAAAACCTTCGGAGAACTGATCAAAACCCTTAGAGCAACTGATTAAAAATCCTCGAAGGAACTGATAAGAAAGTGTGTAGGAGTTGACCAAAACCTTTGCAGTAACTGATCAAAATATTTGAAGGAACTGATCAAAACTTGTGGAAAAAAAATAAACCTTCGAGGAAATGATCAAAAACCTTGGATGAAAATAACTTGGAAAAAGTGAACAAAGACCTTCGAGGATCTGACCAAAAAGCTTGGTGAAACTGATCAAGAACCTTGAAGAAACTGATTAAGAACCTTGAAGAAACTAATCAAGAACCTTGAAGAAACTGATCAAAAACCTTGAAGAAACTGATAAAAAACCTTGAAGAAACTGATCAGGAACCTTGAAGAAACTGATTAAGAACCTTGAAGAAACTGATCAAGAACCTTGAAGAAACTGATCAAGAACCTTGAAGAAACTGATCAAGAACGTTGAAGAAATTGATCAAGAACCTTGAAGAAACTGATCAGGAACCCTGAAGAAACTGATAAAAAATCTTGAAGAAACTGATCAGGAAAATTGAGGGAACTGATCAAATTTCTTCTATGATCTGATCAGGATCCTTGGAGAAACTGAGAAAAAAACTTGGAGGAAATAACGAAACGCCTTGAAGGATATGATCACAAACCTTGTAGGAACTAATCAGTAACCTTGGAGGAACTGATAAAATACACTGGAGGAAATGAATTAAAAAATCTCTTGAGAACTGAACAAAATCTTTGGGGGAACCGATAGAAACCTTGGAGGAACTGATAAAAACCGTGGAGAAACTGATAAAAAAATTATAGAAAATGATAAACATTTGTAGGAGCAGATCAAAAACTTTGAAAGAACTTATCACAATACTGGAATGAAAAAAAACATGAAGGAACTGACCGAAAACATAAAATAACCTTTGAGGAACTGATCCATAACCTTGGATGAACTGCTCCAAAACCTTGGAGGAACAGATGAAAAACCTTGGACAAACTGATCAAAAACACTGAAGGAAAGAAACTTTGGAAGAACTGATCAAACTCCTGGAGGAACTGATCCAAAAACGTTAGATGAACTTATCAAAAACCGTGCAGGAACTGATGAAAAATATTACAGAAACTGATTAAAATCCTTGGAGGAATTGCTGAAAAACGTCAAATTAACTGATTAAAAACTTTGGATGAAATTATCGAAAACTGTGTAGGAATTGATCATAAACTTTGGAGGAACATATCAGAAACTGAAGAAACTGATAAAAACCTTGGAGTAACTGATCACAAACCTTGGAGAAACTGACAAAAAAAACTTTTCAAACAGTGATAAATGTATTGGAGACACTGCTAAATAACACATTGGAGAAACTGAAATAAAACTTGGAGGAACTGATGAATAACCTTGGAGGAACTGATAAAACCTTGGAGGAACTGTTTAAAAAATCTTGGAGAAACTGATAAAAAATCTTGAAGGAATTAATTAAAAATTTTTGGTGGAACTGATAGAAAACTTGAAGAAACTGATAAAAACCATGGAGAAACTGATAAAAAAATGGACGAACTGATAAAAAAGTGGAGGAACTTATCACAAAATTGGATGAACTATCAAAGAATTGGAGAAACTAATTTTTAAAATGGAAGAACTGATGAAAACCTTGAAGGAACTGATAAAAAAACCTTGGAAGTACAGATCAAAATCCTTGGAGGAACTGATCAGAAATCTTTGAGAAACTAATAAAAAAATTAAAAGAAATGATAAAAAATATTGAAGGAACTGATTAATAAGTCTTGTAGGAACTGATAAAAAATAATGTAGGAACTTATAAAAAATCTTGGAGGAACTGATCCTAAATCTTGAAAGAACTGATCAAAAACCTTTGAGGAACTGATCAAAAACCTTGGAGGAACTGATAAAAAAACCTTGCAGGAACTGTTCATAAACTTTGGGGGAACTTATCAAAAGCTTTGGAGGAACTGATCATAATAAAGCTAGATGGAGGTGTATGATGCAGTTTTACTATGCGGCGGGAGTAGTGGGTAAGTGAAGGGAAACGAGTGAAAGGTGTGAGAGTTTATAAGTGAGAGACATGCAACATCAAGTGTTTGGGCGTGAGCGTTTTAAAAGACTGCGTACACGGGCAAGGGCCGACATGTGGCTGACAGAAAATAAAGACTTGTCTTGGTGGGTGTGTGTCGCATGAGCGAGACGTGGAGACCGCCGGGGGGGGGGGTCAGTCGGTGGTGGGAGGTGGGGAAAAGGAGAGAAACAGGTGGGGTGGGGGAGAAGAGAACGGCAATAGACACCTGTAGGCCGCTAGAGAAGAAGAATTTGGAAGAGTGTTTATTACCCTTCCGGTCTTGTCCTTCATTCACCAGTTTCATATTATCTTCCTGCTTCCCTCGCCTCTCAGTTCTTCATTCATTATCTCTCTACTTTTCTTCCCCCCCCCCCGGGATACCTGCTTCTCTAGCGGCCTACAGGTGTCTATCGCCCTTCTCTCCCCCTACCCCACCTGTTTCTCTCCTTTTCCCCACCTCTTATTTCCGGTTGGCATCATCTGCTATCCTGTGTGTGCCCCACCCACCGTGGTCTCTATGCCTCGCCTATGTGACACACATTCTTGTGTTTTCCACTTAGGAAGATGCCACTGAGATAGGTTTTTCATTTTCTGTTAGTGTCCTTTTTGTTTTGCGTATATAATCCTCGAAAAAGACTCACGCCGAAATATTGCATGTTGTGTGTTTTGCATTTAGACATTCTCATCTTACTCTAATACTTTCTATTCGTTTTTTTTCTCACTTACTCACTCCCTCTGCTGCCTTGTAAAACTGCACCATGCACCTCTATCTATCTTTATTATTTGAACCAGTTTTAATGCAGTTGCCATCCCTTTTAAATGTACTTGACACTAACACGATGTATGTAAGTTTAATGATACTAAATTGATCTTTGTAAGTGTAACTAACACTAACTAGATATATATTAGTGTGATAACACTAAATGGATTTATGTAAGTGTAACTAATACTAATTAGATGTATGTAAGTGTAACTGACACTAACTAGATGTATGTAAGTGTAACTAACACTAACTAGATGTATGTAAGTTTAACTAACACTAACTAGATGTATGTAAGTGTAATTAACACTACAAAATGTATGTAAATGTAATTGACACTAAAAAGATGTATGTAAGTGTATCTAACACTAACTAGATGTATGTAAGTGTAACTAACACTAACCAGATATATATTAGTGTGACTAACACTAACTGGATTTACGTAAGTGTAACAATCACTAACTGGATTTATGCAAGTGTAACTAACACTAACTAGATATATGTAAGTGTAACTAACACTAACTAGATGTATTTAAGTTTAACTAACACTAACTAGATGTATGTAAGTGTAACTAACACTAACTAGATATATATTAGTGTGACTAACACTAACTGGATTTATGTAAGTGTAACTAATACTAATTAGATGTATGTAAGTGTAAGTGACACTAACTAGATGTATGTAAGTGTAACTAACACTAACTAGATATATATTAGTGTAACTAACAGTAACTAGATGTATGTAAGTGTAACTAACACTAACTAGATATATATTAGTGTGACTGACACAAACTGGATTTATGTAAGTGTAACTAACAATAACTAGATATATATTAGTGTAACTAACACTAACTAGATGTATGTAAGTGTAACTAACAATAACTAGATATATATTAGTGTAACTAACACTAACTAGATGTATGTAAGTGTAACTAACAATAACTAGATATATATTAGTGTAACTAACACTAACTAGATATATATTAGTGTAACTAACACTAACTAGATGTATGTAAGTGTAACTAATACTAACTAGATATATATTAGTGTGACTAACACTAACTGGATTTATGCAAGTGTAACTGATACTAATTAAATGTAAGTGTAACTTACACTAACTTGATGTATGTAAGTGTAACTGATACTAATTAAATGTAAGTGTAACTTACACTAACGTGATGTATGTAGTATTGACACTAACTGGTCGTGTATAGGCGTGACTAACAATAACTGGACGTATGTAACTGACAATATATGAATGTATGTAAGTATAACCGACACTAAATGGATGTATGTAAGTGTGACTAACAAAACTGGACATATGTAAGTGTGACTAACAATACTGGACATATGTATATGTGACTAACAATAACTGGACGTATGTAAATGTCACTAACGGCAACTGGATGTATGTAAACGTGAATAACAATAACTGGATGTATATAAGTGTGACTAAAAATAACTGGATGTACGTAAATCTGATGGACTGTTTATCAGGTAATTGACATTGAAATGGCTCCTGTTATGACTTTTATGACTTACTCTGGTGTGTCTTATTTCAAAACTGATTAGGCAGTTTAATTCTTAGTTTAATTACATGTAGCTGAACATGATTTGATTGTGTTGCGCTCACAGACTTCATATTAATTTATTTGTTTGTAACTGATTCTTCTTTCGGCCACTGACTTATTTTCTATCTACTTTGATTTTGGGTTCCTTACGTCTGACTGACTCTAATTTGACTTACTTATTTTTGACTGACTCTGATATCGATTACTTACGTCTGACTGACTCTCAGAAGACGGCCATTCCAAGCGTTACTGCTCGAGTTTATCAACAAACTGGATGGGGTAAGCTGTGGATTATCATTAAATTGTTGTCTTTGTATATAACTGTCTATATCTTCATATTAAATGTATTATGTCTTCATATGTAAATGTTTATGTCTTCATATTAAATGTATTATGTCTTCTTATATAATTGTCTATGTCTTCATAATAAATGTGTTATATCTCTATGTAGTATTTATATATAATTGTCTGTCTTCATAGTAAATGTATTATGTCTTCGTATATTTTCATAATATATGTTTAAGTCTTTATATATAACTGTCTTATACCTTCGTACTTAACTGTGTCTTCATTATATAGCTGTTTCATGTCTTTAAACGTCTTATGCCTTCATACATAGGTGTCTTATTACTTTAAACATACGAGTAACTGTCTTTTGTCTTCATTCATAACTAGCTTTTCTCGTTCATAGCTGTCTTGTGTCTTCATACATTGGCTAGATGAGTAGTTAGGCACTCGGTTTACTGATCATGTGGTATCAGGTTCAGTCCCAGCAGTGGGATTTTTTTCTGGTACACACCAAACAGGCTCCGGGGTCCCCCCAGCCTCTAGGTACCAGAGAAATCTGGGAAGGTAAAGCGACCAGGCGTGATACTGACCACATCACACTTTCATGTGCCGACGGTCATGGAAAATACGGGCCTAACACCGTGTCCCCAATATGCCTTAATACATATATATATATATATATATACATACAAACATGCACTCATACATTCACACACAAACGTATATACATGCATACATACATACATACATACATACATACATACATACATACATACACACAACACACACATACACACATACAAACACATATACACACATACATACAATCACATATACACACATACATATAAACACATATACATACATACACAAGTATCTTCTTGGCCTGCTTATGTATTGTGCACCATTAATATGCAGGTTAACAAACCAACTTGCCAAACAGTTACCTTGCCAACCAGCAAAGTTGCTAACAAATCAATTTAACAAGTCAACTTGCCAATTATTCAGCGTGTCAACAAACCAATTTGCCAACCAATCAACTTGCCAGCAAATCCACTTGCCCACCAACCAGCTTGCCAGCAAATCCACTTGCCAACCAACCAACTTGCCAGCAAATCCACTTGCCCACCAACCAACTTGCCAGCAAATCCACTTGCCCACCAACCAACTTGCCAACAAACCCATTTCCCAACCAACCAACTTGCCACAAACTCACTTGCCAACCAACCAACTCGCTAACAAACCCACTTGCCAACCAACTTTCCAACAAACTCACTTGCCAACTTGCCAACAAACTCACTTGCCAACCAACCAACTTGCCAACAAATCCACTTGCCCACCAACCAACTTGCCAACAAACCCACTTCCCAACCAACCAACTTGCCAACAAACTCACTTGCCAACCAGTCAACTTGCCAACAAACCAACTTTCCAACAGACTCACTTCCCAACCAACCAACTTGCTAACAAACCCACTTGCCAACCAACCAACTTTCCAACAAACTCACTTGCCAACAAATCAATTTGCCAACAGACTAACTTGTCAACCAACCAACTTGTCAACAAACTCATTTGCCAACCAAAAATCTTGCCAACAAATCTACTTCCAACCAGTCAATTTGCCAACCAGCCAGCTTAATAACCCACCTACATTCCTATATACCTAGCGTATCTACATATTTATTATCTATGTGTCGACTGATCGAGTGTAGGTCATCCAATTACTTTTGACGTGAAAAATAACCTGATAACAAAAGTTATAACAACGAACTACACGACAATACATTACACACAAGTTGTAACAATGAAACACATGACAACACGTTACACAAAAGTTGTAACAATGAAGCACACGACAATACGTTACACAAAAGTTGTAACAATGAAGCACATGACAATACGTTACACAAAAGTTGTAACAATGAAGCACATGACAATACGTTACTCAATAGTTATAGCAATGAAGCACATGACAATACATTACTCAATAGTTATAACAATGAAGCACATGACAATACGTTACTCAATAGTTATAACAATGAAGCACATGACAATACGTTACTCAATAGTTATAACAATGAAGCACATGACAATATATTACATAATGAATCACGTGATAATAGATATCATAATAGCTGGAACAATGTATAACGTTTCGGTGCATCACATATTAAATGTAATAATACATCACATGGCAATACATTACATAATAGCTGTAACAATGAATCACATGACAGTAAATTAAACAATGGCTGTAGCAATGAATCACATGAAAAAATATGGCATAACTGTCACAATCAATCATGAGGCCTATGTTGCATAATCGAAGCAATCAGTCACGTGACAATATATTACATCATAATTGCTACAATTAATCACGTGACAATATACTCTATAACAGTTGTCACAGTCTATCAATTACAACATATTTCAGAAAAGTTTTAACAAACAGTTATGTGACAACACAGTTGAATATGATTTCTTACCTCCTATCTAAAAAAAAAAATTGTATGACCTTTGACTTCCAACGAATTTCTGATGTATGATCCCAGCCTATGATTGAAGTGTCATCCCTGTGACTGAAGTGTTATCCTTGTGACTGAAGTGTCATCCCTGTGACTGAAGTGTCTTTCCTGTGATTGAAGTGCCTTCCTTGTGACTAACATGGATTCACTGTGACTAACGTGTCTTCCTTGTGACTGAAGTGCCTTCCCTGTGACTAACTTGTCTTACCCGTGACTAAAGTGTTTTCCTTGTGACTAAAGTGTCTTTCACGTGACTAAAGCGTCTTTCACGTGACTAAAGTGTTTCACTTGTGACTAAATTGTTTTTCTTGTGACTAAAGCCTATTCCCATGGCAAAATTTTCTTCTCTATGACTAAAGTGTTTTTTCTGTTATTAAAGTATCTTCTATATGATTAAGGTGTCTTTTCTGTAATTAAAGTCTCTTCTATATGATTAAGGTGTCTTTTCTGTAATTAAAGTATCTTCTATGTGATTAAAGTGTCTTTCCTGTTATTAAAGTCTCTTCTATATGATGAAAGTGTCTTTCCTGTTATTAAAATCTCTTTTCTGTGACTAAAATGTCTTTCCTGTTATTAGTTTCTTCTCTAAAGTGTCTTTTCTGTTATAAAGACTCTTCTATGTGACTAAAATCGCCTCCCTGTGATTAAATCTCTTGTCTCCCTCCGAAGTCTTTTACTTGTCATTAAATTCTCTTAGCTGTGACGGAACTTCTCATTCTGATTAGGGTCTCTTCTTTGTGACCTACGTGTCCTGACTTTGACTAAAGTCCCTTCCCAGTGATTCAAAGTCTTTACCCTGTAACTAAATTCCCTTCCTGTGACTAAATTATCTTTCTTGTGACTACATTCTCTTTTCTGTGACTAGTCTCCTCCCTGTGGTTAAAGTCTCTCCCAGGATAAAAAAGGTAAGATGTGCAATTTTTGGTGGAAACTTACTGACATTTTTAGAAGCTGTAAAAGTGAGCAGCTAGACTTAATATTTTCACTTTTCTCTAGCTCATGCAAGCAATGTCGGCAACCACCAGCTAGTAACACTTGTATATGTGGTTATACGTGGCTGTGTGTGTGGTTGTATATGTGAAAGTGTGTGTGGTGGGTGTTGCATGTGAGTGCGTGGGTGGGTGGTGTATATGAGCGTGTGTGAGTGGGTGGTGTATGTCAGTGTGTGTAGTGGTACATGTGAGCGTGTGAGTGGGTAGTGTATATGAGTGTGTGGGTGAATGGTGTATGTGAGTGTGTGTGGTGGTATATGTGAGTGTGTGGGTGAGTGGTGTATGTTTGCGTGGGTGTGTATTTGAGTGTGTGTGAGTGGTGTATTTAAGTGCGTGGGCGGTGTGTTTGAGTGTGCGTGGGTGGTCTATCTAAGTGTGTGCTTGGAAAATATGAATGTGCCTGGGTATATGTTAGTGTGTGTGTGTGCGTGGTGATATATCTCATCTGTGACACTTCTTTAAACTAACACTGTCTAGACTCATGTCTATTATTCTTTAAACTTACCCTGTCTTGAGACATATTTATTACATGATCAATTTCTCTGTCAGAAATGACGTCATAGAATTGAAGGATATCAGGATATAAGTGGATGACTTCCGCTTTGTACCTGATGTAAGGGAAAATGGAGTGCCACAAACATGTATAACCCTGGTCTGAGTGTGGACGTTCAGAAGATGTCTGAAAAAGCCCAGAAAACAAAATTAATACTGAAGATTTGCTGCTGTATAAGTTGTAATGAAAGACAAGAAAAGGTGTAACAATATGTTTTTTTTCTTTGTCACCATTATCACCACCATGATCTATTTCCATCAGCATCGCTAAAACCACCAACATTGCTGTCACGACTGGCACGTCATCATTCATTCATTCATTCATTCATTCATTTACTCATTTATTCATTCATTCATTTGCATGTCCCTTGCGGAACTTTGCCTCCCAAACAGCACTCCTATAGGCCTCTCGGTTGTGAGCAAGATGGCCTGCTGCTGCTGCGTCCATTTGCAGATCGTCAACGATGTCCTGCAGCTATCGGCATGTCAATGATAAGACCACCAACATTGCTGTCATCACCATCACATCAAGGCTAAGACCACCAATATTGCTGTCACGATCGGCATATCAACGATAAGACCACCAACATTGCTGTCATCACCATCACGTCAAGGCTAAGACCATCAACATAGATGTCACCTCCCTCACAGGTATTACCATTGCACAGTTCTTGGATGAGATTGTAAAATTCTCTTAGTGACTGGTCAATGGTGATGACTGCTAGTAGACGTTAATGCTTGATCAGTGATGATCTTCTTCTTCTTCGTTCGCTTCTGCCACCAAGACTGCACTGTGATCCTACTGAATTTACGCCTGTGGTCCTCGTTAGGTCCCGTGGTCTCCTGTGTGATCCACGAGAGGACCACGGGGGGTTCAGAGTATCGCAGGGCTTTAGCCTGTATTCTTGGTGGGTCTCTGAAGCGGATTGCGTGACACCGTGGTTGCACCAGTTTAGTCTAGAGTTGGACGTTCTCACCGGAAGACCTCGACGTGTTTAGGATATCAGTGCATCCCCGCTGGGTGAGAGGTGGTAGCCCACCCAGGCCAGAGTTGGATCTTCTCACCGGAAAACCTCGACATGTTTTGAGATACCCGTGTATCACCGCCGGGTGAGAGGTGGTTGCCCATCCAGTCCAGGGTTGGACATTCTCACTGGAAAACCTCAGCGTGATTAGGATACACAAACATCCCCGCCGGGTGAGGGGTGGTTGCCTATCTAGACTGCCCTGGTCCAGTGTTTCCGACTTCAGCATTTTGTGGTCGTGGCCGCTACCCTTCCTAGTTGTGACCAGGATGGAGCGTTTGTCCAGGAGGACGAATCCTCGCCACTAGTGACTTCCACCCGTTGGTTGAGCCGGATTTAGGCATATTAACCCAGTATGGACGTGTTTGGGACGTGACCGACCTCTAGAGCAGAGGTACTGTGACATGCGTAGCCTTCAAGATTCACCCCTGGTGTGAGCCGGTTTAGGCATATTTCACCAGTATGAGTGTATATTAGGCGTGATCGACCTCTAGAGCAGAGGTGGCATGACATGTCTAGCATCAAGTTCCACCTCTGGTGTGTGCCGGTTTAGGCATATTTCACCAGTGTAGGTGTATTTCGGACGTGGCTGGCCTCTAGAGCAGAGGTGCCGTGGTATATGTAGCTCTCGCAGCGATACTACTGGACATACCGATTAAACTTCACTTTATCCTTTCCACCACCTTTTTCACGTCAGCGCCGCACAGCAACCTTTATTTCTTTTCCGCAGTTTCTTCCTTGACCAGGAGGAGCTTCACTCCACGCGCAGCATTTGAAGAGTCTCGCCAGCAGTGTCTTAACCTCTGGGACAAGCCGGTTCATGCATTTCACCCGATATGACTGCACTCAGGACGTGACCGACCTCCAGACCAGAGGTGCCATGATTTGACTGTTTGCTTCGCTTTATCATTTCTACCACCTTTTCCGCAGTGGTGCTGCGCGGCAACCCCATTTGCACCTTTCTTCATTGGCCAGGAGGAGCACCGCTCCACGCACGGCAGCTGAAGAATCTCGCCAACAGCAGATCAGTGATGATGATTACTAGAGGTAGATAGAGGTGTATGGTGTAGTTTTACAAAGTGGCAGAGGGAGTGACTAAAGTGAGAAAAAACGAATAGAAAGTATGAGAATGTATAAATGAAAAACATACAACATCTGATATTTCGGCGTGAGCTTTTTTTGAGGAGTACATGCACATACGAGACAAAAACAAATACAAACAACGAAACGAAGAACTTACGGCCTCCTCCAGACGTAGGAAAAGGAGAAATAAGTGTCCAATAGAAAATGTATTGAGACCACTCAGGCCACACAAAGGATAAGCCGATAGAGCCAATCGTAAAGAAGAGGTGGAGAGAGGGGAAGAAAACAAGTGGTAAAGGGGGGGGGGAGGCAACAGAAACATGATAGCCGGTAGAGGAGAAGGTGTTGGGGAGGGAGGGAGGGAGGGGGGAAAGGGGAAGCAGAGAGATAGTGAGTGAAGAACATTAACACCTGCAGGGAGAAAATGTGAAAGGGGTGAATAGGACAAGACCCTATAAACACCAATATATTGCTACATAAGAAAAGAGGGTGACGGTAGGGAGGGGTAGCTAGGAGAAAGAAAATAGAAAAAATTGGGGGGAGGGAGTGGAAAACTAAAGAAGTTACAGAAAGCTGAAGACATTGTTAATTCTAACTGGATGGAGACAGCCAGCCTAGAAAATAAGGCGCTGTTCTAGGACCCTCCGAAATCATACATCAGCAGAACAAGAGCGGATCTCACTAACAGAAATGTCCTGTTTTCCCCTGTGGTTGCTAAGGCAAAATTGTTTAGCCAGAGGTGTCCAGGTCTTCTTAGAAATATCATTAAGATGTTGTCAAAATCGATCTCCTAAGCGTAAACCGGTCTCCCCTATGTACTTTATACCACAACGTTTGCACATAATAGCATAAATAACATTGCGTAAAGTGCAGTTGAAACCCTCCTGAACTGATAATGTTGACTTAGGGAAGGAGATCTGGCTAGCCTCGACAACAAACGGACAAGTGTTGCATCTACGGCGTCCGCAACGTCTAGTACCATTAAAAAGTGTCATCTGTGTATCATAGCCTTGTAAGTATTGATTACAGTTGTTATTAATAATTATTATTAATGAATATGGTTATGAAAATATACTGTAAACAAAATAGTAACATCGAATAGCGACAGAGAAAAGTAGGTAGAAAAAGGAAGAGGAAGGTATAAAACTTCCATGACACTAGAAAAAAACGCGAACAAAAGTAAACAGTGGAAACAGTGAATAGAAAAAGACGAGACTAAGTTACGCTGAGATTTAGGTAATAAAAATGGAGGACGCTAGAAAGTAGGATGGTCCAGTGACAACAAAGCCGTGACTGGACGTTGACACGAGTAAACAAAATAGAAAAGACGAATAGGAAAGGCAGACACAATGAAAAAGCGAGGACACAATAAAATCTCCGACATGAAAGAGCAAGATAATGTGTTAGGTAAGTAACAATTGTTTAGACGGAGTTGACACTTTGACACCTATTAGCGATAGGGCGCTTTTATAACGCTATTGTACACGTTTTTTAAATAAAGGGGTGACCAACTCGGCCAGCTAACCAATTAAATATTTAGAGGAATGACCTATTGGACAATTGACTTCCGAGAGATAAGTCACGGAGCAGTTTGAATGACGGACAATCAGAACGCTCATGGGAACCAGTGGACATCTGAAGGGTGGAGCCAAAATACTTATTGGGTAATCTGTCACGTTGGACTTGAAGATAGAAAGGTGAGCGGAGAGACAGAGAAAAACCAAGAAGAACAAAGAAGTACGTAAGTAGAGAAGAGGAGACAGAGGAGGGAGCCCGAAGACGAAAGAACAGACCATCTAGGAACCAAGAAGTACGGGAGTAGAAGAGAGAGGAGACAGAGGAGGGAGATCGTCAGAACACCGTCGGTCCGGCCAGTAACGACTGACCATAACTGCAAGAAGGATGGTCAGTGCACGTGGACAGTCAAGAGTGAAGAAAGGTCTGACCAGAACAGCCGAGAAGCCATCAGAGAAGAGATAAGAACAGAAGTCCAGAGAAGAGGCAAGTAGACTTTGCTTGTTAGTACACTGCGATTGAGAGAAGACAGTGGAAGACCGACAGAAGAAATCAGAAGACAGACAAGAGAAGAAAGAGGACGAGACGACATAAAATCAGAAGTAGTGTTAGACGGAAGATGGTTTTCAAGTGATTAAGAAGAATTGGCACTTTTGAAACTTTGAGTACAGTGATTTTAGACGAGAAACTAGTTGACCACGTGTTGCAGATGTGATATAATACTGAGATAGGAAATGTTCTCGTATCAAGTGTAGAATATTGTGAATTTGAGAAATTGAGAAATGCTGCAAGTAGAATAGAATTTGATGTTGTGAATAAATGATTAAGTGATTCAAATGATGTCATCAACCATACACATTGAACTTATTTGTCAGAATTAAATAATGGAGGAACATTTCATCGGACGTGCTCTGATTAGTGAAGTGGCAATGTTTGTGGAATCTGTGGAGAGGAACAGACAGAAGTACAAAAATAAGATTTTATAATGGCATGCATCTTTCCAATCGCAACATATGCCTGTGAGACCTGGACACTTAACAAAACAGCTGAGAAACACATAAATGCCTTTGAATGTAAATGCTACAGAAGAGTTATATCATGAACACAAAAAGGAACACATATATCCATACTACAAGAGCTTAATATTGAAGAAGGTTGGCTAGTAAAGAGGATTAAACAGAGAAAACTTAAATACTGTGGACACATTAAACGTCATGATAATCTAGAGAAAACCGTATTGGAAGGGTACATAATGGGAAAAAGAAAGAGAGGAAGACCAAAACGAAGATGGCTGCAAGACATCGTTGATGATCTGCAAATGGACGCAGCAGCAGCAGGCCATCTTGCTCACAACCGAGAGGCCTACAGGAGATCTGTTAGGGAGGCAAAGTTCCGCAAGGGATATGCAAATGAATGAATGAATGAATGAATGAATGAATGGATGGATGTTTGTGAAATCTGTGATGTGTTAATCAAAGAGCGTCTTTAACTCTTTCCGTGCTGGAGGAAGAAACACGGACGTGTCGTTGGGTGCGGGAGTAAAACGCGGGTCTTGTCTGTAAGGGGGTCTAGTTGTAAAATGGGATGGAAAACAGTATTTCCATTTACTTCCGTATACATAATATGTGTCAAAGTGTAGCTAAATGAATGAAAATTTCATAAATGCAGAGTTTTTTAGGAAAAAAGAAGTAATGTGATGTTTTTAGACACTGATTGTGGCTAGCTCACCATCGGCTAGGTCTAGATTCGCGCTTCTTACCTCTATTTACCATCTAAGATGTGTAGATCTACTTATCGATCTCTTATTGTGACTCCGTATGGCATTTTCGCTGAATGAATGTCTGAAATAACCTCCTAACTACTTCTCTAGTCGTCTAAATATGTCTAAATCTACTTAGAAAACACTCAAGAGCAGCGGAGTGGCCATAGGCTATGTCCATACCCCTATCTACGTCGTCAAAAATTGAAAAATTTCCATGCTTCGTGTCCTTGTTCTCGCTCGGCATCGCTCGTAACTAGGCACGCATTCGCCATTTTGAAAGTGTCACCGGAATCGCGGACGAAATATGTACAATCTAAATGTTACACCGGTTGTTTTAATGAAACAAACAATCCTGACAATACGCTCTCAGCATTGAAACCGGAAGCGGCATGATAGTGCCAATACGCTCGGGAAAAGCATCAATTCTATAATATGGAAAACTTCAGAAATATATGATTCACAATTTATCAATATGGTGCTGTTATTGATGAAACATCTATGTGTTCTATCAAAGTACAAAGAACTTGGACTTCATCAATAATATGATAGTTCACACAAACTTCAGTGTTATATCTGTCTTAAGGCCACTACGAACTAAAAGGTCCCTGAGGTTCCTGTCTCTTCTTTTGGCCACCATTTGGGGTTTCCCAAAAACTTCACGTGTATCATGTTCGGTGTGGAGGAGATGGAGATGGCGAAACAGTATGTTTTTACCTGCCAAGCTATGAGGGTGGTACGTGAGTACTAGTTTCACTCTGTCCGAGCTACAGTGCGGTTTAGGGGTGAGGGCTTGTTGCCGCGATATATGGCTGATGCGGTTCCAAGATGACGAGAGAACATGTTCTGGACAGCCGCGTTGACGGAAGAAATCTAGTATTTTATGGCCTTGATCTTGGAAATCCAAATCTTCATTACACAAACGTCGCAACCTAAGAAGCTGGGAAAAAGGAATAGAGTCCTTACACGATCTAGGATGAGAGAAAGAGTACAGGAGATAGCTGTGAGAGTCTGTAGGTTTATGGTTGACAGAAGTAGTAAGCCCGTGGGGCTAAACATTTTTTCCTTAGCAACCACACAGGACATTTCTGTTAGTAGGTACCGCACTTGTTCTGCTGATGTACGATCTCGGAGGGACCTAGAACAGCGACTTATTTTCCAGACTGGCTATCTCCACCCAGCTGGAATTAACAATATCTTCAGCTTTCTGTAACTTCTTTCCATTAGAAAGAAGAAGAAGAAGCCACCCCTCCCTACCGCCACCCTCTTTTCTTCTGTAGTAACATAGGGTCTTGTCCTATTCACCCCTTTCACATTTTCTCCCTGCAAGTGTTTATGTTCTTCACTCATTATCTCTCTGCTTCCCCTTTCCCCCCCTCCCTCCCTCCCTCCCCAACACCTTCTCGTCTACCGGCTATCATATTTCTATAGCCTCCCCCCCCCTTTTATCACTTGTTTTCTTCCCGTCTCCCCACCTCTTCTTTACGATTGGCTCTATCGGCTTATCCTTTGTGTGGCCTGAGTGGTCTCAATACATTTTCTATCGGACACTTATTTCTCCTTTTTCTACTTCTGGAGGAGGCCGTAAGTTCTTCGTTTCGTTGTTTGTATTTGTTTTTGTCTCGTATGTGCATGTACTCCTCAAAAAAGGCTCACGCCGAAATATCAGATGTTGTATGTTTTTCATTTATACATTCTCATACTTTCTATTCGTTTTTTCCTCACCTTACTCACTCCCTCTGCCACTTTGTAAAACTACACCATACACCTCTATCTACTTTTATTATTTAAACCAGTTTTACTGCAGTCGCCATCCGTTTTATCTGATGATTACCAGTAGACGTTAATGTTTGATCAGTGATGATGATTACCAGTAGACGTTAATGATTGATCAGTGATGATGATTACTAGTAGACGTTAATGATTGATCAGTGATGATGATTACTAGTAGACGTTAATGATTGATCAGTGATGATGATTACTAGTAGACGCTAATGATTGACCAGTGACGGTGATTACTAGTAGACGTTAAAGTTTGATTACAGATGATGATTACCAGTAGACGCTAATGATTGACCAGTGATGATGATTACTAGTAGACGTTAATGTTTGATCAGTGATGATGATTACTAGTAGACGTTAATGATTGATCAGTGATGATGATTACTAGTAGACGTTAATGATTGATCAGTGATGATGATTACTAGTAGACGCTAATGATTGACCAGTGACGGTGATTACTAGTAGACGTTAAAGTTTGATTACAGATGATGATTACCAGTAGACGCTAATGATTGACCAGTGATGATGATTACTAGTAGACGTTAATGCTTGATCAGTGATGATGATTACTAGTAGACGTTAATGCTTGATCAGTGATGATGATTACTAGTAGACGTTAATGCTTGATCAGTGATGATGATTACTAGTAGACGTTAATGATTGATCAGTGATGATGATTACTAGTAGACGTTAATGATTGATCAGTGATGATGATTACTAGTAGACGTTAATGATTGATCGGTGACGATGATTACTCTAACTCTCTCTCTATATATATATATATATATATATACCACAGAAAATCAAATCGATCACATACTAATAAATAACAAGTGGAAACGGTCACTACAAGATGTGCGAGGAAGGAAAGGAGCAGATGTAGGAAGTGATCACAATCTTCTGGTAGCAAAAATAAAACTAAAATTAAGGAAAGCCAAAATCGGAGAACACAGAAATATATATTTTGATACAAGAAAACTGATAGACCAGCAAACAAGAAATGAATTCTCAATAGTACTTAAGAACCGCTTCAGTGTCCTACAAGACGAAGCAGAAATGTCCATATTAGAGTTCAATAAAACAATACAGGAAACAGCAAAAGAGGTGCTGGGATATCGAAAAAGGAGAAAAGAGGAATGGATAAGCGAGACCACATGGGAAAAGATAGAGCAAAGAAAATAAATCAAGAAAACAATACTGAACACCAAATCACAACGGCTTAAAGAACGAGTTTTAAGTAATTATGCACAAAAAGACAAAGAAGTGAAGGAATCATGCCGTCAAGATAAACATCAATATTATGACAACTTAGCAGAAACAGCAGAGAAAGCAGCATATACAACTGACATGAAAACCATATATAAAACCACAAAGCAGATGACAGGTAACTTCAACACAAGATGTGAAAGTGCAGTAAGAACACAAAATGGACAACTGGTCAGTGGAGAAAGAGAAAAATTGAAAGATGGAGGGAACACTTTAACACCCTACTAAACAGAACACAAGCAGCACAAACAATAGACATACCTGAAGCAAAAACGGAGCTAAACGTCAATACAGGACCAATAACAATAAATGAAGTAAAGGAGGCGATAAAGAAGCTAAAATCAGACAGGGCACCAGGTGAAGATGAAGTGACTGCTGAGATGTTGAAAGCAGAAGAAACAGAAACACCAAAACAACTTTGCCGGATATTACAACAAATTTGAGATCTAGAAAAAGCTCCAGAGGAGTGGAAAATTGGGCTTATAGTAAAACTAGCAAAGAAGGGTGACCTCAGAGATTGCGGGAACTGGAGAGGCATTACCCTACTGCCACTCACCAGTAAAGTATTTTGCAGAATAATCATCAACAGAATTGTACCAACACTTGAGGAAAAACTTCGGAAAGAGCAGGCATGATTTAGGAAAGGAAGAGCATGCATAGACCACATATTTGTACTTAGACAAATATTAGAGCCGGCAAATGAGTGGTATAGCACAACATATGCATTATTCATAGATTTTGAGAAAGCCTTTGACAGTGTCAACAGAGATGCACTGTGGAAAATCCTAAGATGGCATGGCCTCCCCCGTAAAATAGTTAATGTAATCAAAGACCTATACGAGGGTTTTCAGTGCAAAGTTATCTGTGGAGAACATACCTCCAGCAGCTTTAGGGTACAAACAGGAGTGAAACAGGGATGTGTACTATCACCAACATTATTTATCTTGGCAGTAGACTGGTTAATGAAGGAGGCAACATCAGACAAACGCAGAGGATTACAATGGACCCTTGACACAGTGCTGGAGGACCTTGACTTTGCGGACGACATTTGTCTATTATCAAGCAGTCACAAAGAAATGCAAGATAAAATAAACAAGCTAACTCAGAATGCAAATAACATAGGACTAAAGATCAACGTAGGAAAGACAAAGGTAATGAAACAAAATGTGAACAACAGAAATGTACTCAGAGTAGATAACAAGTTAGTGGAGGAGGTCAACGAATTTGTATACCTTGGCAGCAGAGTAGAAATAAATATGAAAATCAGGATATTTAAGAGTAATGTTCTAAGTGTACTACTCTATGGAAGTGAATGCTGGAAAATCACCAAAACCATAGAAAACAAGTTAAATTCTTTCCAGACTAAATGTTTACGAAGAATTAGAAAAATATTCTGGCCAAACACCATAAGAAATAGCATCTTATTAGCAGAAATGCAGATGAAACCACTGACAACAATTATTGAGGAAAGACGCTGGCGATGGTTGGGACATGTGCTCCCAATGACTGACAACTCACTACCAAAAATAGCTCTAAGATGGACACCACAGGGGAACAGAAGTAAGGGTAGACCAAAAGAGACATGGAGAAGAACAACAGAAAGAATGTTGAGCAATAGAGGGCTCACCTGGGCAAGAGCAGAAAAAAAGGCGAAGGACAGGCATTTGTGGAAAACCCTTGCGGAAGCCCCATGTGCCCTGGGCACTTAAGGTTCAGATATATATATATATTATATATATATTATATATATATATATATATATATATATATATATATATCAATATCCATATGATCGTCATTATCAAAACCACTCGAAAAACACATACACAAAATAACTCTACGACTCATACAAGAAAACAATTTACTCATAGACAGTCAGTCAGGCTTTAGACCCAATCATTCCTGCCACACAGCTCTTACCAAAAATAGTGTTGGTCATAGTAAACATCCCTGTTTCACTCCTGTTTGTACTCTAAAGCTGCTGAAGGTATGTTCTCCACAGATCACTTTGCACTGAAAACCTTTGAATAGGGCTTTGATTACATTCACTGTCTTATGGGGGAGGTCATGCCATCTTAGGATTTTCCACAGTGCGTCTCTGTTGACACTGTCAAAAGCTTTCTCAAAATCTATAAACAATGCATATGTTATGCTATGCCACTCATTTGCCTGTTCTAATATGTACAAATACGTGGTCTATGCATGATCCTCCTTTTCTAAATCCTGCTTGCTCTTTCCGAAGTTTTCCCTCAAGTGCTGGTACAATTCTGTTGATGATTATTCTGCAAAATACTTTACTGGTGAGTGGCAGTAGGGTAATGCCTCTCCAGTTCCCGCAATCTCTGAGGTCACCCTTCTTTGCTAGTTTTACTATAAGCCCAATTTTCCACTCCTCTGGAGCTTTTTCTAGATCCCAAATTTGTTGTAGTATCCGGCAAAGTTGTTTTGGTGTTTCTGTTTCTTCTACTTTCAACATCTCAGCAGTAACTTCTTCTTCACCTGCTGCCTTGTCTAATTTTAGCTTCTTTATTGCCTCATTTACTTCACTTATTGTTATTGGTCCTGTATTGATGTTTAGTTCCGTTTTTGCTTCAGGTATGTCTATTGTTTGTACTGCTTGTGTTCTGTTTAGTAGGGTGTTAAAGTGTTCCCTCCATCTTTCAATTTTTTTCTCTTTCTCCACTGACCAGTTGTCCCTTATGTGTCCTTATTGCACTCTCACATCTTGTGTTGAAGTTACTTGTCATCTGCTTTGTGATTTTGTATATGGTTTTCATGTCATTTGTATATGCTGCTTTCTCCGCTGCTTCTGCTAAGTTATCATAGTACTGACGTTTATCTTGACGGCATGATTCCTTCATTTCTTTGTCTTTTTTTGCATAATTATTTTAAAACTTGTTCTTTTAGCCTTTGTGATTTGGTGTTCAGTAATGTTTTCTTGATTTCTTTTCTTTGCTCTATCTTTTCCCATGTGGTATTGCTTATCCATTCCTCTTTTCTCCTTTTCCGATATCCCAGCACCTCTTTTGCTGTTTCCTGAAGTGTTTTATTGAACTCTAATATGGACATTTCTGCTTCGTCTTGTAGGACACTGAAGCGGTTCTTAAGTACTATTGAGAATTCATTTCTTGTTTGGTGGTCTTTCAGTTTTGTTCTATAAAAACGTATCTTTCTGTGTTCTCCGATTTTGGCTTTCATTAATGTTAGTTTTATTTTTTGCTAACAGAAGATTGTGATCACTTCCTACATCTGCTCCTTTCCTTGCTCGCACATCTTGTAGTGACTGTTTCCACTTGTTGTTTATTAGTATGTGATCGATTTGGTTTTCTGTGGTTTTATCTGTGGACCTCCAAGTCACTTTATGGATGTTTTTATGTTGGAAAATTGTCCCTCCGATGGTCATCATGTTTTCTTCACATAAACTGCACAGTCTTTATCCATTTTCATTTATTTCTCCGATTCCTTCTCTTCCCATGGTTCTTCTTCTATCTTCATTTCCCTCACATACTTTTGCATTGAAGTCGCCCAAGATGAGTAGCATAACATGCTTGGGTATTGTTTCTACCGTTGCTTGGAGACTGTTATAAAAATCTTCTTTTAATTCATCTTCAGCTGCTTCTGTTGGTGCATAACAAACTATAATAGACAGCTTCGTGAATCTTGAGTTGAACCCTGCATATAATAATCTCTCATTTATAGGGGTACATTTCAGCAATGCTCTTGATGCTTCTTTTATTATAATCAATGCTACTCCTCCTTTATGATGATCTTCTTTACTTGACCATATTACTGTATCTTCTGTGTGCTGTGTTGTTAATTTCCTTCTGCCTTGTCCTGTCCATCTTGCTTCTTGTATTCCTAGTATGTCTAGTTTGTATCTGTGCATTTCCTTGATGGTTTGTGCTAGTTTTTCAGTCTGGTTAAGTGTTCGTACATTCCAGCTGCCTGTTTGCATCTTGTGTTTAGGCTCCAGGAGGTCTGCAGTCGGGTTGGGGACTTCCAGTGGCTGGCTTTCATCCACAACCTTCTTGGGCTCAGTTTCCTGATATGCATTTCTCCTTCCACCTGCATTTGTTTTTTTCCCTTGCTTCTGTTTCTGTAGCAGTCTGATAGTTTTTTTTTTACCAGATAGGGTTGCTGGCCCTATGCCGAACCCTTCTTAGTCGCCTTTTACGATCATGCGTGGTAGGGCACAGTGGTCCGATTCTTTGCAGATCCCAGGTATCACACGGAGGAAGGGGGGATGATGATTACTAGTAGATGTTAATGCTTGATCATAGATGATGATTATTAATAGACATTAATGTTTGATCAGTGATGATGATTGCTAGTAGACGTTAATGTTTGATCAGTGATGATGATTGCTAGTAGACGTTAATGTTTGATCAGTGATGATGATTGCTAGTAGACGTTAATGTTTGATCAGTGATGATGATTGCTAGTAGACGTTAATGATTGCTCAGTGATGTTTGCTAGTAGATGTTAATGCTTGACCAGCGATGACGACTGCTAGTACAATGTTAGTGCTGATGAATGATGATGATTGCTAGTAGATCTTAATGCTTGATCAACGATGATGACTGCTGGTAATCGTTCATGTTTGATCAGTGACGATGATGACTGCTGGTAATCGTTCATGTTTGATCAGTGACGATGATGACTGCTGGTAATCGTTCATGTTTGATCAATGACGATGATGACTGCTGGTAATCGTTCATGTTTGATCAATGACGATGATGACTGCTGGTAATCGTTCATGTTTGATCAATGACGATGATGACTGCTGGTAATCGTTCATGTTTGATCAATGACGATGATGACTGCTGGTAATCGTTCATGTTTGATCAATGACAATGATGACTGCTGGTAATCGTTCATGTTTGATCAATGACGATGATGACTGCTATTAGAAGTTAATTCTTAGTCAGTAATGATGATTGCTTGTAGACGTTAAAATCTAATCCAGACAAAGCTCAAAGTCTGACTGCGATTATGCCAGTAGGGTTCCATTTCCCACGTGGCCTTTGTGAATTTATCATATCATGCCCCACTTGATCTCTTTTTGTGGGCAAATGGTCTTTGTCTAATGTGAACTATCTGAACACGACGAAGATGGCTGCAAGACATCGTTGACGATCTGGAAATGGATGCAACAGCAGCAGGCCATCTTGCTCACAACCGAGAGGCCTACAGGAGTGCTGTTTGGGAGGCAAAGTTCCGCAAGGGACATGCAAATGAATGAATGAGTCACATATTTCTGTATAGTGTCTAATGTTGGCTCATGTTGTCTGTCTGTAGTCAAATATTTCTGTATAGTGTCTAATATCTGTCGTTAGTAACATATTTCTGTATAGTGTCTAATGTCTGTCTGTCTAGTCACATATTTCTGTATAATGTCTAATGTAATCTATTTGCAGTCACGTATTCCTGTATAGTGTCTAATGTAATTTATATGTAGTGTCTAATATAATCTACTTGCAGTTACATATTTCTTTATAGTGTCTAATTTAATCTATTTGTAATCACGTATTTCTGTATCTTGTCTAATGTGGACTATCTGTAGTCACGTATTTTAATGTGAATTTTCTATGCTCAGGTATTTTAATATGATCTTTCTGTGGTCACGTATTTCTGTGTCATGTCTAATGTAGACTGTCTTTGGTCACGTATATCTAATGCGATCTACCTGTGGTCATGTATATTTAATGTGGATTGTTTGTGTCCTGTATTTTTAATGTGCACTGTCTGTGGTCATGTATTTTTAATGTGCACTGTCTGTGGTCATGTATTTTTAATGTGCACTGTCTGTGGTCATGTATTTTTAATGTGGATTGTTTGTGTCCTGTATTTTTAATGTGCACTGTCTGTGGTCATGTATTTTTAATGTGGATTGTTTGTGTCCTGTATTTTTAATGTGCACTGTCTGTGGTCATGTATTTTTAATGTGCACTGTCTGTGGTCATGTATTTTTAATGTGCACTGTCTGTGGTCATGTATTTTAATGTGGATTGTTTGTGTCATGTATTTTTAATGTGCACTGTCTGTGGTCATGTATATTTAATGTGGATTGTTTGTGTCATGTATTTTTAATGTGCACTGTCTGTGGTCATGTATTTTAATGTGGATTGTTTGTGTCATGTATTTTTAATGTGCACTGTCTGTGGTCATGTATTTTAATGTGGATTGTTTGTGTCATGTATTTTTAATGTGCACTGTCTGTGGTCATGTATTTTAATGTGGATTGTTTGTGTCATGTATTTTTAATGTGCACTGTCTGTGGTCATGTATATTTAATGTGGATTGTTTGTGTCATGTATTTTTAATGTGCACTGTCTGTGGTCATGTATTTTTAATGTGGATTGTTTGTGTCATGTATTTCTAATGTGAATTGTCTGTAGTCACGTATTTCTATTACGTGTCTAATGTGGACTGTGTGAGGTTACGGACGTGTTAGAAAAAAAAAAGACTTCTCAGTTTCTCACCTTTATGAAGAGCCTGCACAGCCTCAAGTACTCTGTGTATGCGACATCACGAGGTGGCCATTTTTCTAAATGAAGACATTCAGGGAAAAATATATGAAACATAAAAAAAGTATTTGATTAATTAATTACCAAGTGTGTAACCTATTGTAAAAACACAACAAAAATAAACACAAATGATCAAAATCAGTTGAATAGCATAATTTTACAAAGTGTGGTGTTTCTATACTGTTAAAAATAAATAAATAAACGCAACATTACTGTAGTTGTAATGGAAAACTAATTTCAAATCTGTATCAATGTTTCAATCTTGGCATGAAGACACTTTAAGACTTTAACAATAAAATCATATTATTAAATTTGGTTTGGACTTTTATTCTTTGCGACTGAGGCCTCAGTTTCAGTAAGATGTATGGCCTCCTCTGGCCTGTATCAGAGAACGACATCTCCTTGTCATGGATCCGATTAGCCGTTTGATCTGTTGTTGTGGGATGGCTGCTCACTCTTCCCGCAGTGCAAGAGACAACTGTCGGAGATTGGTTAGCGTCACGTCTCGCTGGCGGACTTGTCTGTTGAGTTCATCCCATAAGTGTTCAGTTGGGTTCATGTCTGATGACATGGATGGCCACGGAATGATCTGGACGTTGTTGTTAGCGAGGAACTGGGTGGTGAGTTGTGCCACACGAGGTCGAGCGTTATCTGCTGAAAAATCGATCCTAGTGCAGCCAGAAGTGAAAGGACCATGAGGACGAAGAATTTCAGCGACGTATCGTTGGGCATTCAGGCGTCCTTCACTTTGCACAAGGTCACTTCTTCCCATGAAGTTGATCGTCTCCCACACCAGTACACCTCCACCACCATGTGGAGGCGCCTCATCCACGCAGTTCTGAGCGTAGCGCTCATGGACTCTGCGGTAAACTTTTCTCCGTCTATCGTGTCGCTGGAGCAGAAAGAATGGTTCATCACTAAACCAAACCCTTCTTCAATCATTCGCAACTGTCCATTAACGATGCTAATTCGTTCACAGAACTCGGTTCTGGCGATGTCGGTCTGTAAGAACAGGTCCTCTGTAGGGTCTTTTAGCCCAAAGACCAGCGTCGTGCAGCTAGTTCCTGACCATTTGATCTGAAATTCGACGAGCTGCTGTCATTGACTTGTCTATTGAGGACGCAGACGCAAATCGATTCCTGAGGTGACACAGCCGTATGAAGCGGTCTTCGGCAGGAGTTGTGACTACGGGTCTTCCACTGCGCGGCCGGTCTGCATCTGAGCCAGTTTCTTGAAATCGTCTCCAAAGGCGACTAATGGTGCTTCTAACCACATTAAACTGTCTGGTCACTACACTTTGTGACTGCTAAGTGAATCTGTCATGAGTTATTTTCAAAAATGTTTTGACTAGTGTCGCTTTTCTGTGCTAATGAATCATCTGATGAGAACAATTCAGATCAGCACGTGAAGTTGATGTACAAATGAACCTTTGAGGTAATTTACCCTTGACTGATGAGCAAACTTCAGTTTACATCGCAGCATCGTATTTGCTGAACATTTATATATAACATTTCTAAAATCTCCCGGCATCATCTATTTTTCTCATTCAGTTTTTCAGCAGTCGTATCTAGTATATTATCTAATTGTCGTGCGTCTTGAAATACAGTATCTTGTTGTAGCATTCTGTTACTACAGAACTGTTGCCCTGATTAGTCATGCCCATAAAATTCTGTTAAAATTCACAATGTGTAGATTTCGTAAGAAAATAAAAGAAGAAGTTAATATGATCCAAGCTAGTTTCAGACAAGAAAGAAGGTCAATAGATCATATATTCAATATAAGATTAATAATAGAGAAATGCAGAGAGTTTAATGTGAATCTATATTTATAGACTACTCAAAGGCATTTGATTGTGTACAACACCAGAAACTTTAGGAAAACAATGGAAAAAATGGGAGTTCCAACACATTTTATACAATTAACATCACTGCTGTATCTAGACCAACAGGCAGCAGTAAGAATAAATGACAACAACTTGGTTTGACATAAAACAAGGAGTCAGTCAGGGGTGCATGTTGACGCCTTATTTATTTAACTTGTATACTAAAATATAATGTGGAATGTGAGAGACGATGTAGACACACAATATTACGATGCCATAACAATTGGAGGTTATGAAATACCAGAGATTAGATATGCTGATGGCACAGTATTACAGTCCACAACACAAAAAGGAATGCAAAAACTAATTATATCAGTCCATAAGAATAGTGAGAAGCAAAACCTCTATCTTAATGCGAAAATAACTAAATTGATAACAAATGACAAAACAAATAAGGCAGCTGAAATATGTATCAATGAGGAAAAATTGAAAGAAGTGGACAGTTTTGAATATCTTGGATCACTCTCTCTCTCTCTCTCTCTCTCTCTCTGAACCTTAAGTGCCCAGGGCACATGGGGCTTCCGCAAGGGTTTTCCACAAATGCCTGTCCTTCGCCTTTTTTTCTGCTCTCGCCTAGGTGAGCCCTCTATTGCTCAACATCTTTTCTGTTGCTCTTCTCCATGTCTCTTTTGGTCTACCCTTACTTCTGTTCTCCTGTGGTGTCCATCTTGGATCACTACTAACTAATAATTGAGATACAATGAGGGAGATTAAAAGGAGGACATCTATCGCTCTTAAGAAAGTAAAACAACTAAAGAATATGTAGAGAGGAACAGACAGAACTACAAAAATAAGATTTTTAAGGGCATGCATCTTTTCTATCGCAACATATGCCCGTGAGACCTGAACACTTAACAAAACAGCTGAGAAACACATAAATCCCTTTGAATGTAAATGCTACAGAAGAGTTCTTCAAATATCATGGACACAAAAAAAAAGAACAAATATATCCTTACTACAAAAACTTAAGAAGGCTGGCTAATAAAGAGGGTTAAAGAAAGAAAACTTAAATATTTTGGACACATTAAACGTCATGATAATCTAGAGAACACCGTCTTGGAAGGGTCATCATCATCATCATCATCATCATCAACATCATCATCATCACCATCATCATCAGGTGCCGTGCCGACTGGCGTTGGCTATTATGCTTCTCCAGAGTACATGATCATTCATGTAGGATATCAGCTCAGTTGATGATCTCCTCTCACACAATCCCGTCAGACTATCAAGTATTAATTCTCTTGGTCTTCCTCTTGATCTTCTTCCCACTATTTTTCCTGTTATTATAATATTTTCTATGCCCCCTTTTCTCATTGCATGTCCTATGAAAGTACATTGTCTGTTTTTTTTTTACAAGATTTGTTGTCTCTCCAGCTCTTATCATACATTCTTCATTAATTATTTTTGCTGCCCAAGTGATTCGCAACATTCTTCTAATAAACCACATTTCTGCTGCCTCCAATGATTTTTGCTCAGACCTGCCTATTGTCCATGATTAACTTCCATACAACAAGATAGGTTCATTACAGCATTTTAGGACTCGTTTTCTAACATTCATTGAAAAGGATGTGTTGGGTAATATGTTTCTCATTCTCTGAAATAAACTCTTTGCTTGGCCTATTCTGTTCCTATTTTCTATTCTGCATTTCCCATCTGAAGTTATTACGTTCAGTTTTATACTGCATGGTGGTGGATTCATTTTCTTAGATATAACCATAGTCTCTCTTTTTGATGTTTAAAGTAAGGCCTTTCTGTTCACTTCCTTTAGCGACTTTATCCAAGAGATTTTGCAGTTCTTGCTGGTTCTCATCTATTGTAGCATAGCCTTGTAAGTAATGATTATAGTTATTATTATTATTATTAGTATGATTATGAATATAATTAAGAATATATTGTAGGCAAAATAGTAATATAAACAACAACAGAAAAGTAGATAATTAGAAAGGAAAAACGCTGACAAAGATGGGAGAGGTAAACTCCTGCGACATTTTATTAATACGGGACGCTCCGAAGAGCAGATACTAAGAAATGCAAGTCGCTAATCAAAGGTAAACAGCGGAGGCAAAAGACAGACACAGCGACGCCGAGAGATAGAAAATACTAAGGAAAGACGTTCGGAAGTAAATTGGTCCAGTATTAACAATGCGAAGTCACGCACACACGCAATTAGCCGAGGTGGAAATTTTAGACATTGAAACTTGACGGACGTAGGAAGGCCAGAGGTCTTGTTGTTGTTAGCGACAGAATAGAGAACGGACTAATTTCTAAAGCATACTCCGCGAAAGAGATAGCGGGCTTAATTAAAAATAACAATTGGATAGACGGAATTGAAGTGACTAACACGTACAGCTTGTTGCTAATTTTAGGAAGCTATTTGCGATCGGTTTTGGGAAATAAAGGAAGATCCAACGACCAATCAAATATTTGGAGGCGTGGTCTATTGGACAGTTAACTTACGACATATAAGTCAGGAAAGTGGCCTGAAGAGGGAGAGACATAGATAGAGAGGGAGATAGCGAGAGAAGGAAGACAGTAGAATATCAGGAGGACCCTAAAGAGGAACACAAGCAGTGTGGTAGAAGAACAGGAAAGAGAACGAGAAGTAGTGTTAGACTGAAGATGTGTCAAGTGATTTGGAAGTTTTGTTACCTTGAAAAATTGAGTACAGTGATTTAGTTGAGGAATTAGTAGACCACTAGTTGTGAATCTGATATAGTAATGAGTATTCGTGTATGAAATATTGAATATTGTGAAGTTGAGAATACTGCTGAAATACTGCATGTAGAATATGAGAAAGTTTGATATTGTGAACAAAGGATTGTGAGCTACAACGATGAATCTAACGAAATGTATGTAATCTTACATCTTATTCCAAGAGATGTTGTCGATGATGCGTCTTGATCTAATTTGTCAAAATAAACGGTTTCAGTTAACTTTTCATCGGACTTCTCTGATCTAGAGAATGATGTAATATTTGAGAAACCTTGAGGTGTGATATATTGATAATTAAAGAACACATCAATATTAAACTATCAGTAATGTGTCGTCAACATACCGAAGATTGTTAATAATGTATCCTCCAATTTTATGGCTAGTTTTGTGATGATCGTTCTTAGAATAATCTCACTGTACAGAGAAAAAAGGTCTGGAGATAGTACACATCCTTGCCGCCCCCTTGTTTTATAGGTTGATATTTTCCAATTCTATTTTCAACTCGAACTGCTGTCTCTCGCTGCTAGTATAGATGTTTTACAATCCTCAGGTCTTTGCCGTCTATATTGATGTCTTCAAGCATTTTAATAATTTATTATGTTTCCCCTAGTCGAATGCCTTGGTGTAATCAATGAAGCATAAATATAGATCTTTCTGTACTTCTAAAGGTCTTTCTTTTAGTGCATAAATGGCATTGTGTGTTTCCATTTCCTTCAACAAATCCAAACTATTCATCTGCTATTTCCATTCTTATCTTTTCCCTTGTTCTTCTCATATTAATTCTCAGAAATAGGCTTCGTTATGTGACATAAGTGGTTGATAGTCCACAGGTCATCACGTTCCTTTGTACCTGGTTTCTTTGGTAGTGCTATAAACGTGGATTTAATCAGGTCGCTAAGCATATAACCGCTTTTGTAAATATCATTCAGTAACTTGGTTATTATTTTTATTCCTATCTCCTCTAGCGCCTCTATTTCTTCTATTGTTATATTATCAGTCCCAGTCGCTTTTCCTTTCTTCTTGTGTTTGATGGCATCTATGATTCCATCTTCAAGTATTGGTGGTCCATCACAGTTTTCAGTATCTGGTGTTAATTCTGGTCTTTCTCCTCCATATAGCTCACCGATATACTCTGTCCACCTGTCCACAATGTCTTCTTTTCCCATTAACATTTTACCTTCTTTCGATTTCAGGCATCCTGTGGTATATTTTATCTTTCTGCCTGTGAGTTCATTAATTCGTTTGTGCATGTTTTTGGTCTCTTTATTATGAGAGTGCTGTATTTGTCTGCACTGTTCATTTAACCACACTTCTTTTGCTTCTCTGCATTTGCGTCTTATTTCTTTATTTATCCTGCTATATTTTTCTTCGTTATTTTTACTACTCCTCCTCTTGTCCATCATTCGTAAGATGTCGTCTGTCATCCATTTATTTTTAGGGGCTTATTTTTTTATATTATTATATTGTGCCGTCTGAGATTGATGTAGATTAGTTTGTTAGAAATCTAGTTGCTCAGTGAAATAGTTGTACAATAGAGTGTATTAGGATGTTCTGATGGCAACAGTGGTTTGCCGGGAACATACATTGTGTCGTGTGATGGAAATTACGCCCAGTCTTGTGTCCATGGATTATGTTGATGCATTTATCGTTCTCGTCATATCGCTCATCGACTTATCGCCACCCCGAGCATCATTAAAGTTATTTCTGCTGTAAAGTTGTTGCTTCTGTATCACTATTTCCACTGAGAGAGAATGACCCGGGAGCAAGTTAAGTCTGCGAAGTGAATAACAAAACAGAAGCAAAACAACGTAGAACAGTCGTAGATTAAATGAGATAAAATCTTAACAGTCATATTTACAGTGGACATTAGTGGAAATTTACACACAGAGACGAATAACTGTAAGCAACAAGTCACATCTATACATAAGTAGAAGATAGAATCGCCGAGGATTCTGCTTTATTGTCTCAATGTTATTTCACCTTTCAGAAATCTTTTCAGATCCCTGATGTGGACCATGATGTCCGTCTGAGTTGGATGGGAAAATCCTGGAGTCGAGCTCTTGTTGTATTTTACACTAGTGACACAGTATATTCGTCAAGAACTGAATAACTGCATTAATATGAAATGAAATCTGTTCCGTGATTGAATGCACAACTGATAATAGGTCACGTTCATGGGAATATCTTGAAGTTAATGTTTAATTTCAGAAGTTATTTTGAAAAGTGTATAAATGTGTCGTCATAATGTGCCAGTGTGGTAGTATATTGTAGTCTAAAGGAACTAAGCAAGTACGGTACGATTAGTCTTAGTTCCCTTGATTGACAGAGTCCATGTCACGTGGGGCAGGATTCTCGTGATAAACATTACTAAAATCTAGTACCGTGTAGGCAGGGTTAACTCTACTGAGAATATTCTACATCACGAGAAAAGTACTAAGAAAGTTCGAGAAAACAGAGCAAGAACATCCAGCGTGCGCTCAAGGAAATCTCGGAATTTCTAAGCAAACACTGAGGGAGTATAAAAATAGGAAGATAAAAGAGAAAGAAGGTTCATTTTGGAGTTTTTTTTTCTTAGGTTAATTTCACAAGGTACATTTGGAGTTTTTTTCCCTTAAGTTAATTTCACAAGGTTCATTTTGGAGTTTTCTTTCTTAGGTTAATTTCACAATGTTCATTTTGGAGTTTTTTTTTTCTTAGGTTAATTTCACAAGGTACATTTTGGAGTTTTTTTTTCTTAGGTTAATTTCACAAGGTACATTTTGGAGTTTTTTTCCCTTAAGTTAATTTCACAAGGTTCATTTTGGAGTTTTCTTTCTTAGGTTAATTTCACAATGTTCATTTTGGAGTTTTTTTTTCTTAGGTTAATTTCACAAGGTTCATTTCAGAGATTTTTCAGTTTTGAGGATTTTGCTTAGGATGATGGTTTAAATCAGTTTCAGAGAATGGTCGTTAGGATGTAGATCAGGGATTCTTTTTACTTCATGGCTTTGTCCCGTGTTCATTAGGTTAGAATGGCAGTTTATGAAGTGGGTTTGTTTCTTACTGAAGTCTTACTTCTGCTTGGAATTGAGTATGTACATTTTTTTTTATTCAATTGTAATTTTTTTTCCCAATAGCGTTGAATAATCTCTCAGGGAATCTGGACTGTTTTGTTTTTCTAGCTTGATGGCTTCACATTCTCCGGGAATCTGGATTGTGTTGTTTTTCTAGCTTGATGGCTTAACATTCTCCGGGAATCCAGATTGTGTTGTTTTTCTAGCTTGATAGCTTCACGTTCTCCGGGAATCTAGATTGTGTTGTTTTTCTAGTTTGATAGCTTCACATTCTCCGGTAATCTGGATTGTGTTGTTTTTTTTTTTATCATGATAGCTTCACATTCTCCTGAAATCTGGATTGTGTTGTTTTTTTAGCATGATAGCTTCACATTCTCTGGGAATCTGGATTGTGTTGTTTTTTAGCATGATAGCTTCACATTCTCCGGGAATCTGGATTGTGTTGTTTTTTTTTTTTAGCATGACAGCTTCACATTCTTCGGGAATCTGGACTGTGTTGTTTTTTTTTAGCATGACAGCTTCACATTCTTCGGGAATCTGGACTGTGTTGTTTTTCTAGCATGATGGCTTCACATTCATCCTCATCTGTTCACCACTCATTTTGTCCGTTAATATATACTATCATTGAATGTATGTAGTAACTCAGATTTTGTTGGTTCTCTCTTGAACTGTTCTTTGTTAGTGATGTTGAATGATTGCGAGTCTCACCCACATTTCAGTTCTGTGACGCTGGTGTTCTGGTGTAGATTGTCGGAAACCCTGGGTTTTGTTGTTTCGTTGCTGTGCGTGTAGTAACAGATTTGCAAACTGTTTCAACAACAGAATCAGTTGTGCCAACAAAAACAAGAAAAGAATTATAAATAAGCACAGAAAGATAACCAACATACTTCTATAACTGGGGCAGATTAAATAACACAGATAACCAGCATACTTCTATAATTGGGGCAGATTAAAGCACGCAAATAACCAACGTACTTCTATAATTGGGGCAGACTAAAGCACACAGATAACCAACATACTTCTATATTTGGTGCAAATTAGGGCCCGTAGATAACCAGCATACTTCTATAACTAGGGCAGATTAAGGCACTCAGATACCATAATCAATATTCTTCTTCAACTGATGCTGAAAATGGCACACTATATTACTCCACCAGAACAAAATAAAACGTCCACAATATTTGCATATCATGAAGAATTTATTTTATGTAAAGCATTGCCTTGCGTGACGTGCAAGATGGCGGACGTTTTTTTTTAACGCTCTCCCCGGGATGCAGAAATCAGCGGAATTCCGCTTGATCTGTTACATATCATGTACCGGGAGTTGGGCATAAGGCTAACAACCTTATCCTGGGACCTATCTAGAGGCGACTCCAGATGGAAAAAAAAAAGATATCAGTATGGAAACTCGCAGAGAAACCAACCGAGCATCAGGGATGCCAACTCCAAAGAGCTCATTCGTCGGCCCCAAACATGTGACAAGGATTGGATTCTGGAATGTGAGAACGATGGCAGCACCAACAAAAACTACTCAGGTCATCAAAGAAATGGAGAGATACCATCTAGACATACTGGGCATCAGCGAAATGCGATGGCCAGAAGCAGGTAAAAGATCGGCTGAAAACGGTAAGTTAATAATACATTCAGACAGAAATAATTGTAAAATCCAGGATGGGGTGGGCATTATTATGTCAAATGTAGCTGCAAAGAGCCTTGTAGAATGGGAACCAGTGAACAGTCGTATAATAAGAGCACGATACAACCTACGACACGGAAGAATGACAATAATACAGTGTTATGCACCCACGAATGATGCAGATGATGATGTGAAAGACGACTTCTATCACCAACTACAACAAATCATCAACAAAGTCCCTAAACACGACATCCTAATTGCTATGGGGGACTTCAATGCTAAGGTAGGGAAGGATAATACCGACGTTGAAAAAGTGATGGGGAAAGAAGGAACTGACATGGTTAATCAGAATGGAGAAATATTAATTGAAATATGTCTAACAGAGGGCATGGCCATTGGAGGCACAATATTCTCACGCAAAGAGATACATAAAACAACATGGATATATCTAGATGATAGAACTAGAAACCAGATAGATCAATTTTGTATTAGAAAACAATACAGAACATCTCTCATAGATGTAAGGGCTTATAGGGGTGCAGATGTCAACAGTGATCACAACCTGTGCATAGGGAAAATAAAACTAAAATTGAAAAGTCAACACAAGAAATCAGTACACAGAAAGATAAACAGCCACAGCCTACAAGAAGAAAATACTAACATTAATTTCAATCAGGAACTTGCCAGTCATTCCAAAATACCCCGTGAAGTTGAGAAGATAGGTATAGATGAGTTATGGAATTCTTACAGCACAGTCATAATCACAGCAGCAAAAGTAAGCGCTGGACTGAAAAAACCAAATAGAAAAGCATGGATATCAGATAAAACATAGAAGTATATACATGAAAGACGAGCAGTCAAATTAGACACGATGAATGCAAAAACAGATCTTTGAAAAGATCTGGTGAAAGCAACATAAAAAAAAATAGACAAGAAAGTAAAAAGTTCAGCTAGAAGGGATAAAAGAGAATACACAGACAATATGGCGAAAGAGGCAGAAAAAGCAGCAAAAACAGGAGACAGCAAAACTTTATATAACATACAAAAGAGGCTAAGAGGTACTATTACATCTAAATAAAGACCAATCCTTAGCAAAACTGGAACACTATTAACATCAAATAAACACCAAAAGCCCCCTGTGTGGTACCCGGGATCTGCAAAGAATAGGACCACTGTACCCTACCACGCATGATCGTAAAAGGCGACTAAGGAGGGTTCAGCATAGGGCCGGCAACCCTATCTGGTAAAAAAAACTATCAGACTGCTACAAAAACGGAAGTAAGGGAAAAAACAAATGCAGGTGGAAGGAGAAATCTTATATCTTATATCTCATATCCTTCCCGTGCCGTTAAACGTCACATAGGGCTCGCAAAGTAGTTCGCCAATTGTTCCTGTCTTCGGCCAGTCTTTCAACCTCATCAAAGGATTTTATGCCTGTTAACCTGGCCTCTCTTAATAATGTCCTCTTCAGAGTTTCCCGCGGTCTGTCCCTTTTTCTTCGGCCTGTTGTGTTCCACTTGATAGCTTGTTTTGGGATTCTCTGATCATTTCTTCTCATCAAGTGATCAACATATGTCCATCTCCTTTTCCTGATCACCCATGAGACTGGTTGTTGTTCAGTCATCTATCTTATCTCTGCAATGTTCTTGAATTCATTCCACTTGATGCCGAGTATTTTCCTTAGGCATTTGTTTTCAAAAGAGTCTAATTTCTTTTCTATTTCTTTAGTTGTTTTCCAGCTTTCGCATGCATAAATGAGGGTGGATATTACATTTGAATTGAATAGTCTTAACTTGGTTTTTGTGCTTATAACTTTTGAATTCCATATGTTCTCAAGATTCTTGAAGATCGATGCTGCTTTTGCAATTCTGATCCTAACTTCCTTTCTAGTGTCACCATCCTGGTCTATGTAGCTGCCAAGGTATGCAAATTGATTGACTTCTTCAATATCTGTCCCTTCTATGTGTATTTTTCCATTTTGATTGATGGGAATTTTCATTATTTTTGTTTTGTCCTTGTTAATTTCAAGTCCTATTTTGCTATCCAGTGAAGACAGGCTATATGTTTTTTCTTGCATGGAATTCACATTATTACTGATAAGAGTTATGTCATCAGCAAAATCAAGATCTTCTAGTTGGGTCCCATGTAACCAGTCAATACCTGTGTTACCTGTGCAGCATTTTTTCATTATGAAGTCTATTGTAATCCCAAAAAGTAAAGGACACAGTATACATCCTTGTTTCACGCCTGTTTCAATCTGGAACCATTCACTCAACCCTTCTTCTGTCTTGACTGCACAACCATATCCATTGTATAAGTCCTTAATGATGTTGACAATTTTAGATGGTATTCCATCTAGACATAAAATTCTCCATAATGAATCTCTGTGTATGCTATCAAATGCCTTTTTAAAATCTATGAAGTTCAGTATTAATGGTTTCTGCTTTTCAATATGTTCTTCAAGTATTATTCTTTGAGTAAAGATCTGGTCGAGACAGCTTCTCCCTTTTCGAAATCCTGCTTGTTCTTCTCTCATTGCAGTATCCACTATATCTTTGAGTCTATTCAAAATGACCTTGCAAAATACTTTTGACACAACTGATATTAAGGTTACTCCTCTCCAGTTGTTACAGTCACTAAGGTTGCCCTTTTTTGGTATTTTAACAATGATTCCTTTCTTCCAATTAGAAGGGACCTTTTCTTCTTTCCAAATCTTGTTAAACATTCTCTGTAGTTGTCTCATGTTGTCACTATTGATAGCTTTTAGCATTTCGGCTGTTATTTCATCTTCACCTGCAGCTTTGTTGTTAGCCATTAAATTCACTGCTGTTTCAATTTCATGCAATTTAATTTCATCTAGGTTGACATTTAGTTGTGGGGCTGGTAAGTCAGTTTCAAGGTTTAACAATTCTTTTGGGTGTGGTCGATTGAGTATTTCTTGGAAGTGTTCAGCCCATCTTTGCTTTTGGTGTTTATTTGATGTTAATAGTGTTCCAGTTTTGCTAAGGATTGGTCTTTCTTTAGATGTAATAGTACCTCTTAGCCTCTTTTGTATGTTATATAAAGTTTTGCTGTCTCCTGTTTTTGCTGCTTTTTCTGCCTCTTTCGCCATATTGTCTGTGTATTCTCTTTTATCCCTTCTAGCTGAACTTTTTACTTTCTTGTCTATTTCTTTTTATGTTGCTTTCACCAGATCTTTTCAAAGATCTGTTTTTGCATTCATCGTGTCTAATTTGACTGCTCGTTTTTCATGTATATACTTCCATGTTTTATCTGATATCCATGCTTTTCTATTTGGTTTTTCCAATTCAGCGCTTACTTTTGCTGCTGTGATTATGGCTGTGCTGTAAGAATTCCATAACTCATCTATACCTATCTCCTCAACTTCACTGGGTGTTTTGGAATGATTGGCAAGTTCCTGATTGAAATTACTGTTAGTATTTTCTTCTTGTAGGCTGTGGATGTTTATCTTTCTGTGTACTGATTTCTTGTGTTGACTTTTCAATTTTAGTTTTATTTTCCCTATGCACAGGTTGTGATCACTGTTGACATCTGCACCCCTATAAGCCCTTACATCCATGAGAGATGTTCTGTATTGCTTTCTAATACAAAAATGGTCTATCTGGTTTCTAGTTCTATCATCTGGAGATATCCATGTTGTTTTATGTATCTCTTTGTGTGGGAATATTGTGCCTCAAATGACCATGCCCTCTGTGAGACATATTTCAATTAATCTTTCTCCATTCTGATTAACCATGTCAGTTCCTTCTTTCCCCATCACTTTTTCAACGTCGGTATTATCCTTCCCTACCTTAGCATTGAAGTCCCCCATAGCAATTAGGATGTCGTGTTTAGGGACTTTGTTGATGATTTGTTGTAGTTGGTGATAGAAGTCGTCTTTCACATCATCATCTGCATCATTCGTGGGTGCATAACATTGTATTATTGTCATTCTTCCGTGTCGTAGGTTGTATCGTGCTCTTATTATACGACTGTTCACTGGTTCCCATTCTACAAGGCTCTTTGCAGCTACATTTGACATAATAATGCCCACTCCGTCTCGGAATTTATTGTCATTTCTGCCTGAATGTATAATTAACTTACCGTTTTCCGCCGATCTTTTACCTGCTTCTGGCCATCGCATTTCACTGATGCCCAGTATGTCTAGATGGTATCTCTCCATTTCTTTGATGACCTGGGTAGTTTTTGTTGGTGCTGCCATCGTTCTCACATTCCAGAATCCAACCCTTGTCACATGTTTGGGGCCGACGAATGAGCTCTTCGGAGTTGGCATCCCTGATGCTCTGTTGGTTTCTCTGCGAGTTTCCATAACGATATCTTTTTTTCCCATCTGGAGTTGCCTCTAGATAGGTCCCAGGATAGGGTTGTTAGCCTTATGCCCAACTCCCGGTACATGATATGTAACAGATCAAGCGGAATTCCGCTGATTTCTGCATGCCGGCGAGAGCGTTTTAAAAACGACCGCCATCTTGCACGTCACGCCGGAAGTCAGAGTGGACATATGTTGGTCACTTAATGAGAAGAAATGATCAGAGAATCCCAAAACAAGCTATCAAGTGGAACACAACAGGCCGAAGAAAAAGAGGCAGACCATGTGAAACTCTGAAGAGGACATTGTTAAGAGAGGCCAAATTAACAGGCATAAAATCCTTTGATGATGTTGAAAGACTCGCCGAAGACAGGAAAAATTGGCGAACTACTTTGCGAGCCCTATGTGACGTTTAACGGCACGGGAAGGATATAAGATATATAAGATAAGATATAAGATAAGATATAAGATAAGATATAAGATTGCCTTGCGGGTAGGATAGGGAGTCCAAAAGGTAGTCCGTACACAAAACGACAGAAGGCAAGGGGAAACCACTGTTGTAGCTCTCAAGAATAGTTACGGTTGTACAGAGTAATAGATTCATCATGAACGACGTTAATGGATGTTCCTCTGGAACTGCCTCGTCCGGTAGGGCAGCTCACGAGCACAGGTGAGGCCAGATCGTCATCAAGCTACTGGTGGCAAAACTAACAAGTTCAAAATAGCAACATGGAATGTTAGAACTTTATTCCACGCTGGAAAATTAGTAATGTAAAAAGCGAAATGGAAAGGATGTTCATCATACTAGAAATGAGTGAAGTTAGATGTACAGGTGCAAGGAAGATAAACTTTGATAAATATACAATAATATATTCAGGAGGTGAGAAACATGAACGAGGAGTAAGAATAATATTTGACAAGCAAACAGCAAGGGAAGTTGTGAGATATTTGAACATCTCTGACCGAATCTACTATAAATATTATACAAGTGTACGCTCCAACAGCTGATAGTTCTGAAGATGATGTACGGCTATTTTATAATGGCATAGAGACAGCCCTGAAACACGAAATGTTACATGAAGTTACTATAGTGATATGTGATTTTAATACCAAAGTTGGTAAAGGAAGAACTTCAGACATCGTTGGTGACTATGGACTGGGGGGAAAGGAATGACAGAGGTAGTAAATTAATTGAATGGGCAAGAATACACAGCATGGTTGTAGGAAACACCTGGTTTAAACAACATCCTCGAAGACTGGCAACGTGGTGCAGTCCAGACAAAAAGACTTTTAACCAGACAGACTACATATTAATCAACAAACGATTCCGCAATGCATTACTGACAACAAAAACCATTCCAGGAGCTGACTGCAATAGTGACCACTACCCACTGTGTGGAAACAATTAGAATAAAGCTAAAAAGAGTATGCAGAAAAGTGAGAAACATCAAACTGAATGCATAACTACTTAAAAATGACCAAGAACTGTGAGAACAATACAAATGCCCTTCGGAAAGCACTCAACCGCATCCATCTAGTGAGCCGCAAAGAAGCATCCAGAAAAAAATCTGACAGAATTAAATTAGTACTTCCTTTTCACCCCATGGTCAGATGGTTAAGACAGTTCTTTATCGTTATCTGCCACTAATCCAACTCGATCCCGACACTCGTGACATTTTCTTTGATCCACCCCTATTAGCATACAAACGGGAACCAAATCTTAAAGATATCCTCGTTCACAGCCACTTGCATATGTTGGCAATAGAAAATGTAACCACCCCAGCTGTGTTACCTGCCCCGTAGTCTGGGAAACGAAAACGAAAACCTTTCCCAAAACTATCCTCACTCTTCATGAGGGATCCACATGCGAGTCCCGCAATGTGATCCATGTCTTTGTGTGCAAAAGATGCAGGATAACGTACTTTGGTAAAACTGGCCTCAGATTAGGGGACCGCGTGCAGAAACATCTGTACAATATCACACAGCATGCTTCGAAACCAGACCGAATTATTTCAATGGCCCCAACCACAGAGGCAAATCTGACTTTCTTGTAACATATATAAAACAATGTCACACAGATGACAGAAGCTGCCTAGCACTTGAGAACCGCTACATTCAGGAATATGGGACACTGGAACAACACAGTTTGAACTCGTTATTGAGCTACATCTAACATTCTCCTCTTCCACAATCCCTACCCACTAAATTTCACTCCCTTCTCACCTGTTACATATAGTTCAGAACCTCCTCACGGCATCACATTACAACGCCTCTACCCTAACTATAATCACATATTTCACCTTCTCCCGGGCATATTATCATTGTATCATTCTCTCTGCCCTCCACGGTTTCCCCATACGCCATCCTCAGTTACGACCCACCTATCACACATCGCAAGTCTCCATTTAAATTCTCTCTACACGCTACCATGCACATTTCCGACACACAGCGTCGGACAAGCTTCTTACAAGTTACAGCTAAGTGCTCTATTTATTTTATTCGATTTTCTAACACAGCTTTCATGTGATTTTATACTTTATCTCCTCTCTCTATTTCTTCGTCATGTGTGTTTTTGTATGATTAAGGCTGACGCCGAAACATCACAATTGTGTACTCGTTAAGTAATACAGGTGTTCTTACTTTTTTCCTAGTTTATACATTTTGGTATCACAGCTTTACTGCAGTGGCTCCGTGTATAGCTATATATTTATACACTAATGATTACGAGAACAATATAGAGTTATTATAACAAATAGATACACTGCAATAGCAAAGATAAATAGTACAGATGAACAATGGGCAACGTTAGGACATTCTATCCACCAAGCTGTTAAGGACATAATACCACCGATAAAATAAGCCCCCAAGAATAAATGGATGACAGATGGCATCTTGGGACTGATGAACAAGAGGAGTAAAAATAACCAAGAAAACTATAGCAGGATAAATAAAGAAATAAGACACAAATGCAGAGAAGCAAAGGAAGTGTGGTTAAATGAGCAGTGCAGACATATAGAGGACTCTCATAATAAAGACAGCAAAAACATGCACAAACGAATTAATGAACTCTCAGGCAGAAAGACAAAATATACCACAGGATGCCTGAAATCGAAAGAAGTTAAAATGTTAATAGGAAAAGAAGACATTGTAGACAGGTGGACAGAGTACATCGGTGAGCTATATGGAGGAGAAACACCAGAAATAACACCAGATACTGAAAACTGTGATGGACCACCAATACTTGAAGATGGAATCATAGATGCCATCAAACACATGAAGAAAGGAAAAGCGACTGGATTTTATAATATAACAATTGAAGAAATAGAGGCGCTAGAGGAGACAGGAATAAAAATAATAACCAAGTTACTGAATGACATTTACAACAGTTGTTATATGTCCATTGACCTGCTTAAATCTACGTTTTATAGCACTACTAAAGAAACCAGGTGCAAAAGAATGTGATGACCACCAGACTATCAGCCTGCAGGTGCAAAGGAATATGATGACCACCAGACTATCAGCCTCTCATGTCACATAACAAAGCTACTTCTGAGAATTATTTTGAGAAGAAAAAAGGAACAAGATAAAAATGGAAATAGCAGATGAACAGTTCGGATTTGTTGAAGGAAATGCCTTAATGATTTACGAACAGTAACAGAAAGAGCTTTAGAAGTACAGAAAGATCTCTACTTATGCTTTATTGATTACAATAAGGCATTCGACAAGATGAAACATGATGAGATTATTAAAATGCTTGAAGACATAAACATAGACAGCGAAGACTTGAGGACTGTAAAACTTCTACACTATCAGCAGGAAGCAGCAATTCGAGTTGAATATAAAACTTGAAAATATCAACCAATAAAATAAGGAATGCGACAAGGGTATGTACTATCTCCAGACCTTTTTTTTACTCCGTACAGCAATAATATTCTAGAAAATATTCCAAGAGCAATCATTACAGAACCAGGTGTAAAAGTAGGAGGATACAATATTACCAACCTTCGGTATGCTTACAACACAGCTGAGAACCAACAGGACCTGCAAAATCTCTTGGATAAAGTCGCTAAAGGAAGTGAACAGAAAGGCCTTACTTTAAACATCAAAAAGACAGAGTCTATGGTTATATCTAAAAAACATAATCCACAAACATGCAGTATAATATTGAAAAGAACTATTCTAAAGCAGGTGCAGAAATTCAAATACCTTGGAGCAGTAATAACTTCAGATGGGAAATGCAGAACAGAAATTAGGAACAGAACAGGCCAAGCAAAGACTGCATTTCAGAGAATGAGAAACATATTAGCCAACACGTCCTTATCAATGAATGTTAGAAAACGAGTCCTAAAATGCTACATTGAACCTATCTTGTTATATGGAAGTAAATCATGGATTATAGGCAGGTCTGTACAAAAAGACATTGGAAGCAGCAAAAATGTGGTTTATTAGAAGAATGTTGCGAATCCCCTGGACAGCAAAAATAACTAATGAGGAATGTTTGAGAAGAGCTGGAGAGACAACAAATCTTGTAAAAAAAAAATAAAAGAAAGATATGCAATGAGAAGAGGGAGCATTGAAAATATTATAACAACATGAAAAATAGTGGGAAGAAGATCTAGAGGAAGATCAAGAGAAATGATACTGGACAGTCTGACGGGATGGTGTGAGAGGAAATCACCAACTGAGCTGATGGCCTGCAAGAAGGATCGTGTCCTCTGGAGAAGCATAATAGCCAACGCCAGTCGGCACGGCACATGATGATAATGATGATGATGATGACGATGATAATAACGATGATGATGATAACTGGAAGCTAGAAACAGTAATTTATTTTAATTAAATTCCATTTAGTTAAATACAATTTAGTAACATTTCTTCTATACTGGGCATGAATGTCCTAGTGCGCTAATGTCTGCTGAGATAGTTATCTTAAAGATTCATTTAAAATAATACTTTCTATAGGTTTACTCGAAAGTGTGTAGACACATAAACAGAATTCATTTTATAATCCTGTTATTATCCTGTTATAATCCTGCTATAGAAGAGTTCTCCACATATCGTGGACACAAAAAAGAACAAATATATCTATACTACAAGAGCTTAATATTGAAGAAGGTGGCTAGTAAAGAGTATTAAAGAGAGAAAACTGAAATATTTTGGACACATTAAACGTCATGGTAATTTACAGAAGACCGTATTGGAAGGATACATAATGGGAAAATGAGAAAGAGGAAGACCAAAACGAAGATGGCTGCAAGACATCGTTGACGATCTGGAAATGGATGCAACAGCAGCAGGCCATCTTGCTCGCAACCGAGAGGCCTACAGGAGTGCTGTTTGGGAGGCAAAGTTCCGCAAAGGACATGCAAATGAATGAATGAATCCTGTTATTAGGATGTGCCGGCTCTTTCGCTACATTGGGACGCGTTCTGTGTGGTTTCCCCCCCCCCCTCAGTACCCCATTCCTCGCGCAGTGCGATGATGGTTTGTAGCTCTCTAATTCTGAAAATAATCTAAACTTAAAACCAACAGTTGGACTTCCTTCCGGTATCCATTTTTCCACATGAGGCGCGTGTTTGAGCTGAAAACAGAGCGTTTTTATGTTAATCTAACGCGTTTTTGTTGAAGTTTATTGTCGCTAGGTTTTTGTTTATCAACAAATATGGCTTCCAGTGGTAGTTTATTTCGTCCATAGCAGCGTATTTCTGCATTACAACCTCAGAATTTAGTTTAAAAATGTCTAGACTGTGGTGAAGAGAATGCAGTAGTAGAGACTGTGAATTTTCAGACCCACGTGATGCTGATTCAAAGGATTAGGATGGTTTTTTTTTTGGTCCAGCAGCAAAACGTGCTAGAAGGGTAGCTGGTGATACTACTTCTCAGCTTTTTTCTAGTACTAGCTGTAACATCACAGTAAGTAATGCTGGAGACTGTGTAATTAAAAAAAATGTTGTAGAATGCTTCAAATTAAAAAACAAAAAACAAAAAAGACACAATGGCCAAAGAAATATTCTGGTAAATATTAGTCACCGCCCGCCCACTTGTTTTCATGTAAATATTACCTACCCACTTGGTGTTTTTAGTTTGCTGTGAATGCATAATTAGTCTATATTATCATGTAAATTTTGGAGGATATGTGAAGAAAAGGTGTTTGTGTACATTTTTATTCATTATGGAATTATATGACCAGCTACAGTGGATTAACTTGATGGGTAAGTGAAAAAAATTAATTCAATTCCTTCATTTTACATTCGTTCTTCTCAGTTCTTAGCTCTTTTTTTATACTAACAAAATGTTACAAATTTTATTAGAAAAACAAAATACGTTTTTTCTTCTTCTTCAGAATAGCATATAATATATGATACTACAAATGAGATTGTGCCTTTGTTATTCTTTTAAATGTGACAACCATCCCATTCCACATTGTGAAATTTACCTCCTTGGTCTTTTGAGGGAAACACCCCGGGTATACAAAGCAAATATGCATACTTTCGTTTTCTTTTCCTTCATTTATAAGAATTAGAGTACTGTTGATCTGGATCGGCAAAACTAGTTGAGTCCACTTTAGAGTGCTCTAAGCTAGAAAACGAACACATAGAGCTGAACAGAGGTCAAGCTAGTACCTCACATACAGCAGAAAAGAGGTCAAGCTAGTACCTCACATAGAGCAGAAAAGAGGTCAAGCTAGTACCTCACATACAGCAGAAAAGAGGTCAAGCTAGTACCTCACATACAGCAGAAAAGAGGTCAAGCTAGTACCTCACATACAGCAGAAAAGAGGTCAAGCTAGTACCTCACATAGAGCAGAAAAGAGGTCAAGCTAGTACCTCACATACAGCAGAAAAGAGGTCATGCTAGTACCTCACATAGAGCAGAAAAGAGGTCAAGCTAGTACCTCACATAGAGCAGAAAAGAGGTCAAGCTAGTACCTCACATAGAGCAGCAATGTGTTTTTTTTTCTTCCGTACTTGTAATAAGTAAGCTGAAGCAGTGGTCGGACTTTGATGAGAATGCCTTGTCAAGATAATCAGCAGTGAACTAAAACATAACCATCTCGTCAGACTATCCAGTATCATTTCTCTTGGTCTTCCTCGTGATCTTCTTCCCTAAAATGTAGGTTTATTATGTAGGTTTATTAAAGAAAAAGAAGAAGTGTTTATTTAGGCAACAAGAGGAACTAAAACTGTCGGTTTATTAAAGCAACAAGAGGAACCACAACTGTCGCTTTATTAAAGCAACGATAGGAGCAACAACATGTTGGTAAAGGAAATTTAAAATTTAAAAAAAAACAGGTCGAGAAGGGTAGAGCATAAACAGAGGGTGTATAATAGAATATAAATTTATAGAAGAGAAAAGTTAAACAACTCATTATAGAATGGGAAAGTTGGTGTAAAAAAGGTTATGTTCCATTTTTGCCCGTGGGATTCGTGGCTCACGGATAACATATGACAAAGAAAGGTTGTGAGACAAAAATCACATGCTTTGGGACAGTTGAAGCTTTGAGCTCAGATAGGATAGGCTTGTTTGTTTTGTGAGAGAATGTAGTTTTTCTGTACTGTGTTAGATTAGCAGAGGTAGAAATGTAGTTAGAAATTCTGGTGGCGACGAAGTCTGAGGACGTCAGTAGTCGCCAGGAATTTATTCTATGTTGCTTCGACTTGGAATTACGTCCTGTCACGTATTCTTGGATTTGTATGCCCCTGTCTTAACCGTCACATCATTCATCGACATCTTCAACCAGTGCATCACCAAAATATTATAACTTTATATCGCTGCTATTGTGCTCCTGTTTGCCACTGAGAGAACAACCATTCCTGGGATTTAAGTCTGTGAAGCGGATAGTGGAATAGACAAGTGAAAGAGTATTATAATCTCGACTGTAAGTGAAAGATTACTATAATCTCGACTGTAAGTGAAAGAGTATTATAATCTCGACTGTAAGTGAAAGAGTATAATCTTGACTGTAAGCATTTCCACTACTATAACATGTTTCAGCTATTACATCAGTGTGATAAACAAATGGTAAAGCTGGGGCGACCATCCCAAACCCAGCGCGTCACAGGTGGCGGATGGTGAAAGTCCTCCAGATATGGAGGATCCCTGTGAATAAGGAGTTATCTAAATAAGCAGGCGCGGACCAACTGGCGGTAGAGAGAGCGAGGTGGGGTAGTAGGTGGCTCTACTACTCCTATAAAGTGCCTCAGGTGCTCAGTGAAGGGAATACCAGGCGGGTCAGAGGCGCCTTAAAACCTCTTGCTCCCGCTGGCTTGCGGGTAGGACATGGAGTCCAAAGGTTAGCGGAGAGTCCGTACACAAACCGACAGAAGGCAACGGGAAACCACTGTTGTAATTCCCAAGAATAGTTATGCTTAAACAGAATAATCGATTCATCATGAACGACGTTAATGGATGTTCCTCTGGAACAGCCTCGTCCGGTAGGGCAGCTCACGAGCACAGGTGAGGCCAGATCGTCATCAAGCTACTGGTGGCAAAACTAACAAGTTCAAAATAGCAACATGGAATGTTAGAACTTTATTCCAGGCTGGAAAATTAGAAAATGTAAAGATGGAAATGGAAAGGATGAAGATCAACATATTAGGAATGAGTGAAGTTAGATAGACAGGTGCAGGGAAGATAAACTCAGATAAATATACAATAATATATTCAGGAAGTGAGAAACATGAACGAGGAGTAGGAATTATATTTGATGAACAAACGGCAAAGACAATTGTAAGATATTTCAACATCTCGGACCGAGTCCTGCTAGCCCAACTAAAAGGACAACCAATAAACATAAATATTATACAAGTGTACGCTCCAACATCTGAAAGCTCTGAAGAAGATGTACAGTTATTTTATAATGACATAGAGACAGCACTAAAACACACAAAGTCACATGAAGTTACCATAGTCATGGGAGATTTTAATGCCAAAGTTGGTAAAGGAAGAACTTCAGACATCGTTGGTGACTATTGACTGGGGGGAGAGGAATGACAGAGGTAGTAAATTAATTGAATGGGCAAGAATACACAGCATGGTTGTAGGAAACACCTGGTTTAAACAACATCCTCGAAGACTGGCAACGTGGTGCAGTCCAGACAAAAAGACTTTTAGCCAGATAGACTACATATTAATCAACAAACGATTCCGCAATGCATTACTGGCAACAAAAACCATGCCAGGAGCTGACTGCAATAGTGACCATGATCCACTCTGTGGAAAAGTTAGAATAAAACAAAAGAAAGCAGGCAGAAAAGTGAGAAACATCAAACTGAATATAGAACTTCTTAAAAATGACCAAGAACTGCGAGAACAATACAAAGTTATTATAACAAATAGATACAATGCAATAGCAAAGATAAATAGTATAGATGAACAATGGGAAATGTTAAGAGATTCTATCCACCAAACTGTTAAGGAGATAATACCACCAAAAAAAAGAAGCCTCTAAAAATAAATGGATGACAGACGACATCTTACGACTGATGGACAAGAGGAGGAGGAGTAAAAATAACGAGAAAAAATATAACAAGATAAATAAAGAAATAAGACGCAAATGCAGAGAAGCAAAAGAAGTGTGGTTAAATGAGCAGTGCAGACAGATAGAGGACTCTCATATTAAAGACAGCAAAAACATGCACAAACGAATTAATGAACTCACAGGCAGGAAAACAAAATATACTACAGGATGCCTGAAATCGAAAGAAGGTAAAATGTTAATGGGAAAAGAAGACATTGTGGACAGGTGGACAGAGTATATCGGTGAGCTATATGGAGGAGAAAGACCAGAATTAACACCAGATACTGAAAACTGTGAATACTTGAAGATGAAATCATAGATGCCATCAAACACATGAAGAAAGGAAAAGCGACTGGGCCTGATAATATAACAATAGAAGAAATAGAGGCACTAGAGGAGACAGGAATAAAAATAATAACCAAGTTACTAAATGACATTTACACCAGTGGTTATATTCCCAGTGACCTGATTAAATCCACGTTTATAGCACTACCAAAGAAACCAGGTGCAAAGGAATGTGACGAACACCAGACTATCAGCCTCCCATGTCACATAACGAAGCTATTTCTGAGAATCATTATGAGAAGAACTAGGAAAAAGATAAAAATGGAAACAGCAGATGAACAGTTTGGATTTGTTGAAGGAAAGGGAACACACAATGCCATGTATGCTTTACGAACACTAACAGAAAGAGCTTTAGAAGTACAGAAAGATCTCTACTTATGCTTCATTGATTACACCAAGGCATTTGACAAGGTGAAACATAATGAAAGTATTAAAATGCTTCAAGACATCAGTATAGACGGCAAAGACCTGAGGATTGTAAAACATCTATACTGGCAGCAAGAAGCAGCAATTCGAGTTGAAAATAGAACTGGAAAATATCAACCTATAAAACAAGGGATACGACAGGGATGTGTGCTGTCTCCAAGCCTTTTTTCTCTGTACAGCGAGAATATTCTAAGAACAATCATCACAGAACCAGGCATAAAAATTGGAGGATACAATATTAACAACCTTCGGTATGCTGGCGACACAGTACTGATAGCTGAGAACCAACAAGACCTGCAAAATCTCTTGGATAAAGTCGTCAAAGAAAGTGAACAGAAAGGCCTTACTTTGAACATCAAAAAGACAGAGACTATGGTTATATCTAAGAAACAGAATCCACCAGCATGCAGTATAAAATTAAACGGAACTATTCTAAAGCAGGTGCAGAAATTCAAATACCTTGGAGCAGTAATAACTTCAGATGGGAAATGCAGAACAGAAATTAGGAACAGAATAGGCCAAGCAAAGACTGCATTTCAGAGAATGAGAAATATATTAACCAACACATCCTTATCAATGAATGTTAGAAAACGAGTCCTAAAATGCTATATTGAACCTATCTTGTTATATGGAAGTGAATCATGGACAATAGGCAAGTCTGCACAAAAATCATTGGAAGCAGCAGAAATGTGGTTTATTAGAAGAATGTTGCGAATCCCCTGGACAGCAAAAATAACTAATGAAGAATGTATGAGAAGAGCTGGAGAGACAAAAAACCTTGTCAAAAAGATAAGAGAGAGACAATGTACTTTCACAGGACATGCAATGAGAAGAGGGGGCATTGAAAATATTATAACAACAGGAAAAATAGAAGGAAGAAAATCAAGAGGAAGACCAAGAGAAATGATACTGTACAGTCTGACGGGATGGTGTGAGAGGAGATCACCAACTGAGCTGATGGCCTGCATGAAGGATCGAATACTCTGAAGAACTATAATAGCCAACGCCAGTCAGCACGGCACATGATGATGATGATGAACAAATAGGAAGCAGCACTGATTTATTAGATAGATAGATAGATAGATAGATAGATAGATAGATAGATAGATAGATAGATAGATAGATAGATAGATAGACAGATAGATAGATAGATAGATAGATAGATAGATAGATAGATAGATAGATAGATATGCTATTTTAGATGGGGACTAATGGAGGTAGCCGATATTATCAAACTTATTTCAGCCAATTTTCACCCATTACATTTACATTGTTGAGGTTACACTTATTTCACCAATCTTTCACTCATAACATTTAAAATGTTGAGGTTACACTTATTTCACCGATCTTTCACTCATAACATTTAAAATGTTGAGGTTACACTTATTTCACCGATCTTTCACTCATAACATTTATAATGTTGAGGTTACACTTATTTCACCGATCTTTCACTCATAACATTTATAATGTTGAGGTTACACTTATTTCACCATTCTTTCACTCATAACATTTATAATGTTGAGGTTACACTTATTTCACCGATCTTTCACTCATAACATTTATAATGTTGAGGTTACACTTATTTCACCGATCTTTCACTCATAACATTTATAATGTTGAGGTTACACTTATTTCACCATTCTTTCACTCATAACATTTATAATGTTGAGGTTACACTTATTTCACCGATCTTTCACTCATAACATTTATAATGTTGAGGTTACACTTATTTCACCGATCTTTCACTCATAACATTTATAATGTTGAGGTTACACTTATTTCACCGATCTTTCACTCATAACATTTAAAATGTTGAGGTTACACTTATTTCACCGATCTTTCACTCATAACATTTATAATGTTGAGGTTACACTTATTTCACCGATCTTTCACTCATAACATTTATAATGTTGAGGTTACACTTATTTCACCGATCTTTCACTCATAACATTTAAAATGTTGAGGTTACACTTATTTCACCGATCTTTCACTCATAACATTTATAATGTTGAGGTTACACTTATTTCACCAATCTTTCACTCATAACATTTAAAATGTTGAGGTTACAGTTTGTTTTATCCTTCGTCGTGATGGTTTTGTTTGGTAATGCAAGTTTTGGCGCTTTTATTTTTTTTAATATGTGTTGAGATTTTATGAACGGCATCTTCTGATGATATGAACAAGAAAAAGAGAAAATTCATATGTTTTATGCCTGGATGCTTTGTCAGTTATCTACACTCTAAAAAAATAATTAATTTAATTAACACATTTTTTTTCATCCGTGGGTCATTTGAGACATGTTTGCGTAGTGTTTTAATAATCTGACTGCTGAAGTACAGCGAAACTTAAGACATTTTGTTACTTGCTGAGACATTTTGTTACTTGTTAACAAATGGGAAGAACTGATTCACTTAGACTTGAAAGCAACATTAAACGGAAATTCTTGCCACCAATCACACCATGTGAGATGCAGCCCATGGATGTTGATGTGCACCATAAATATTCTTAAAGTACAACATGGCCAGAAGCTGCTGAAGTATGTCGTTCAGATGTGGAAGAAATTGAGATGTGAGCCGAAACCACGAACTAGCAGAAAGTTGGTGTCAAACTGATTGCATGACTGTATTGCTTATTGTGATATCAAGCAGTCGTTGCTGAAACAGCAAAAGTCGAGAAACTGAAACTGTGCTGCTAAATAGACAAGTTACAAATGTGGAAGATCTCTTCGTGTGTCGACTATAGCCTAGTGTGAACATGGAAATAATCAGGGGAACATTGTTCACCAGACCGTAACAACCATCTCAATGTAATCGAATCCTACGATAGTGACGAAGACAGCCACAACAGCCACAGCAGAATAGATTATATATCCATAATTATCTAATTAAGTTCATAAATAAAAGACAGTTGACGTACTGCATTGCTTGTATGTTCCGATAGTTTTAATGTTTCAGTGAGAAACTCAAATTTTTTTTAATGATCTGTTAAAGTAGATTTATGATTCACATGCCAGTCATGCTGAAATATATTTCGTTATCATTTTATTATAGTATATTTGTGCTTACTGTGGGAACTGATGTAGGAGATTTTTGATACGGGCAACTGTCATATAATACGCAACTTTCATATCTATATACTATGGTTGCTGAAATGTTATCAGCCCGATCCTCCCCCAAACTCTGAGCATAATTTTGTCACTGTAGCTGGAAAGAGTATTATTTTATAATGTAAAGTGGCAGTTTGCACAATCATTGCCCTAATTTTGACTTTTTGTCAGATCACTACCACAACCGTGTCAACGAAACTTGTGACATTTTCAAGTTTGGAACCCTGAGCCGCCATGAAGTACCTGAAGAAGAAAACATCAAATGAACCCATGGGCTGGAAACATTGAGTGACAGGTAAAACCAATAAGTGTAAGCTGAAAATATTGAGATGACAAGTAAAACCAATAAGTGTAAGCTGAAAATATTGAGATGACAAGTAAAACCAATGAGTGTAAGCTGGAAACATTGAGTGACAAGTAAAACACATGAGTGTAAGATGTGACAAATAAAAGGGACGACGACTGAAGTAAAACTGATTTAAATGAAAACGGTAGATAGAGGTGTATGGTGCAGTTTTACAAAGTGAGGGAGGGAGTGAGTAAAGTGAGAAAAAAACGAATAGAAAGTATGAGAATGTATAAATGAAAAACATACAACATCCGATATTTCGGCGTGAGCCTTTTTCGAGGATTACATGCACAACGAGACAAAAAAAAAAACGAAGAACTTATCTGAATGTGTCTTCCTCCAGAAGTAGAAAACAGAAATGTGTGTAGTAGAAGGAAGGACCACACTGACCACAACAAAGGATACCGGATAGAGCCAATCGTAAAGAAGAGGTGGAGAGAGAGAGGAGGAAAACAAGTGATAGAAAGAGGTGGGGAGAAAGGCAATAGATACATGTCAACCGTTAGAGGAGGTGTCGGAGGGGGGGGGGGGGAGGAAGGGAACGCGGAGAGATAATGAATGAAGAACATAAACACCAGCAGGGAGAAAATGTGAAACTGGTGAATAGGACAAGACCCTATAGACACCAATATGTTGGCAGAGAAGAAAAGAGGGTGGTGGTAGGGAGGGGTAACATAGAGAAAGAAAGTAGTGTTTAAAAAAAAGGGCCAGTGGAAAACTAAAGAAGTTACAGAAAGCTGAAGACATTGTTAATTCCAGCTGGGTGGAGACAGCCAGTCTTGAAAATAAGGCGCTGTTCTAGGACCCTCCGAGATCGTACATCAGCAGAACAAGAGCGGATCGCACTAACAGAAATGTTCTGTTTTCCCCTGTGGTTGCTAAGGCAAAAATGTTTAGCCACAGGTGTCCAGGCCCTCTTAGAAATATCACTGAGATGATGGCGAAATCGATCTCCTAAGCGTAAGCAAATCTCCCCTATGTACTTCAAACCGCAACGTTTGCACATAATAGCATAAATAACATTGCGTGAAGTACAGGTGAAGCCCTCCTGAACTGATAACGTGGACTTAGGGAAGGAGATCTGGCTAGCTTCTACAACAAACGGACAAGTGTTGCATTTACGACGTCCGTAACGTCTGTACCATAAAAAGTGTCATCTGTCTTAAGATGACTACGAATTGAAAGGTCCCTGAGGTTCTTGTTCCGTCTGTAGGCTACCAAAGGGGGTTCCCCAAAAAGTTCACGTCTGGAGGAGATGGAGATGGCGAAATAGTATGTTTTTAACTGCCAAACTATGAGGGTGGTACGTGAGTACCAGTTTAACTCTGTCCGAGCTACAGTGCGGTTTAAGGGTGAGGACTTGTTGCCGCGATATATTGCGGATTTCGTGGAGGGTATGATCAATGTAAAGGTCCAAGGCATGAGACGGTCCTGCTGAAGGTGTCCAGGTGGATGGTTGTTTGGAGAAGCGAGAGAAAGGGTCATCATCGGAGGTGGATTGGGATGATGAAGGTTGGGACGCGTCTTGGAAATGGAACTTTAAACGCAGTCTGCGATGGAAACAGTGGACATCTTGAAGGAGTGAGAACTGGTCAGCAGAAGGACGGAGGGGGAACAAACTGTAAACCTTTCCCCAGGACAGACAATTCATCAGACGAGAGAGGAATGTCCGGAGGGATACAAACAACCTTAGTGCGATCTGCTCTTGTTCTGCTGATGTACGATCTCGGAGGGTCCTAGAACAGCGCCTTATTTTCAAGACTGGCTGTCTCCACCCAGCTGGAATTAACAATGTCTTCAGCTTTCTGTAACTTCTTTAGTTTTCCACTGGCCCTTTTTTTTAAACTCTACTTTCTTTCTCTATGCTACCCCTCCCTACCACCACCCTCTTTTCTTCTCTGCCAACATATTGGTGTCTATAGGGTCTTGTCCTATTCACCAGTTTCACATTTTCTCCCTGCAGGTATTTATGTTCTTCATTCATTATCTCTTCGCGTTCCCTTTTCCCTCCCCCCCCCCGACACCTCCTCTAGCGGCTGTCATGTTTCTATTGCCTTTCCCCCCACCTCTTTCTATCACTTGTTTTCCTCCTCTCTCTCCACCTCTTCTTTACGATTGGCTCTATCCGGTATCCTTTGTTGTGGTCAGTGTGGTCCTTCCTTCTACTACACACATTTCTGTTTTCTACTTCTGGAGGAAGACACATTCAGATAAGTTCTTCGTTTTTTTTTTATCTCGTTGTGCATGTAATCCTCGAAAAAGGCTCACGCCGAAATATCGGATGTTGTATGTTTTTCATTTATACATTCTCATACTTTCTATTCGTTTTTTTTCTCACCTTACTCACTCCCTCCCTCACTTTGTAAAACTGCACCATACACCTCTATCTACCTTTTATTATTTTAGTGTAAGATGGAAACATTGAGTGACAAGTAAAATCCATAAGTGTAAGCTGGAAACACTGAGTGACAAGTGCTTATCATGCTCAGCCACGGAGAAGTGATGTGAAAATTTTCAGTGTGGAGATTTCGAGACTGAAGCTAGATCTGGAAGATCTAGAAACGCGTCAACCTCAGAAATTATTGATCATGTTCGTGACTTGATTTTGACAACTGAGAAACTGATAAAATTGCTAAGATACTAGAGATATCCAGAGAAAGGCGTTGGGTGTATAATTCATGAGCATTTGGATGTTTAGAAAGTGTCGGCTAAGTGGGTGTTGAAATATTTGAATGACGAAGAGAAAGGAAATGGAGTGGACATTTCCATGTTGATTTTATGGCATTCTGAGGGATTTAGCCATGCCTATTTTTGGACAACTCTTACCTGTTTGCTGAAACACGGTTACATATTATGATCCTGAGACCGAACAGCAGCGGAGCTTCTCGGGTTCTCTTCCACGGCGAAGCAATTCAGGATCCAAAAACCAGCAGGAAATGTCATGAAAGAAATTCAAGATCCAAAAGCCAGCAGGAAATGTCATAGACGAAAGTCAAGATCCAAAACTAGCAGGAAATGTCATGAAAGAAATTCAAGATCCAAAAGCCAGCAGGAAATGTCATGACAAATATGTTTTTCTTGCAAAGCAAGAAGATTATGGAAGTTTATTTTAATGATTTACTTTTGACTAACTTCCAAGCTCCATACAGTATTTCAGTGATCAGATATCAGATTTATATTTCTTGGAAAGGTTATAGAAACTTCAGAAACAGTGTGCTAGGTATTTTGAACTACGGGGTGAATATATGGTATCTAACATGTCAGTTTCATGGCTCTACGTCATTAATTTCTTAGTCGGGCTGACAACTTTTCAGAATCCTTTCTTACATTAAGATATTTGGTGTACCTGACCTACCTGACTGGGATACATGTAGTTGTCGACTTGATAGCTTCTTTCCAATTTGCTGTACTTGAATCAAAATCTGGGAGTAGGATTCCGAGTAGATAGCAGGAGATGCAAGAGCTTGTTGGTACCACACTTTTGCTTCTTTGTCAAGATGATATTTTATGGCCACTTTAGTGATAAACAAAAGATCTCTCTCTGACAACGTCCAGTATGAATATTCACATGATTCTTTTTGTGTGACCTCCGTTTTCTTGATATCTGAAGCTTTATTAAGTGATGAGCGTTTCTTTGAATCTGTTACTTGATCAGCGGCCACGAGTTTCAAGCATTCTAATCTCACCATCTTCGTGTGCTGGTCTTCTACGCCCTCAGAGCAGGCTCTTGTGGTCACAATTTTGTGATGATGCCAGGTAGGAACCGGATACAGGTCATAAACTTGTCCGAGTATGATGAGACTGAGAGCTGCCCCTTCCGTATCTCCAACTCTTGGCCAAACTTTCCACTGGGACATGACAGTCTGCATGGCCTTGAGATGACCTTGTACAACAATGTAATTTAAAGACAATATTTCCTGTATGTTTTACATTTTATGTGCATTAATTAACTGATCTGTGTAAAGATACTGAACACTAAACAATGAACACTGAATGTTAAACATTAAGAAGAAAATTAAAATAATCTTGACATAAAAATTGAGGACTTCAGCTTAGACGTAATCAGTTACTAAAATATTAATTCTACACTTCATTTGCTACTTAAGCATCAGTTATATGAAAACTAAACTTATACTTCATTCATTCATTCATTTGCATGTGCCTTGCGGAACTTTGCTTCCCTAACAGCACTCCTGTAAGCCTCGCGGTTGTGAGCAAGACGGCCTGCTGCTGATGAATCCATTTGCAGATCATCAACTATGTCTTCTTCTTTTTCTCTTTCCAATTATGTACCCTTCCAAGACGGTTTTCTCTAGATTATCATGACGTTTAATGTGTCCAAAATATTTAAGTTTTCTCTATTTAATCTTCTTTACTAGCCAGCCTTCTTCAGTATTAAGTTCTTGTAAAAATGATTTGAGCAGATCGATGGTAGCTTGTTTTTTTTTCTTTTAATGTTTTAAATCTTGCTGTCCGTTACTTGTCTAGCAGCGTTTTCATGTTTGTGGCACAGCCAATCAATTTAACACCAGACTCAATACAGTCTCTTTACGTTTGTTTCGTCTATCTGCATTTCTGGCAATATATAGAGATCGTATAAAACAATGATTGTGATACACAAACACGCACACACACATATATATGCTATCTGACAAATACATACACTACAGGTTCTCAAAGTCTACTAAAGAATGTAGACCACAACACTATCAGAAGCGTAAGTCTAGAAATAGCAACAGAATCCTCAATGTCACGTGTGAATATATATATATATATATATATATATATATATATATATATATATATATATATATATATATTCCCAGCCATTCTTGAGTCGATGGCTCATCAGAATAGGCAAAAAGAACTTAAATAATTTCATCCAACAAAAAAAATCGAAGAAAAAGCCCAACATTTGATCATCAAAAGCACATAACATGCGCGACAAAATGAGCTACAAGTAAAAAAAAGGACAGTGGATGCAAATCTCTTCTACACGCTAGGACAGGGCGAGTACACAAAAAAAGGAACATGGGAGTCGAGTACACGACCAAAGCAACATGGGAGTCGAGTACACAACCAAAGTAACATGGGAGTCGAGTACACGACCAAAGCAACATGGGAGTCGAGTACACGACCAAAGTAACATTGGAGTCGAGTATGCAGCCAAAGTAACATTGGAGTCGAGTACGCAACCAAAGTAACATAGGAGGCGAGTACGCAACCAAAGTAACATGGGAGTCGAATACACAACCAAAGTAACACGGAAGTCGAGTATACGACTAAAGTAACATGGGAGTCGAGTGCATGACCAAAGTAACATGGGAGGCGAGTACGCAACCAAAGTAACATGGGAGGCGAATACACAACCAAAGTAACCTGGGAGTAATATCTCTAAAAACACTGAACAACATCCTGATATGGTAAACTGAACATGTATGGACATGCCCCGAGTGTAATGAAACAATTATCCAGGACCAGCAGTAGAGCAGTCTTTTTCAAGTTTCAGTTCCAGACACATACACATAGACATATATACACATACCATATACACACATATATATAGTATATGACACATATAAATATGTAGATATACCATATGACACATGTATATGTAGATTTACCATATGACACACATATATATATATATATATGTGTAGATATAGCATATAACACACACACACACATGCACACGCAGATATATGATACGCACATGTAGCTTATGATATACAACAGATATACTATATGACACAATGTAGTTATAAAATATAACACAAACGTATTGCATCTTCCCCATTGCAACATACGCCTGTGAGACCTGGACACTTAACAAAACAGATGAGAAACACATAAATGCCTTTAAATGTAAATGCTGCAGAAGAGTTCTTCAGATATCATGGACACAAAAAAGAACAAATATATCCATACTACAAGAACTTAATATTGTAGAAGGATGGCTAGTAAAGAGGATTAAACAAAGACAACTTATATATTTAGGACACATTAAACGTCATGATAATCTAGAGAAAACCGTTTTGGAAGGGTGCATAATGGGGAAAAGAAAGAGAGGAAGACCAAGGCGAATATGACTGCAAGACATAGTTGATGATCTGCAAATGGATGCATCAGCAGCAGGCCATCTTGCTCACAACGGAGAGGCCTACAGGAAAGCTGTTAGGGAGGCAAAGTTCTGCAAGGGACATGCAAATGAGTGAATGTAGATATATCAAATGACACACACATGTATGTAGATATTGTATATGACACACATGTCAACATATGACACCCACAAAGTTACTATTTATCACGGTATAAGTTACCATTTAAAGTCATCTTGTCTTTATCTTGCTGTACGATAATTTTCTGTGTCACGTGACTCCAGTCTCTAATGAGTCGTCTGATAAGTCTGAATCCAGCCACCGGATTCAGTGCCAGAGACGACCACTGGGCAGCAGACGTTACCCTCTCCTTCAAGCAGACCAGAATTCTGGAAAGTAACTCAGCAATGACATACTGGCAAGTATCTACATTTTTTGTTAGTACAGGTACCTTTCTTTACCGTCAAGTTGTTGAACAAGTGTTAGTGCCTTAGTCTGTCAAGTTGAACAAGGTTCTTTCCTTAGTTTGTCAAACTGAACAATGTTTTTGTCTTAATTTGTCAAGTTGAACAATGTTCTTGCGTTAATTTGTCAAGTTAAACAGTGTTCTTGTCTTAATTTGTCAAGTTGAACAATGTTCTTGCCTTAGTTTGTCAAGTTAAACAATGTTCTTGCCTTAATTTGTCAAGTTGAATAATGTTCTTGACTTAATTTGTCAAGTTAAATATTGTTCTTGCCTTAGTTTGTCAAGTTGAACAATGTTCTTGCCTTAATTTGTCTCTCTAAATAATCTTCCTTCATTCCTTAGTTTGTAATTGAACAATGTTCTTGCCTTAATTTGTCAATTTGAACAATGTTAGTGTCTTAATCTGTCAAGTTGAACAACGTTATTGCCTTAGTTTGTCAAATTGAACAATGTTCTTGCCTTAGTTTGTAAAGCTGAACATTGTTCTTTTCTTACTTTTCAAGTTGAACAATGTTATTGTCTTAGTTTGTTAAGTTGAACAGTGTTGTTGCTTTAGTTTGTCTAGCTAAACAATCTTCTTTCTATAGTTTGTCAAGTTGAACAGTGTTCTTGTCTTAATTTTTCAAGTTGAACAATGTTCTTGCCTTATTTTGTCAAGTTGAACAATCTTCTTTCCTTAATTTGTCAAGTTGAACAATGTTCTTGCATTAGTCTGTCAAGTTAAACAATGTTTTTGCCTTAGTTTGTCAAGTTAAACAATGTTCTTGCCTTAATTTCTCTCTCTGAACAATCTTCCTTCCTTCCTTAGTTTGTAATTGAACAATGTTCTTGTTTTAATTTGTCAAGTTGAACAATGTTAGTGCTTTAGTTTGTCAAGCTGAACAATGTTCTTGCCTTAATTTGTCAAGCAGATAGTTTGTCAAGTTGATAGTTTGTCAAGTTGAACAATGTTCTTGTCTTAGTTCGTCAAGTTGAACAATGTTCTTGCCTTAGTTTGTCAAGTTGAACAATGTTCTTTCATTAGTTTGTCAAATTGAACAACGTTCTTGCCCTAGTTTGTCAAGTTGACAATGTTCTTTCCTTAGTTTGTCAAGTTGAACAATGTTCTTGTCTTAGTTTGTCAAGTTGAACAATGTTCTTGCTTTAGTTTGTCAAGTTGAACAATGTTCTTTCCTTAGTTTGTCAAATTGAACAATGTTCTTGCCCTAGTTTGTCAAGTTGACAATGTTCTTTCCTTCGTTTGTCAAGTTGAACAATGTTCTTGTCTTAGTTTGTCAAGTTGAACAATGTTCTTGTCTTAGTTTGTCAAGTTGAACAATGTTCTTGCCTTAGTTTGTCAGGTTGAACAATGTTCTTGTCTTAGTTTGTCAAGTTGAATAATGTTCTTGCCTTAGTTTGTCAAGCTGAAAGTTGAATAATCTTGTTGTCGTAGTCAGTCAAGTTGAACAATGTTAGTGTCGTACTTCGCAAAACAAATTACGCCAAATGTTGTATTTTGCCATTTTGAAAATGTCAGCATCGAACTTGATTTAATCTGAGAAATTATTTTTATCTGTTTAAATGGAAATATGTTTTGGCAGTCTTCTGATGTGTACGATAAAGAAATAGAAACGTATACATTAAATTTTAGTCATAATTTTCATCATCAGGTGCCGTGTCGACTGGTTTTGGCTATTATCTTTCTTCATAGTACCAGATCCTTCGTGCAAGCCATCAGTTCAGTTGATGATCTCGGCAACACAGGTATTGACTGGGTACATGGGACCCAACTAGAAGATCTTGATTTTGCTGATGACATAACTCTTATCACTAACAATGTTTTTTTTTTAACAATATTTTTTTTGTCTCTCTCACTCTTCTCGTGCGGTCTTCGTTAGTAATTTTTGCTGTAAAGAGAATTCCCATCATTCTTTTGACAAACTACATTTCTGCTGTTTCCAGTGACACCGTGCGGAGCAGTCCGTTATCCTTGATTCGCTCCCGTAGAGTGAGATAAGCTTGATATACAGCATTTTAGGACTCGCTTTCTAACACTTATTGATAAGGATGTGTTGCATAAAATGTTTCTCATTCTCTGAAATGCAGTCTTTGCTTGGCCTATTATGTTCTGCACTTCCAATTCTAAGTTTTTACTGCATCTAAGGTATTTGCATTTCGACACTTGTTTTAAATTGTTCCATTTAACTTTACACTGCATTTTGATGGATTCTGTTTTCTAGATATAGTCTCTGTCTCTTTTTTATGTTCAAAGTAAGGCCTTTCTGTTCACTTTCTTTAGCGACTTTATCCAAGAGATTTTACAGGTCTTGTTGATTCTCAGCTGTTAGTAATATGTCATCAGCATAACGAAGGTTGTTAAAATTGTATCTTCGGACTTTTACACCTGGCTCTGTAGTGATCGTTCTTAGAATATTCTCGCTATACAGAGAAAAAAATTCGGAGATAGTACATATCCCTATCTTGCATGGCTGACTTTACTGTTTGATTCTCTGGACTACAAAATTATTTCAGGTAAAAAGTTTCATTTACCATCATAGAATATCATAATTCTGCCGCCATAGAATATCATAATTCTGCCGCACATCGTTCACTCCTGAAGCAAAGATATCGTTTCATGAAAGGGCACAAGTATAAAACCTTTCCAGCGTCATTTTATTTCCTTTATTCTTTATTTCCATTATATGTTTGCATACAGATTTCCCGTTCCGCCTTCGTTAAAAAAGTAAGCTGTAAGTGTATTTATATTTCTGAGATTTCAGTTTATATAAATAGCTCTGTTGCCGACATTCTACTTCAAACAATTTATAAAATCTCTCTTTTGCCAACAGTCTACTTCAAACAGTTTAAATAATCCCTCTTTTGCCAACAATCTACTTCAAACAGTTTTTATCTACTTTTGTCTGATGCTGAGATAAGTATTTACTATGGCTTTAGCTTATTTACGGTAGAATTTATCTATTCATTTTTATTCCAGCAAACAAATAGAAAGATGAAGAGACAGAGAGATATAAAGTGTAAATATAGAATCTCTTGCCTGTCAACTTTTTCCAGTTGAATCTCATTTCCTTCCTGTTGTCTGCAGAGGTTCGTGACTTTTTCCAGATGATCTATAAGATTCTGTTCTCGACTCATCAGTGATGTTATAATGGCCACAGAAGAGTAAACTTCTGCTTGAGTCCGCATTATAGTTAGGAAAACAAACAGCAACGAAGGGCAGCACAATGAGTTCGATATGACAAACATTAGCCTGATTATGATATATGTTGGCTTATTATAGATATATGCAGCCTGATTATGGATATATGTAGCCTATTATAGCTGATTATGATAGTTAATGTAATAGAAGCGTAAGCAAAAGGCCATATCTGGTGGATATCCGAGCTGTTCTGATGTCATATTTTCCAAGTGACCGCTGCTCAGTTTACGTCTCAAGTCAACCCTGAAGAAACATGTCACGGATAAATGTTATGTGGTCAGCTGGTCTGAAGGTCTGCACATGAACACACAGATAAATGTTATGTGGTCAGCTGGTCTGAAGGTCTGCACATGAACGCATACATAAATGTTATGTGGTCAGCTGGCCTGGAGGTCTGCACATGAACGCATACATAAATGTTATGTGGTCCGCTGGTCTGGAGGTCTGCACATGAGCGCACACAAAAATGTTATGTGGTCAGCTGGTCTGAAGGTCTGCACATGAACACACATATAAATGTTATGTGGTCAGCTGGTCTGAAGGTCTGGACATGAACGCACACAAAAATGTTATGTGGTCAGCTGGTCTGGAGGTCTGCACATGAACACACACATAAATGTTATACGGTCAGCTTGTCTGAAGGTATGCACATGAACGCACACATAAATGTTATGTGGTCAGCTGGTCTGGAGGTCTACACATGAACACACACATAAATGTTATATGGTCCGCTGGTCTGAAGGTCTGCACATGAACACACACAAAAATGTTATGTGGTCAGCTGGTCTGGAGATCTGCACATGAACACACGGATAAATGTTATGTGGTCAGGTGGCTTGGTGGTCCGTATATGAACATATAGATACATGTTATGTGGTCATGTGGCCTGGTGGTCTGCATATGAACATATAGATACATGTTATGTTGTAAGGTGGCCTGGTGATCTGCATATGAACATATAGATACATGTTATGTGGTCAGGTGGCCTGGTGGTCTGCATATGAACATATAGATACATGTTATGTGGTCAGGTGGCCTGGTGATCTGCATATGAACATATAGATACATGTTATGTGGTCAGGTGGCCTGGTGATCTGCATATGAACATATAGATACATGTTATGTTGTAAGGTGGCCTGGTGATCTGCATATGAAAATATAGATACATGTTATGTGGTCAGGTGGCCTGGTGGTCTGTATATGAACATATAGATACATGTTATGTGGTCAGGTGGCCTGGTGGTCTGCATATGAGCATACAGATATATGTTATGTGGTCAGGTGGCCTGGTGGTCTGCATATGAGCATATAGATACATGTTATGTGGTCAGGTGGCCTGGTGGTCTGTATATGAACATATAGATACATGTTATGTGGTCAGGTGGCCTGGTGGTCTGTATATGAGCATATAGATACATGTTATGTGGTCAGGTGGCCTGGTGGTCTGTATATGAGCATATAGATACATGTTATGTGGTCAGGTGGCCTGGTGGTCTGTATATGAGCATATAGATACATGTTATGTGGTCAGGTGGCCTGGTGGTCTGTATATGAGCATATAGATACATGTTATGTGGTCAGGTGGCCTGGTGGTCTGTATATGAAAAAAGTTTTATTACAGACAAAACGAGATGGTCACGTAATTATCTTTAAGAAAATCAAAATAAAATCCTGGTGATGACAACTCTTTATTATTTTTTATTATTATCTGCCGTGCCGGAAAGCGTTAACGATCATGCTTTTCCATCTTGCACGGTCCTTGGTATTTCTCATTAATTCTGACGCTTTTCTTTTTCCGTACCACTTGGTCAGTCCACTGAGATATTTTCCTCCTGGCCTTTTTCTCTTGAATTTTCCAGACATTACCGAGTTCTCCATCTTCTGTCTGCTCATAACATGTCCAAGTTCTCCAACTTCTGTCTGCTCATAACATGTCCAAGTTCTCCAATTTCTGTCTGCTCATAACATGTCCAAGTTCTCTATCTTCTGTCTGCTCATAACATGTCCAAGTTCTCCAACTTCTGTCTGCTCATAACATGTCCAAGTTCTCCATCTTCTGTCTGCTCATAACATGTCCAAGTTCTCTATCTTCTGTCTGCTCATAACATGTCCAAGTTCTCCAACTTCTGTCTGCTCATAACATGTCCAAGTTCTCTATCTTCTGTCTGCTCATAACATGTCCAAGTTCTCCATCTTCTGTCTGCTCATAACATGTCCAAGTTCTCTATCTTCTGTCTGCTCATAACATGTCCAAGTTCTCCAACTTCTGTCTGCTCATGACATGTCCAAGAACTTTTTACTGTCTTTTTATCATTCTAACTAGTTTTAATTGTTCTGAAATGTCTATGAGGACTTCTTTGTTTGTTCTTCTGTCTGTCCAGGGTATCTGTTACAACTTTCTCCAAAACCACATCTCTGTTGCTTCAATTTCTTTGTCATCTTTTTGTTGACTGTCCAAGTTTCACATCGATATAACAATACTTGTTCTATATAGCACTGTAATACTCTTTTTTAATCACGTTTAGGGACACCTCTAACTGATTTATTATTTTCTTCTTCATGTCATAAAAATTTGTCTTTGCCTTATCTGTTCGTGATCTTATATCATTTGTGCACTTGCCATCAGCCGTTATTATTGTTCCAAGGTAACTGAATTTATTTACTTGTGCCAGTGTCTTCCTGTTTGAAAGGATCTTGCACTTTGCTATCTTGCACTTTGCTATCTTGCATTTTGCTGTGTTTATTCTTTTCTATATTATCATTTTTTTTCTGTTTTGTTGCTGTTTAGCTCTAGACCTCTTCTATTGCTCTCTTCAACAAAGCCAAGTTAGTACATCAGATTCTTTCACGGCATGCCCCGCCTTATCTATGGAACCTGTTTAAATTTAGCCCAAAGTGCAGCCAACGCTTGAACAACATATGTCTTCCAAAACCTAGACTTGATCTTTACAAGAAAAGCTTTAGTTATTCTGCTGCTCATCTTTGGAATACCCTCCCATCCTATATAAAAAATATAAATTATACTCCTTCCTACAACTACAAGCTTTCCCAGTATCTATTTGATGTCGACTACATGCCTCCATGAATTATAAAACTTAAAAGTTATCTTAAGCTGCTCTTACAGACACCGAATACAATTAATTGTTTTCTGTATAGTCCCGAAAATTTTGTTTAGTAGATAGTCATTTATAATGTATGTAGTTACTTCTATACTGAGTGAATGTTTAAGAGTGAAACGTAAATGTTATATTTTATTTTATGTCTCTCAGCTTCAATGTTAGTTATGTTTGTTATATGAACAGCATATTTGTAGAATGTCTGGAATAGAGTGAAAGATGTATGATAAAGGGCAGAATGTCAGACGGGCCTGCGTGCCCAATTCTTAACCCTTTTGAAATAAAGATCAATCAATCAATCTTCAATAATCTTGCTCATAATTTTCTACTAAGTGCTTTAACTTTCTGCTGTTAAAACGGTGTCACCCACATATCCCAGGTTATGGACATTATGGCCTTCTATTTTAATTTCTTCCGCATTTCAATGCCTGTCATGATGTTGTCACTGTATAATGAGAATAGATCAAGTAACAATACACACCCTTTGTCATACGCCTCGTTCTGTGTCCTGATACTCACCTATGTCATTGTTTACTCATTGTTGCTCTTTGATTCCAATACATATTTTTAATAATTCTCCTATCTTTACCATCTCTATTACTTTTCTCTATCATTAGTGTCATAACTTCATTTCTAACCCTGCCCTAACACAAGAATAAATCTTTGTTTACCTCTAGAGATCATTCCGATAATATAAAAATAGCGTTACCTGCGCTTTTTTCCTTCTATAAAACTACATTGTTCTTCGGCGATTTCAGTTTTTATCTTATTTCATAATCGCAGGTTACGATTCTTAATATCAATTTTGTGATGCGACTCATTAAACTGATTGATGTGATGCAGATCACCTTCCGTTGTTTCTCATTTCTTTGGAGATTCCATGAAAACATAACTAGACAGATCTAATAGTGTATGTCCTGTGTCATAGATCTGATGGTGTATGTCCTATGTCATAGATCTGATGGTAAATGTCCTATGTCATAGATCTCATGGTTTATGTCTTGTGTCATAAATCTGATGGTATGTCTTGTGTCATAGATCTGATAGTGTATGGCCTGTGTCATAGATCTGATGGTGTATGTCTTGTGTCATAAATCTGATGGTGTAATTCTTGTGTCATAAATCTGATGTTGTATGTCCTGTGTCATAGATCTGATGGTGTATGTCTTGCGTCATAAATCTGATGGTGAATGTCCTATTCATTCATTCCTTTGCATGTCCCTTGCGGAACTTTGCCTCCCAAACAGCACTCCTGTAGGCCTCTCGGTTGTGAGCAAGATGGCCTGCTGCTGCTGCATCCATTTCCAGATCATCAACGATGTCTTGCAGCCATCTTCGTTTCGGTCTTCCTCTTTTTCTTTTTCCCATTATGTATCCTTCCAATACGGTCTTCTCTAAATTATCATGACGTTTAATGTGGCCAAAATATTTAAGTTTTCTCTCTTTAATCCTCTTTACTAGCCAGCCTTCCTCAATATTAAGCTCTTGTAGTATAGATATATTTGTTCTTTTTTGTGTCCACGATATTTGGAGAACTCTTCTATAGCATTTACATTCAAAGGCATTTATGTGCTTCTCAGCTGTTTTGTTAAGTGTCCAGGTCTCACAGGTATATGTTGCGATGGGAAAGATGCATGCCCTTAAAAATCTTATTTTTGTGGTTCTGTCTGCTCCTCGCCACAGATTCTTTATTTGTTTTACTTTCTGAAGAGCAATAGATGTCCTCCTTTTAATTTCCCGCATTGTATCTCCATTATTAGTTAGTAGTGATCCAAGATATTCAAAACTCTCCACTTCTTCCAGTTTTTCCTCACTGATACATATTTCAGTTGCCTTGTTTGTTTTGTCAGTTGTCATCACTTTAGTTTTCTTTGCATTAAGATAGAGGTTCTGCTCTTCGCTGTTCTTGCGGACTGACATAATTAGTTTTTCCATTCCTTCTTGTGTTGTGGACAGCAATACTGTGTCATCAGCATATCTAATCTCTGGTATTTCATAACCTCCAACTGTTATGACATCGTAATATTCTTTGTCTACATCTTCTCTAACATTCCTCATTATATTTTCAGTATACAAGTTAAATAAGTAGGGTGACAATATGCACCCCTGACGGACCCCTTGTTTTATGTCAAACCAAGTTGTTGTTTCACCATTTATTCTTACTGCTGCTTGTTGGTCTAATTACAGCAGTGATGTTAATTGTATCAAATGTGTTGGAAATCCCATTTTTTCCATTATTTCCCAAAGTTTCTGGTGTTGTACACAATCAAATGCCTTTGAGTAGTCTATAAAGGATAAATATAGATTCACATTAAACTCTCTGCATTTCTCTATTATTAATCTTAGATTGAATATATGATCTCTTGATCCTCTTCCTTGCCTGAAGCCAGCTTGGACCATATTGACTTCTTCTTCTATTTTCTTTCGAAGTCTACCCATTATGATTTTTAACAGAATTTTACTGGCATGACTAATCCGGGCAACAGTTCTGTAGTTGGTGCATAATTTCAGGTTACCCTTTTTTGGCAGTGGTATGAATACAGTTCTTTTCCATTCTTTTGGCCAAATACCTGAATGCCATATCTTTTTACATAGTGCATGATAGATTGTTGCACACTCCTTTCCTCCTGCTTTAATAAATTCAGCGGTTATCTCATCACATCCTGGTGATTTACCATTTTTCAGACTCTTTATTGCCCATAAAACTTCTTCCATTGTCGGCTCGGGTTCTTTCTCCTCCAATAATAATTCACACTGTTGATTTCTGCTTCCACAGTCGGTTATGTCATACATTCTTTTGCAATATTCCTTCCATCTTTCCAGAATTTCCTCTGTCTCTGTCAGGGTATTCCCCATCTCATCACAAATTACATTTAGCTTAGGTGTGACATTTCTCGTCAATGTCTTCATTTCTTTAAACATTTCACTATCTCTTCCACACCTTTGATGTTCTTCTATTCTTTCACAACAATCTTGTATGTATTGTTTTTTGTCTTTTCTTATGTTTCTTCGTACTTCTTTTGTTAAAGTTTTATATTTATCTTTGTTGTTGTTTGTCACTCTCCATTGCGTCTTCATTTCTCTACATTGTTTTATCAGTTCTAGTGTACCTGCTGTGAGCCATGGGAGCAGGTGGTGGATGGAATGGGAGAGCAGCTGACAGATAATGTTGGTTATGGTCACCATTCTATGATGGTAGGCAGATGATCTCAATGTAGGGACAATGGCTACGATCACTGACTAGTACAGTCACTGCCCGGAAGGAAAGCAATGGTAAACTACCTTCTGGAAACATACCAAGAAACCCAAGCAGCAATCATGGAAAATCAAATAGGAAAAAGATCTGGTGGTGAGTCCCCCAGGCCAGATAGATCTAATTTTAACACTGGGGAAGAGTGTGAGCCAGAGGTCGGTACTAGTAATTGTGATGACGGACAAAATCCTGACGGTGTTACCAAGGAAAACCCCTGTATCAAACTAAAAAGAAAAATAAGAGTAGGAACATGGAATGTAAGAAGTATGTATGAGGGAAAATATCAAGTAATAAGTGACGAGATGAAAAGAACGCGGATACACATTTTGGGAATCTGCGAACATCGATGGAAAGGATCAGGACACTTTAAGAGCGAGAATGATAATATATTTATATATTCTGGCGGAGAAGTAGGAGGAAAGAATGGAGTGGCTTTTTATTTGGACAACTCAACATCAAAAGCATTACTAGGCTACAATCCAGTAAGTGATAGAATCCTAACAATCAGACTTAAGGGCATTCCTAGAAATGTAACAGTCATCCAGGTATATGCACCTACATCAGCAGCAGAAGAAGATGAAGTAGAACATTTTTATAACACACTGCAGACGACATTGGACCAGGTACGGAAAAATGATATTGTATTTATAATGGGTGATTTTAATGCAACAATTGGTACAGAAAGAGCAGAAGATGAAGGACAAGTTGTAGGGAAATTTAGCATAGGACACAGAAATGAGGCAGGTGACAATCTAATGGCGTTTTGTATGGAAAATGAGCTAATGATCGCTAACACTCTTTTTAAACAACATCCAAGAAGACTTTACACATGGACATCACCTGATGGGAAAACCAGGAATCAAATAGATTACATTTTAGTGCAGAGAAGGTGGAGGTCAAGCATAACATCAGCAAAAACTTTACCAAGTGCTTATTGTGACACGGACCATGAGTTATTAATAGCAGACATGAAGATAAAGATAAAAAAGATAGTTATGGGATCAAGACCACTCCGCTTTGACCTTACAAATATACCAGAACAATACGGTATAGAAGTGAAGAACCGTTTCGAAATCCTGATGGCTGTACAGGAATGTCCTATGTCATATGTTATATTTAGGAGGGTTGTTACTTCTTGTAATCTCCTAATGTCTTGATCTTTTCTCTTGCGAAGTTATCTGATCGTGATGACTTCTTTGCCTGTATTTGCTTGACTGCATTTCTTACTTCCATTTCCAGTATTAGTGATCCTTCATTATTCATGCTTACATTGAACTGGTCATTTCTCTGGTCGTCATACAGGTCTCTTATGTGCATAAACTTATCACATTACGTTCACTAATGTCCTATATGTTACATAAACTTATCACATTACATTCACTAATGTCCTATGTATTACATAAACTTATCACATTATATTCACTAAAGTCGTATGTGGCACGTGGCAATCACACTGCATTCAGTAGGATTGTATGTGTTACGTAAAGATAAATTTATCTCACTACATCTACATTCCCTGAAGACCCTGTCTCACAGCAGTGCGAGCCTCCCAAATGTACCTCTTATTTAAATTTCAACGAAAATGACATTAAACTGGAGAGGTCTGTATAAGGCTATGGACAAATAAAATAGTTAACTGTCACTGCGTGTTGTGGTAATATATAGAGATGAGTGAACAAGTATTTCTTTTATTAGAAAAAAATGTAAAAATATGATTAAAAACTGTCCTTTTCCAACCTAGTCCCCGCCATGTTGAGTACAGGTCTGCCACCGCTTCATTAATACTTTCCTCGAGGAAGAAAATCTTCTGACTGGCCTTATAGTCAACTATTCACGGCCTCTTTAATCGCCTCGTTCGTATTGAACTTCTTATCACATAGCTTCTTCTTGAAATGTCCAAACATAAATCATATGGTGCGAAGTTGTGTGAATATGCAGGATTTGGAAGACACCCCAAACGCAAATTCTTAATTTGCCGAGCTGTTGTGAATATCACACCAAGCCGTGCGTTATCCTGCTGTAACAACAAACCAGAACTGAGCATACCGTGACGTTTTCACATGGCTGTAGATTTCAAGTAGTTCTCAAGAAGATCACATTCCTGGCTATTGATCGTAGTTCCTCTGTGGCTATGCAATGTTCCAGTATTTTACGGTCCAAGTAGAGTGTTAGATTCAAATTTCCGGCCATGAAGAAGTACAGAGCTCCTTTGCTTTCAGCGAGGAAGAATGTCCTCACTACTTGCTGACTCGATTTGTCTCTGACCGGAAGTAATATACCCAGCATTCATCTTCAATGACTATATATATAGAAAGTCATCTCCTTCCGCTTCAAAACCTTGAAAAAGACTTTCACAAACATCCTCACAATGTTCTTTCAGATCAGAGATACGGTTTTTTTTTCATACCCATATTGATGTTTGTTTTCGGTACTGCAGCACTTCATGATTGATGTGGTGTACCGAGTGATGACTAATTTTCTATTCTCCAGCCACCTCATCAGTTGTTACTCAACCGTTTTCCTGTTTTATTCGTCCCACTTTAGCATCGGTGTTAGGCCTATTCCCATTGCGTGGCCGGCCTAAGCAGGTTTCATCCGTCAAATTTGACACATTCACTCTGAAACTTTCTGTGAGACATAAAAGAGATGACAACAGCGGTAAAACTGGTTCTATTTTCATTAAACTTTCTGTGTCAATCATATACCCGCTGAAGTAACATACCCGTGTCCGCATACTGCCTCTTTATTCCGCGATGAATATCTGCAAGTTTCTCACCTTCACTACCTAAGAAACGATAACTGCCTATTGTTCTTCTTTCCTGCATACTTCTAAAAGAGCAACCAACTTTGATCTGGTCTGGTGACATCATATTTCTATAATGGGCGACATGCTTCTGAACTCATATGTCTAGAGGGATGGCATAACATTTCAGTGCTACAACTGTCTGTTATACAATTTAGAACATACCTAAGGTTACTTTTTGATCCCTCACCATATGTAAATGGCCACACGAATAGTTAGTGTATAAGTATACAAACCAATTATATAAATAGACACGAAATCAGTGCAGTAAAGCTGTAATGACAAAGTGTTAAAACTATTTAAGAACACAATAGGAATATCTTATTAATTAACGAGCACACAGCTGTGCGTTTCGGTTTGCACTTTAATCATACAAAAAACATGCAGGACAAAGAAATAAGGAAAGAAAAACTATAAATTCACATTAATGCTTCACAACAAAAGGTAATAGTAGCAAACATCGAGGCTGCTTCCACGAGTGCGTGTGTTAGAGTGTTGAGAATGTTTAAATGGAGAGTTGAGATGTGTGATAGGTGGGTAGTAACGAGAGGGTGGGGTTCACGGAAAGAAGAGAGAGTGATACATTGGTAACCTATACGAAAGAAGGGTGGGTGTAATAGGTGAATGTGGTTGGGGTAGAGCTTTAGTAATCTAATGCAGTGAAGAGGTTCTGAAATATGTGTTGCATGTGATGAAGTAGAATTTAATACAGAGGGAACATGACTGTGGAGAAAGTGAATGCTAAGTACTGCTGCACTTTGAGTTTAAGCCGTGTGGTTCTAACGTCCCGTATTCCTGAATGTTGCTGTTCTCAAGCACTAGGCGGATTGTGTCATCAGAGAGACAATGTTTTGTAGCAGTAACCAAAAGTATGTGTGTTAGTAAAAGCATTAAAATGGATAATGACACAGAAAACACACTCATCATTATCGGTTCCAAAAATATATTAAGTAAAGTGGAACAAAATGCTATTATAAATGAATGGCAAGAAATAATTAACTAATTCTACATAAAAATCATCACATGGATATACTGTCCAGGCCATACCGGAGTCGACGGAAACAACAAAGATGACCAGCTATCAGCAAAGGGCCAAACCAGAGGATCTCATCAACATATACAAACCAGACCTACACAAATTCATCAAGCAACACCTCGACGAACAAATACAACGCAGCTTCCTATAAAGCACCTATCACATAGGACTCAATCCACTACATGTAGCCAAGGGCAGTGGTTGCAAATCTCAACTACATGCTAAATTACGAGCAACACACAATCAACAAAACATTGGAGTCACCTCCCTAAAAACACTGAAGGAAATGCTGATGTCAAAGGTCGAAAACGTAAAGGCATGCCACGAGTGTAATGAAGCCGTTCTCCAGAACCAGCAAAAAACAAGGCCCCCTTTTTACAGTTGCAGTTACAGTAACCACACAAACATTGGTGTCTTTGTGGTTGGGCCTGTTAAAATGATTCGGAAATGATTTAAAACCATACTGGGTAATATCAGACAAATGTTTCTGCATGCGGTCACCTAATCTAAGACCTTCCCGAGATCTCCACCCCCTCGTTACTACCAACCTATCACACAATTCTCACTCCCTGGTTACCACCAACCTATCACACGATCCCCAATCCTGGTTACCACCAACCTATCACACTATCCCCAATCCTGGCTACCACCAACCTATCACACGATCCCCATCCCTTGATTACCACTAACCTATCACACGATCCCCACCCTCTTGTTACTACCATCCTATCACACGATCCCCACTCCCTGGCTGACACCAACCTATCACACGATCCCCAACCCTCGTTACCACCAACCTATTACACAATCCCCACCCGCTCGTTACTACCAACCTATTATACGATCCCCACTCCCTGACTACCACCAACTTATCATACGATCCCCACTCCCTGGCTGACACCAACCTATCACACGATCCCCAACCCTCGTTACCACTAATTTATCACATAATCCCCACACCCTCGTTACCACCAACCTATCACACTATGCCCACTCCCTGGTTATCACCAACCTATCACACGATCCCCACCCTCTTGTTACTACCATCCTATCACACGATCCCCACTCCCTGGTTACTACCAACCTATCACACGATCTCCACTCCCTGTTTACCACCAACATATCACACGATCCCAACTCCCTGGTTACCACCAACCTATCACACGATCCCCACCCCCTGATTACCACTAACCTATCACACGATCCCAACTCCCTGGTTACCACCAACCTATCACACTATCCCCATTCCCTCGTTACCACCGCCCTATCACACAATCCCCACCCCCTAGTTACTACCATCCTATTACAGGATTCCCATTATCTTGTTACCATCGACCTATCACACAATCCCCACCCCCTGATTACCATTAAACTATCACACGATCCCCACCCTCTTGTTACTACCATCCTATCACACGATCCCCACTCCCTGGTTACCACCATCCTATCACACAATCCCCACCCCCTGATTACCATTAAACTATCACACGATCCCCATCCTCTTGTTACTACCATCCTATCACACGATCCCTACTCCTTGATTACCACCAACCTATCACATTATCCCAACCCCCTCGTTACTACCATCCTATCACACGATCCCCACTCCCTGGTTACCACTAACCTATCACATGATCCCCACCCTCTTGTTACTACCATCCTATCACACATCTCAAGTCTTCAGAGTGAGAACACTCTGTTCACAACACTCTTCCACACACGCACTCCTGAACGCGACCTCTTACAAATCACAGCTAAGTGTTCCATTTCTTTTTACATAATTATTTGTTGTATAACATTCATATAAATTTATAGTTAAACATTCATGTAAATTTATAGTTAAACATTCATGTAAATTTATAGTTAAACATTCATGTAAATTTATAATTAAACACTCACGTGAATTTATATTAATCTTCTCTCCCAAGCTTCTTTTTTGTGCTATCATTGTTGTTTTCTCCTGTCACCTGGTCACCCCCATCGATTATTTGTATCTTTCTTCCTATTTTACATTTCCTTGAGCTAATCACTGATTGTCCGACTCTGATTTGTCCAGTATTGGTATTCCAGATTACCTCTATTTATCTGAAATGACTATAGCATACTGCAGGAATGACATGGTTCGTAGAGAAATTGTTTCATTCTGGTGGAAAGGAAATCAAGAAGTAAATCCAAAATGAGACACGAGCATATTTTGGACACATGAACAATATTTCAGCCAAAGACTGGATCATCTCTGAACTATCCTAGCATACACTCGGGAGCCAGATCTCAAGGACATCCTGGTCCACAGCCACCTAAAGCGGAACTTTGCGTGTGTTGGCACCAGTGTTGTCTGGGAAAAGAAAACGATCGCCTTTCCCAAAACTATCCTCACTCTCCATGAGGGATTCACATGAGAGTCCTGTAATGTATGGAAAATATGCAGGATGACTTATATTGGTGAAAGTGGTCTCAGATTAGGTGACCGCATTGAGAAACATTTATATGATATCACCTAGCATGCTTCGAAGCCAATCCCTAATCATTTCAGTGGGCCCAACCACAGAGGCAAATCTGATTTTCTGGTAATAGCAATCAGACAACAATGCCATATCGATGACAGAAGCCACCTAGCACTTCAGAACCGCTACATTCGGATATATCGGATGCTGGAATCACGTGGTTTGAACTCACAGTTCAGTTATACCTAACATTTCCCTCTCCATGCACCAGTTTCCACTCCTTTCTCATAGAATTCTCTAATGTATTCACACCATCGTGCCATTATTTCATCTCTGTCCATTATTGTATGCCCCTCCTTTGACTTCAGGCAACCAGTCTTGTGGTACGCCCTTTTGTTTGTTAACTCCTTTATTTTTTTGTACATATCTCTTGTGTTTCCATCATGGTGTGTCTCTATTTCATTACATTTCTTATTTAGCCACTCTTCTTTAGCTTTATTGCATTTGTGTCTTATTTTTTTATTTATTTTGTCATTTTCATCTTTATCTTCTTTAAGACTTCTTCTCCGATCCATTAATTGCAAAATTTCTTCTGTCACCCACTCCTGTTTAGCGTGTCGTTTATTTGGAGGTAGGATTTCGATACATGTTTGCTGATAGTCTTTAAGCATATTGCATTGTTCATCAATCGTTTCAATCTTCTCTGTAGCGTTATACCTATTATGTACTATGGTCCTATATTATTCTTGTATTGCCTTATCTTTCCGTATCTTTTCTCTTTCTAGTTCTTTGTTTTTAGCTGCTACTTTTAACCTATTTAGCCTGATTCTTACTTTTCCTACAGCTTGGATGTGGTCACTGTTGCAGTCTGCGCTTGGTCTTGTTTTCACGGATTTTAGTGAGCTCGTGAATATTCTGTTGATCATAATGTAATCTATCTGGTTACGTATGTTATTATTTGGGCTTTTCCATGTCCATAGTGGCCTTGGGTGTTGTTGAAACCAAGTATTTCCTATTATCATTTTATTCTTTTTCTGCCCACTCAATCAACATCCCTCCTCTTGTATTTCTAATACCTAGTCCATACTTGCCAGTAGCTTAATTGTCTTGTTCAGACCCTACTTTCGAGTTTATAACACTCAGCACAAAGTTTACTTCCCATGGTTTGCACTGTTTCATTGCCATGTCCAGATTGTTGTAAAATTCTTTTATCTCATCATCAGAGCTTTGTGAAGTTGGTGCGTATACTTGGATGAGATTTGTGTCTATTGGGTGGCCTTGTAATTTAACCATTAACACTCTGTCCGATAAGCACCAGAAACCTTTCACAGTTCTTGCTGTCTTATCCAATATCATCATCATCATCATCATCATCATCATCATCATCATCATCATCATCATCATCATCAGTCAGATGTCGTGCCGACTGGCGTTGCCTATTATGCTTCTCCAGAATACACGATCTTTCATGCAGGCCAGTTGGTGATCTCTTCTCACACCATCCCATCAGACTGTCCGGTATCATTTCTCTTGATCTTCCCCTGGGTCATCTTCCCTCTGTTTTTCCTGTTGTTATAATATTTTCAATGCCCCCTCTTCTCATTGCATGTCCTATGCAATGAAAGTACATTGCCTCTCTCTTATTTTTTTACAATATTTTTTTGTCTCTCGAGGTCTTCTCATACATTCTTCATTAGTTATTTTTGCTGTCCAGGGGATTCGCAACATTCTTCTAATAAACCACATTTCTGCTGCTTCCAATGATTTTTGTGCAGACCTACCTATTGTCCATGATTTAAGCCCATATAACAAGATGGGTTCAGTTTACCATTTAAGGACTGTTTTCTAACATTCATTGATAAGGATGTGTTGCATAATATGTTTCTCATTCTCTGAAATGCAGTCTTTGGCTGGCCTATTCTGTTCCTAATTTCTGTTCTGCATTTTCTCATCTGAAGTTATTATCATCTGAAGTTATATATCCAATATTATGCCAGCTCCATTTCGACACTGGTTTTCCCGGAATATATTATTTTGAAGTCTTATTATCTCTTCTTCCTGCTCCATTCCCTCTCATTTCACATAAACCAAGGATGTTAATTTCCATTCTTTTCATTTCTTGTTCGATGTTTTCCAGTTTTCCAAGTCATGTTAGTGTTCTGAACTTCCATGTTGCAATTACTGTGGTTTTACTAGAGTTTTCTTTGCGTACAGTAGTTGGATAACGATCTGGTATCACCTGTCGCACTAGAGCCCTCATTAACGTCGTTATGATTCAAAGAACTGTGGATTGTCATGAGTATTCTTGGGAATGTACAGTGTTGGTTTCCTCTTGCCTCCCACCGGTTTGTTTATGGTTTACTCCACTAGCCTTTGACTTTGGCCAGAGCCTACCCTACAAGAGAGCAGGGAGTTTGAAATCAGAGTTTTCCTTCTCGTAGATGAGCTACCAACCAAGACTAACGAGTCTCATCTACCCGAAGCGTCTGGTTTTCAGGCTCTAGATACTCGCCTTTCGCCCCTTCTCCTGTCAGTTTAAACAGTTCCGCCACGAGAAGGCCAGGAGCTGGACTTGGACTGTCAGAGGCTATTTGAGACGCACGCCTTGGAGACATTTAATTGGAGTGGAGAGCTTATCCTCCACCCTACCCGGGGCTATTACAGTCCTTAGAACCAAATATTCCCTACAAAATATTTCTAAGTTTCCAGAATATTCCATTATGAAACAATATATTCACGTGAATTTACATGTTTTTATAAACTTTAGTTTCTAAAACAAACAATTTCCTAAAAACTAAATCTCTAATACTAAATTAAGTCTGTTACGTCAACAACAGACGTTCCTAAGCTGACACTTTAACTTTCCCTAACCTAAGCAAATCCCGTGCAAATTTACACTACCAGTAAAGGCGTATCCTATCTTCTTACTTAACTAAAGAGGAAAACATATCTTTATGTGTGAAGAGGAAGGATCCTTGCTCTACATCTAGAGCGCAGCTAGAAGCTACTGTTGTCTCAACGGGTCCAGAGGAACAACTAATTGGTAGTTGGTTAACTCTCTTAGCAATATTTTTAACAGATTGTTCTAAGAGTCTTCAATGTGTGTTCTGCAATATACTCAGAGAACATTTACATTGTTCTAAGAATCTTCAATTTGTGTTCTGCAATATACTCAGAGAACATTTACATTGTTCTAAGAGTCTTCAATTTGTGTTCTGCAATATACTCAGAGAACATTTACATTGTTCTAAGAATCTTCAATTTGTGTTCTGCAGTATACTCAGAGAACATTTACATTGTTCTAAGAATCTTCAATTTGTGTTCTGCAATATACTCAGAGAACATTTATATTGTTATACGAGTCTTCAATTTGTGATCTGCAATATACTCAGAGAACATTTATATTGTTCTAAGAGCTTCAATTTGTGTTCTGCAATATACTCAGAGAATATTTACACCCAGGCACACTTTTCTAGACTTCATTTTTCAAGCTTACTACACAACACATATTAACATATTAACCAACACATCCTTATCAATGAATGTTAGAAAACGAGTCCTAAAATGCTATATTGAACCTGTCTTGGTATATGGAAGTGAATCATGGACAATAGGCAAGTCTGCACAAAAATCATTGGAAGCAGCAGAAATGTGGTTTATTAGAAGAATGTTGCGAATCCCCTGGACAGCAAAAATAACTAATGAAGAATGTATAAGAAGAGCTGGAGAGACAAAAACCCTTGTCAGAAAGATAAGAGAGAGGCAATGTACTTTCATAGGACATGCAATGAGAAGAGGGGGCATTGAAAATATTATGACAACAGGAAAAATAGAAGGATTGATTGATTGATTGATTGATTGATTGATCTTTATTTCAAAAGGGTTAAGAATTGGGCACGCAGGCCCGTCTGACATTCTGCCCTTTATCATACATCTTTCACTCTATTCCAGACATTCTACAAATATGCTGTTCATATAACAAACATAACTAACATTGAAGCTGAGAGACATAAAATAAAATATAACATTTACGTTTCACTCTTAAACATTCACTCAGTACAGAAGTAACTACATACATTATAAATGACTATCTACTAAACAAAATTTTCGGGACTATTCAGAAAACAATTAATTGTATTCGGTGTCTGAAAGAGCAGCTTAAGATAACTTTTAAGTTTTATAATTCATGGAGGCATGTAGTCGACATCAAATAGATATTGGGAAAGCTTGTAGTTGTAGGAAGGAGTATAATTTATATTTTTTATATAGGATGGAAGGGTATTCCAAAGATGAGCAGCAGAATAACTAAAGCTTTTCTTGTAAAGATCAAGTCTAGGTTTTGGAAGACATATGTTGTTCAAGCGTTGGCTGCACTTTGGGCTAAATTTAAACAGGTTCCATAGATAAGGCGGGGCATGCCGTGAAAGAATTTGATGTACTAACTTGGCTTTGTTGAAGAGGAACCTGTTCTTAAGAGGTAGTATATTGATACGTTTGTGATGATTAGTTGTTTGTGCTTGATCTTTGTCACTAATAAGCTTTACTGCTCGCTTTTGGAAAGAGCAAAGCCTCTTTGTATTTGACACTGAGCAACCATCCCAAACTGTTGAGCAGTAGTCTAAATGTGTTTGTATATGAGCTATGTAGTATGTCTTCCTAGTGTCTTGATCTATGAAGTGCTTAATTTTAGCTAATTGGTATACTTTTTGTGCGATGAGTTTTGTTAGACATTGCACATGAGAGTTCTAGGTCAGATGTTGGTCAATAATAAGACCTAGTGTTTTGTGCTCGCTAACGTTTCTATCTGTGATGTTTGTGTACAGAGCCGAAGTGTTGTTTTTGTTGCATTTTGTAGTTTCTGTCTTGTTGTTATGAGCATTGATTTTGTTTTATCGATGTTTATAATCATGCCATTATTTTTGCTCCATCCAATTAAATTGTATAACTCGACCTGAAGAGTTATACAATTTAATAAATTTTTAAAAAATTTAAAAACAATTTTAAAAAAAGGAAGAAAATCAAGAGGAAGACCAAGAGAAATGATACTGGACAGTCTGACGGGATGGTGTGAGAGGAGATCACCAACTGAGCTGATGGCCTGCATGAAGGATCGGATACTCTGGAGAAGCATGATGGCTAACACCAGTCGGCACGGCACATGATGATGATGACTACACAACAGTAACACACGTTGTTAGGAACAGCCAAGTTCAAATCTCATAGACATGAAATATACTGATGCGGAAGATGAGGATGATGGAAATGACGATGGGGAAAAACTGCTGCCATACGGAAGTGACAAAACATGAAAATTTCCCGGGCACGCAGTCCATGCCATGATGAAGAACATTCTACTATAAGGAAGTTACTAGAAATTACTACTTACAAATTCTGGGATGTATAGCATCTCTAGAATAACAATTCATCTTCCAAGAATAGAAAAAAAACAACAGTACACTCTGACCCTAACAAGGACGCTAGTACATAATTTCTACATAATAATACACAAAACCTTGCCCTAAAAAGGACAACAAAAGCGTTTCTACACACTAAGACACGACTGATCGCACTTAAAACTGCTACTGACTGCTTCGAAAACTAACACAATAATAATACTTGACCAAAAGCTGGTTAAACCTTCTCCTGAACTTTATTTACCCTTCCTAAAAATATACCCTAAAAAGTAATATCCCGAGAATTCCTCGTTTCTATGAGCTAAAGCTACCTTACACAAACATCCCGTGAAGTTACCAGTCTGTGACTACTATTTATCTGCTGTTTAAACAAACAGACAGCCTACTACCAATCCCACGTGAAACTTAACATACCAATCAAGATTCCCTGCTGATGCTTAACTTTTTTCTCACGTGCAACATGAGCCGAGTAAAAACAAATCAATATTTAACCAAGGGACTGAACAAACTTCCCTTACATTTACGATTAATTACTTCCCTTGTATTACAAAAATTAATCATTAATGATCTCATCCTATTCTGTTACACCAGTCAAACTTACATGAGCTGACTAACTTTCCCCGTGGACAAAAATTCCATAATACAAGTGAATGAAACAAGTGCCCTTACTTTTATAGATTATTACTTCCATTTGACTGATCTAACAATATGCTATTGCACCAGCATCTGCTGCAAGACTGTCCTGAATAGGAGAAATAAAAAAAAGATAAGGCCTTCATCAATACCAGGCCAGATCAAGATGTGTGGAGATGTTGACAGCCTAAGTTAGACTGATTCCTTCTTCATGGATGTCCAACTTTACGATTGTCAATGTTCGAAAAAGAAGATGTGTGGAGTCGCTGACAGCCTTCGTTAGACTGATTCCTTCTTCATGGATGTCCAACTTCACGATTGTCAATGTTCGAAAAAGAAGATTTCAAAGAAAATTGAAGGCCCTTCACGTGACAATTTATTTATTTACTTATTAGTCCAAGAAGCGTTTCTAGAGCTATACTACTGCACCAGCTCTAATCCATCAAAATGACGGAAAACGAAATGAACATACAGAGTTTACTTAGACCTCTGTGTAACTTTTCAAACTTAAAAGCGCTCATAAACTTAGCAAAAGAATTTCTAATTTACAAAAATAGGAAATTAACATCCTACATCAAATTTCGAAGGAAGTCATTTTGATGTACTCAGTGTTATTCTGTGTATAGTTTACTGTTTACTCATGACTATCATGAAAGAGGTTCCTAAACTGTTGCAGTTATTTGACAGCATGTAATAGCAAAAGTTGTATCTGCATTTTGTGTGCCTTCATTAATTCTGCAAGTAAGTCCAGGATTGACGAACAGACAAGCAGGCGGAGCACGAACATGCAGTCATGAAACGTTGACTTTTTCATTTTAAATAGCATTAAGAAATTTGCATTATTTGAAACAATGCCCCAAAATGGGTTGATTGTGTGCTCAGTTATGACTAAGAAGTGACAGACCTGGCAAATAATCTAAACACTAATGATGTATGTCTTAATGTGATGAATAATACGAACAGTAACATATAAGGTTTTGCAGAAACAAACTGGATTCACACGACGAGAGCTGTCGCTGTTAAAAACTTGCCTTTAACAACTTCAAAGTTATCAAGTATAGAATGATCACATAACTAAGGAGGTCAGCAAAGCTAGGTCAGTGCTGATATATCACTACAGATCTATCTATTATTAATCTGTCATCACACTATCTCTATATTAATCTTAATATAACAAATTAAGAAGAATCTTGACATCCCACAAAGAAATCACACACTTACAAACAAATTTTGAAAGTTTTAGAAACAAAATGTACTCTAAATGTTGGAGCTGACACTCTGACAAGTTTCGGTCTGTCAAGATCCCTCATGGAATTTTCAGAATGGTATCTCATTATGAGAAACTCTCAGCGACAAACAGCAGCAAATATTGCCCAGATCTCAAACAATGAGCCACAAATAGCAGCAAATATTGCCAGCATCTCTAATGTATTTGGCAAATCGATTTCCTGCCGACCAGAAATGCTTGCTGTGAAGTGGAAATGTTTGCAGCTGCGATCACTGTTTCGTTGTTAGCTTTATCGTGCTTTGTTTTTCTTCGTCTTATTTGTAAAAAGTCAAACTTGTAGGCAATGTATGTTCTGATCGCAGTTATTCTTGTGGTCATGCATGATAGCAACACAGATCCAAAACCTGTAGCAAATGGTATTGTAGGTCTTGTTTGTGGTCAAATAGCAAGAATCTGAGTGAGTGAATTCACGTATCCTCTAAATACCCGATCGATCGAGGCACATTTACATTCAGTAGTACAGGAGTACAGATAATAATTGTGCACTAATTTAATATCGGTGAGCACATATAATAGCTGAGCACTAATTTAATATCTGGGAGCACAGACAATAGATGTGCACTAATTTAATACCGGGGGGTACAGATGATAGTTGTGCACTAATTTAATATCTGGAATAACATACGACTGTTGTGCACTAATTTAATACTGGGGATCACACGATTGTTGTGCACTAATTTAATATCGGTGAGAACACACCACTGTTGTGCACTAATTTAATACTGGGGATCACACGATTGTTGTGCACTAATTTAATATCTGGGATAACACACCACTGTTATAAACTAATTTAATATCGGAGATCACACACGACTGTTGTGCACTAATTTAATATCTGGGATCACACACGACTGTTGTGCACTAATTTAATATCTGGGATCACACACGACTGTTGTGCACTAATTTCATATCTGGAATCACACACGACTGTTGTGCACTAATTTAATATCTGGGATCACACACGACTGTTGTGCACTAATTTAATATCTGGAATCACACGACTGTTGTGCACTAATTTAATATTGGAGATCACACACGACTATTGTGCACTAATTAATATCGGGGATCATACATGACTGTTGTGCACCAATTTAATATCTGGGGTCACAAACGACTGTTGTGCACTAATTAATATCGGTGAGAACACACCACTGTTGTGCACTAATTTAATACCGGGGAGTACAGATAATAGTTGTGCACTAATTTAATATCTGGAATAACATACGACTGTTGTGCACTAATTTAATACTGGGGATCACACGATTGTTGTGCACTAATTTAATATCTGGGATAACACATCACTGTTGTGCAATAATTTAATATCGGGGATCACACACGATTGTTGTGCACTAATTTAATATCTGGGATAACACACCACTGTTATAAACTAATTTAATATCGGAGATCACACACGACTGTTGTGCACTAATTTAATATCTGGGATCACACACGACTGTTGTGCACTAATTTAATATCTGGGATCACACACGACTGTTGTGCACTAATTTCATATCTGGAATCACACACGACTGTTGTGCACTAATTTAATATCTGGGATCACACACGACTGTTGTGCACTAATTTAATATCTGGGATCACACACGACTGTTGTGCACTAATTTAATATTGGAGATCACACACGACTATTGTGCACTAATTTAATATCGGGGATCATACATGACTGTTGTGCACCAATTTAATATCTGGGGTCACAAACGACTGTTGTGCACTAATTTAATATCGGTGAGAACACACCACTGTTGTGCACTAATTTAATATCGGGAATCACACACGACTGTTGTGCACTAATTTAATATCTGGAATCACACACGACTGTTGTGCATTAATTTAATATCTGGAATCACACACGACTGATATGCACTAATTTAATATCTGGAATCACACACGACTGTTGTGCATTAATTTAATATCTGGAATCACACACGACTGTTGTGCATTAATTTAATATCTGGAATCACACACGACTGTTGTGCATTAATTTAATATCTGGAATCACACACGACTGTTGTGCATTAATTTAATATCTGGAATCACACACGACTGTTGTGCATTAATTTAATATCTGGAATCACACACGACTGTTGTGCATTAATTTAATATCTGGAATCACACACGACTGTTGTGTATTAATTTAATATCTGGAATCACACACGACTGTTGTGCACTAATTTCATATCTGGTATAACACACGACTGTTGTGCACTAATTTCATATCTGGTATAACACACGACTGTTGTGCACTAATTTAATATCTGGGATCACACACGACTGTTGTGCACTAATTTAATATCTGGAATCACACACGACTGTTGTGTATTAATTTAATATCTGGAATCACACACGACTGTTGTGTATTAATTTAATATCTGGAATCACACACGACTGTTGTGCATTAATTTAATATCTGGAATCACACACGACTGTTGTGCATTAATTTAATATCTGGAATCACACACGACTGTTGTGCATTAATTTAATATCTGGAATCACACACGACTGTTGTGCATTAATTTAATATCTGGAATCACACACGACTGTTGTGTATTAATTTAATATCTGGAATCACACACGACTGTTGTGCACTAATTTCATATCTGGTATAACACACGACTGTTGTGCACTAATTTCATATCTGGTATAACACACGACTGTTGTGCACTAATTTAATATCTGGGATCACACACGACTGTTGTGCACTAATTTAATATCTGGGATCACACACGACTGTTGTGCACTAATTTAATATTGGAGATCACACACGACTATTGTGCACTAATTTAATATCGGGGATCATACATGACTGTTGTGCACCAATTTAATATCTGGAATCACAAACGACTGTTGTGCACTAATTTAACATCGGGGAGCACAGAAAATAGTTGTGCATAATTTAATATCGGTGAGAACACACCACTGTTGTGCACTAATTTAATATCGGTGAGAACACACCACTGTTGTGCACTAATTTAATATCGGGAATCACACACGACTGATGTGCACTAATTTAATATCTGGAATCACACACGACTGTTGTGCATTAATTTAATATCTGGAATCACACACGACTGTTGTGCATTAATTTAATATCGGAATCACACACGACTGTTGTGCATTAATTTAATATCTGGAATCACACGCGACTGTTGTGTATTAATTTAATATCTGGAATCACACACGACTGTTGTGCACTAATTTCATATCTGGTATAACACACGACTGTTGTGGATTTATTCAATATTGTGAAAGCACATACAATAGTTGTGGATTTATTCAATATTGTGCAAACACGTATAATAGTTTTGCACTTATTCAATACTCTTGGAACCACATACAATAGTTGTGCACTTACTCAGTGTTGGGGAACCACATATTACAGTGGTGCAGGTATTCAACAGCTGGCCGATCTGTTTTATGTTATACAGAATTATGAGAAACATCAAATTAAACATGGACCTACTTAAAAGCAGAGAGGAACTAAAGGACAGATATGAAACTGTTGTTATGAATAGATACAATACATTATCAAAAATATGAAGTTTTAATGAGCTTTTGGAAATGATGAGAAATTCATCAGGAAGAGAAATAATATCTAACAGAAACAACAAAGTAGAAATGGATTACTTTGCTTTACTACTTTACTTTACTTACATTATATTTCCTCTTGTACCGTGGATTGTCGAGGTGTGCATTTGGCGTTTTGGGGCAGATGTCTCAGTGACGGTCACCCGAATGTCTCTCTGATACCATCCATACATCTCTTTCTATGTCTTTCTCTTGATCTGTGTCGTGCAGTTCTTGGTTGAAGGCTCTCGTGACTGGCTGTGAGTATCTGATTCTCATTTTGTGGCCAAACCACTTTATTCTTTTGCTTCTCTTTGTCTCGTAGACATGATGTAGGGGACAGAGCTTAATGACTGCGAGCGACTGATGGGAGGTATGTCGCCAACGACGAGAGAGAGAGAGAGAGTGAAGATGGTAAGGTTGCCAGTTTGAATTTTTCGGTTCCAGCCGACCGACGGGGTCAGGGTCAGCGCCTCGCCAATGGTCATTTGATTGTCCAGTGTGTGTTTTAGTCAGACAGGGAGAGAGACAATAAGTCAGTCTTCATTCCGTTTTCCTGAGGTAAGAGCAGGAAATAGTAATTGTACTGTCATGAACGTTTTTTTTTAACGAGAGAAAGATTAATTGAAATATGTCTAACAGAGGGCATTGGAGGCACAATATTTCCACACAATGAGATACATAAAACAACATGGATATCTCCAGATGATAGAACTAGAAACCAGATAGATCATTTTTTGTATTAGAAAGCAATACAGAACATCTCTGATAGATTTAAGGGCATATAGGGGTACAGATGTCAACAGTGATCACAATCTGTGTATAGGGAAAATAAAACTAAAACTGAAAAGCCAACGTAAGAAATCATAACACAGAAAGATAAACAGCCACAGCCTCATTCATTCATTCATTTGCATGTCCCTTGCGGAACTTAGCCTCCCAAACAGCACTCCTGTAGGCCTCTCGGTTGTGAGCAAGATGGCCTGCTGCTGTTGCATCCATTTCCAGATCGTCAACGATGTCTTGCAGCCATCTTCGTCTTGGTCTTCCTCTTTTTCTTCTTCCCATCATGTATCCCTCCAATACGGCCCTCTCCAAACCATCATGACGTTTAATGTGTCCAAAATATTTCAGTTTTCTCTCTTTAATCCTCTTCATTAGCCAGCCTTCTTCAATATTAAGCTCTTGTAGTATAGATATATTTGTTCTTTTTTGTGTCCACGATATTTGGAGAACTCTTCTGTAGCATTTACATTCAAAGGCATTTATGTGTTTCTCAGCTGTTTTGTTAAGTGTCCAGGTCTCACAGGCATATGTTGCTATGGAAAAGATGCATGCCCTTAAAAATCTTATTTTTGTGGTTCTGTCTGCTCCTCTCCACAGACTCTTTATTTGTCACAGCCTACAAGAAGAAAATATTAACAGTAATTTAAATCGGGAACTTGCCAATCATTCCACAACACCCAGTGAGGTAGAGGAGATAGATGCAGATTAATTATGGAATTCTTACACCACAGCCATAATCACAGCAGCAAAAGCAAGTACTAGACTGAAAAAACCAAATAGAAAACCATGGAAATCAGAAAACACATGTAAAAACATGCATGAGAGACGAGCAACCAAATTAGACTCGTTGAATGTAAATCCAGGTCTTGGAAAAGATCTGGCGAAAGAAACATACAAAGAAATAGACAAGAAAGTAAAAAGTTCAGCTAGAAGGGATAAAAAAGAATACATAGACAATATGGCGAAAGAGGCAGAAAAAGCAGCAAAAACAGGAGACAGCAAAACTTCCTATAGGATACAAAAGAGGCTGACAGGTACTATTACATCTAAAAAAAAAGACCAATCCTTAGCAAAACTGGTACACTATTAACATCAAATAAAGACCAAAATATGTTGAGAACATATGGAATTCAAAAGTTATAAGCACAAAAACCAAGTTAAGACTATTCAATTCAAATGTAATATCCACCCTCATTTCTGAATGCGAAAGCTGGAAAACAACTAAAGAAATAGAAAAGAAACTAGACTCTTTTGAAAACAAATGCATAAGGAAAATACTCGGCATCACGTGGAACGAATTCATGAGCAAAGCAGAGATAAAACAGATGACTGAACAACAACCAGTCTCATAGGTGATCATGAAAAGGAGATGGACATATGTTAGTCACTTGATGAGAAGAAATGATCAGAGAATCCCAAAATAAGCTATCAAGTGGAACACAACAGACCAAAGAAAAAGAGGCAGACCGCGTGAGACTCTGAATAGGACATTATTAAGAGAGGCCAAATTAACAGGCATAAAATCCTTTGATGAGGTTGAAAGAATCGCTGAAGACAGGAAAAATTGGCGAACTACTTTGCGAGCCCTATGTGACGTTTAACGGCACGGGAAGGATATCAGATATAAGATAAGAAAGACCAAAAGCAAAGATGGGCTGAACACTTCCAAGAAATATTTAATCGACCACACACAAAAGAATTGATAAACCTTGAAACCGACTCATCAACACAACTAATGTCAACTTAGATGAAATTACACTGCATGAAATTGAAACAGCAGCGAATCTAATGGCTAACAACAAAGCTGCAGTTTAAGATGAAATAACACCCGAAACGTTAAAAGCTAACAATAGTGACACCATGAGACAACTACAGAGAATGTTAATTACGATTTGGAAAGAAGAAAAGGTCCCTTCTCAATAGAAAAAAGGAATCTTTATTAAAATACAAAAAAAGGCAACCTTAGTGACTGTAACAATTGGATAGGAGTAACCTTAATATCAGTTGTGTCAAAAGTATTTTGCAAGGTCATTTTGAATAGACTTAAAGATATAGTGGATAAAGCAATGACAGAGGAACAAGCAGTATTTTCAAAAAGGGAGAAGCTGTCTCGACCAGATCTTTACTCGAAGAATAATACTTGAAGAACATATTGAAAGCAGAAACCATTAATACTGAAGTTTATAGATTTAAAAAAAGGCATTTGATAGCATACACAGAGATTCATTGTGGATAATTTTAGAATATATAGAATAATATTTAAAATTGTCAACATCATTAAGGACCTCTACAGTGGATATGTTTGTGCAGTCAAAACAGAAGAAGGGATGAGTGAATGGTTCCAGATTGAAACAGGTGTGAAACACGATGTATACTGTCTCCTTTGCTTGTTGGAATTACAATAGATTTCATTATGAAAAAATGCTGAACAGGTATTGATTGGGTACATGGGACCCAATTAGAAGATCTTGATTTTGCTGATGACATAACTCTTATCAGTAACAATGTGAATTCCATGCAAGAAAAAACAGATATCGTGTCTTCACTGTCTAGCAAAATATGACTTGAAATTAACAACTGTGTTGACCAGTGTACCGTTAGTGTCTGTTGACTAGTGTCGTCACTAGTGTCTGTGTTGACCAGTGTCGTCGCTAGTGTCTGTGTTGACCAGTGTCCCGCTAGTGTCTGTTTAACAGTGTCCCGCTAGTGTCTGTGTTAACCAATGTCGTTGTTAGTGTCTGTTGACCAGTGTCTCGCTAGTGTCTGATGACCAGTGTCGTCGCTAGTGTCTGATGACCAGTGTCCCGCTAGTGTCTGTTGACCAATGTCCCGCTAGTGTCTGTGCTGACCAGTGTCGTCGCTGCTCTGTGTGTTGACCAATGTCGCCGCTAGTGTCTGTTGACCAAAGTCGTCGCTAGTGTCTGTGTTGAACAGTGTCGTCGCTAGTGTCTGTGTTAACCAGTGTCATCGCTAGTGTCTGTGTTAACCAGTGTCGCCGATAGTGTCTGTTGACCAACGTCGTCGCTAGTGCTTGTTAACCAATGTCGTTGCTAGTGTCTCTTGATCAACGTCGTCACTAGTGTCTGTGTTGAACAGTGTCGTCGCTAGTGTCTGTGTTATCCAATGTCGTCGCTAGTGTCTGTGTTGACCAGTGTCGTTGCTAGTGTCTGTGTTGACCAGTATCACCGCTAGTGTCTGTGTTGACCAGTGTCGTCGCTAGTGTCTGTATTAGCCAATGTCGTCGCTAGTGTCTGTGTTGAACAGTGTCGTTGCTAGTGTCTGTGTTAACCAATGTCATCGCTAGTGTCTGTGTTATCCAATGTCATCGCTAGAGCCTGTGTTGACCAGTGTCGTCGCTACTGTCTGTGTTAACCAATGTCGTCGCTAGTGACTGTGTTAACCAATGTCGTCGCTAGTGTCTGTGTTGTCCAGTATCACCGCTAGTGTCTGTGTTGAACAGTGTCGTTGTATTTGTTAAGGGAGGAAATTCTTGGACTAATTTGTCTGTGTTGGCCAGTGTTGCCGCTAGGGTCTGTGTTGAACAGTATCACCGCTAGTGTCTGTGTTGACCAGTGTCGTCGTTAGTGTCTGTGTTGAACAGTGTCGTAGCTAGTGTCTGTGTTAACCAATGTCATCACTAGTGTCTGTGTTGACCAGTGTCGTCGTTAGTGTCTGTGTTGAACAGTGTCGTAGCTAGTGTCTGTGTTAACCAATGTCATCACTAGTGTCTGTGTTGACCAGTGTCGTCACTAGTGTCTCTGTTAACTAAAGTCGTCGCTAGTGTCTGTGTTGAACAGTGTCGTCGCTAGTGTCTGTGTTAACCAATGTCGTCGCTAGTGTCTGTGTTAACTAATGTCGTGGCTAGTGTCTGTGTTAACCAATGTCGCCGCTAGTGTCTGTGGTGACCAGTATCACCGCTAGTGTCTATGCTGAACATTGTCGTTGCTAGTGTCTGCGTTAACCAATGTCGTCGCTAGTGTCTGTGTTGACCAGTGTCGGCGCTAGTGTCTGTGTTAACCAATGTCGCCTCTAATGTCTGTGTTGACTATTGTCGTCGCTAATGTCTGTGTTAACCAATGTCGCCGGTAGTGTCTGTGTTAACCAATGTCGTCGCTAGTGTCTGTGTTAAACAGTGTCGCCGCTAGTGTTTGTGTTGACCAGTGTCGTCGCTAGTGTCTGTGTTGACCAGTGTCGCCGTTAGTGTTTGTGTTGACCAGTGTTGTCGCTAGTGTCTGTGTTGACCAGTGTCGCCGCTAATGTCTGTATTGACAAGTGTCGCCGCTAATGTCTGTATTGACAAGTGTCGCCGCTAGTGTCTGTATTGACAAGTGTCGCCGCTAGTGTCTGTATTGACAAGTGTCGCCGCTAGTGTCTGTATTGACAAGTGTCGCCGCTAGTGTCTGTATTGACAAGTGTCGCCGCTAGTGTCTGTATTGACAAGTGTCGCCGCTAGTGTCTGTATTGACAAGTGTCGCCGCTAATGTCTGTATTGACAGGTGTCGCCGCTAGTGTCTGTATTGACAAGTGTCGCCGCTAGTGTCTGTGTTATCCAATGTCGTCGCTAGTGTCTGTATTGACAAGTGTCGCCGCTAGTGTCTGTATTGACAAGTGTCGCCGCTAGTGTCTGTATTGACCAGTGTCGCCGCTAGTGTCTGTATTGACCAGTATCACCGCTAGTGTCTGTGTTGAACAGTGTCGTCGCTAGTGTCTGTGTTGAACAGTGTCGTCGCTAGTTTCTGTGTTGACCAGTGTCGTTGCTAGTGTCTGTGTTGACCAGTATCACCGCTTGTGTCTGTGTTGACCAGTGTCGTCGCTAGTGTCTGTGTTGAACAGTGTCGTAGCTAGTGTCTGTGTTAACCAATGTCATCACTAGTGTCTGTGTTGACCAGTGTCGTCACTAGTGTCTCTGTTAACTAATGTCGTCGCTAGTGTCTGTGTTGAACAGTGTCGTGGCTAGTGTCTGTGTTAACCAATGTCGCCGCTAGTGTCTGTGTTGACCAGTATCACCGCTAGTGTCTATGTTGAACATTGTCGTTGCTAGTGTCTGTGTTAACCAATGTCGTCGCTAGTGTCTGTGTTGACCAGTGTCGGCGCTAGTGTCTGTGTTAACCAATGTCGCCTCTAATGTCTGTGTTGACCATTGTCGTCGCTAATGTCTGTGTTAACCAATGTCTCCGGTAGTGTCTGTGTTAACCAATGTCGTCGCTAGTGTCTGTGTTGACCAGTGTCGTCGCTAGTGTCTGTGTTAACTAATGTCGCCGCTAGTGTCTGTGTTAACCAGTGTCGCCGCTAGTGTCTGTGTTAACCAGTGTCGTCGCTAGTGTCTGTGTTGACCAGTGTCGCCGCTAATGTCTGTATTGACAAGTGTCGCCGCTAATGTCTGTATTGACAAGTGTCGCCGCTAGTGTCTGTATTGACAAGTGTCGCCGCTAGTGTCTGTATTGACAAGTGTCGCCGCTAGTGTCTGTATTGACAAGTGTCGCCGCTAGTGTCTGTATTGACAAGTGTCGCCGCTAGTGTCTGTATTGACAAGTGTCGCCGCTAATGTCTGTATTGACAGGTGTCGCCGCTAATGTCTGTATTGACAGGTGTCGCCGCTAGTGTCTGTATTGACAAGTGTCGCCGCTAGTGTCTGTGTTATCCAATGTCGTCGCTAGTGTCTGTATTGACAAGTGTCGCCGCTAGTGTCTGTATTGACAAGTGTCGCCGCTAGTGTCTGTATTGACCAGTGTCGCCGCTAGTGTCTGTATTGACCAGTGTCTCTGCTAGTGTCTGTATTGACATGTGTCGCCGCTAGTATCTGTATTGACATGTGTCGCCATGCAGCTTCTGTAATGAACAGTTGCTTTGCTTCTTAGATCACATTTATTTAGTTTGGAGTGATTATTTATGTTGTGGCGCTGTTGTTCTTTTTGTAATAATTGAAACTGCAGTTCTCATGGATAACTTTAAGTCTCAAATGGTCAGACTGATAAAGGTTGTAGCACTAAAACCTGAATTAAATATTTGTTAAGGGAGGAAATTCTTGGACTAATTTGTGCGGTGGTAATAAATACATAGAGAGACTGTCGTTTCCGTAAATTAGACAGACTCCCTTGCTAAAACATCTAAATATGTATGTTACAGCCAATGTGCAGCAACGAAATTTAACCATAATCCCTAATAATTTCCCCCATCAGTATACCCACCAATACATTCCCTTTCTCTTTTCCATGTGTTTAAACATAAAGCACCCATTTAAAATTCACCCTCTTACAAGGTCAAGGCGCCCATGAGCTTTTTGTGTAGGTTGTAGAGGCCTGTGATATAACGTATTTATCAAAGAATTATCCAGAAAGTTAGAGATAACAAGTGCTGATAGTTGTTAAGTTAAAATACGATTGACCAACTTGAAACTCAGGTCGACGGGAAGACAAGTTTTAGTTGATACAAAGATAGCTACAGACAGTCCAAGATGGGCTAGTCGCAGTGAACAATCAGTTTGAATGTTTTTGTCTTTTTTCAGTCAGGAGTATTAGTTTAACATGGGAGACCTGCATCATACACATTTTGATTTAGTGATTATTGAAAGGAATCAAGATTATATGCAGTGTTAGTTGTTTTGGCTGATTAGTAGAACCTGTGAAGATTAAGGGGGCTAGGACAGTGTGTTCTAATTACTGTTTGTGTTCGAAACTGGAGTGAAATAAACTGATTGATATTTGACTGAGGAGTTAGTTGTTTTTTATAAATCAAACTATATATGTGTACTCTGTGAGGAACTTCCCTACAGTTCCTATCATCTGTCTTATGATGTCATTTCTTAGCATGCTAAACCTGGTGAAATTTAATGCTTTCCTAAGACATCTCATTTCACATATGGTTATTTTATTCTGTTGTTTCTTAGTAAGTGCCCATGTCTGGCACTGGTAGCACAGCGTTGGTAGGAGTATATTATTAACTAATTTTCTCTTGGTTTCAAGTGGAATGTTGGGGTGTGTAAGCAGCGAGGATAGCTGGTATGTAACAGCATTGCCTCTTTGTGTTCTAACATCAATTTCTCTATCAAACTTCCCATCTTCTGTTAACATGCACCCAAGATACTTGAGCTCTTTTACTTTTGTATTTTTCTTCAGTGTATACATTAAGTCTAGTATTGCTGAACAGATAACACAATAGGGAATTTCTGCGTCATGACTTCGCTTCTTTCTGGGTGTCACGATCCTTCATGTCTACTGAACTGTTACTAATGACTATGCCTTCAAACACCTTTTTTTGCAGGTACTAGTTGATGCAGTTCGTTAGCACGCTGTTCTCTCGTTGTTAGGCGGCTGCTCGTCCTACCGGAGTCAGTGTTCGAATAACTCTTGTGACGTTTCTTTCTCTCACGTCTTACTGAAGTGCTTTGTCTACGATTTTGTGGAGGTCTAATCCTACAAATCCGTATAAGAATGTTGCGAATTCCCTGGACACCAAAAATAACTAGTGAAGAATGTACGAGAAGAGCTGGTGAGAAAAAAAATCCTGTCAAAAAAAAAAAAAAAATAAGAGAGAGACAATGTACTTTCATAGGACATGCAATGAAAAGAGGGGGCATTGAAAATATTATAACAACAGGAAAATTAGAGGGAAGAAGAGCAAGGGGAAGGCCAAGAGAAATGATATTGGATAGTCTGACGGGATGGTGTGAGAGCAGATCACCAACTGAGCTGATGGCCTGCATGAATGAACTGGAGAAGCATAATAGCCAACGCCAGTCGGTACGGCACTTGATGATGATGATGAATCCTACAAGACTGTTTAGATAACACAATAACGGGGTTGGACTCATGCTGGCTTTCATGGTCTCTGTTTTGGCATATGAAATGGGTGACACCAGAAATACTACAGCTCGTGGATAAAAGAAGAAAAAAAAAGTCAAAGAAAAATATGACATGACTGACAAAGAGGTAAGAAGCGAAGGCAAAAAAGACTGTGTAAACTGAGCGGGTTGCTCAGTTCACACTGGGACAATGTTGGGGAGGGACAAGACCCCCGACCCAACTCCAAACCCATGGCCTATGTACCGCCGTACTGGGTGGCCAGGCATAAACTATTTAACTATACAACCAAGGGTTTCCCTCCCAGGACAACACTACATGCCAGGTTTGTACCCTATATGCATCTAACACATGACATAACATACACTTACAGAAGTCAGCTGGTCAAGTATTTCTGTATTTATTAACACTTCTACACATAACAAGGACGCCACGTGGACACATAGACACAAGACAACAGCATGTATCATAAGGAATGCATGATATATCTTTACTGTAACATATTAAAAACATGACGCGTATCATCAGTGCAACATAATTAAACATGACATGGACCATCACTGTAATACACTACTCTCTATGGATAACTAAGATATATAGGTGCCAGATGCTGGCACGGGCTCCCTTGGCCCGATAAGAAATTTTCCACACGTTCATCTAGCGCTGCCCTCGAACTTATTGACCTCGCCTACTGCTGCTCTTATACAAACACATATCCTTCCGCAAATCACGATGTGCTACTACACTTCTGCAATTTCAGCACTGCTGCCACTCCCATCACCACATATATAATCTTGATCTCCTGATGTGTTAAATGCACTGGAATAATTACATCACAATTTTGGTGTGCTAATTGCACTGGAATAATTGCAGCTGTTGTTGAACTCCGGATACAGTTGCGCATACATATTATACATACTAATAAGGCCTGAAGGACCCTTGTATGCGCTCATCGAATATCTGGTGACAATCCCTGAATCAGCTAGACTCTCCGATAATACGATAAGGACATACTCCACGGCACATGATGATTTTTACAACACATGTGTACGAGGCGGGCAGGCCAAGTATTAAAATGCACTCGGTCGCCACTGCCTCTGTGTTTTTCTATGCTCCCCGTGTGTAAAAACTTTCCCTACATACCAGGTCTTCATATTCGTCACGTAGCGAGATTCGCGCGAACAGACTTGCTCTATTTCTGAGGACTCAGCTCGTCCATAACTGGCTAGAAATTGCTGTGCAGGCAAACTGAAGACTATCATAAAAAATAGTCCAGAAGCACGAACAAATAAATAGGTGAATTGACAGACAGGAAATAGGAATATAACACAGATTGTCTGAAGTCACGGGACGCAAAATTGATAATGGGAAACGATTGGCTGATTGAACATTATTTACAAAGTTGAAGAATTGGACACGCAGGTTTGTCTGACATCTGCATTTCGTCACACAACATTCTTTCTATTTCATATATTGTGCATCAGATAGAATACATGTGAATTGCATATAAGAGACATAATCAACATTGAAATAGCAAAACTGGACATAAAAAAATGAAATTTGAAAAGAAAATAAAACACTTTCACCCTTACCCAAGCGTTCAGGGCGGAGAGTCAATCAATCAAGTGCCGTGCCGCGTGACGTAGGCGATCATCTCTCTCCACAATTCCCTGTCTTTAGACTTGATTATGAGATCCGCCGGTGACTTTCTTCCTAGCCACACTGACAGCCCATCCAGTAACTTCTATCTCTGTCTTCCTTTGTCTCTTCTTCCCTCAATTTTTCCAGTTGCCACAGTGTGTTCCAATTTTCCTCTTCTCAGAAAATGTCCTAAAAATCTCGCTTGTATGCCTCTGATCTTTGCTGTAATTTGCCTTTTAACTCCAGCCTCTCTTAAGACTTCTTCGTTGGTTTTCTTAGCTGTCCATAGTACCTTCAACATCCTTCTTATGAACCACATTTCCATGACCTCCATTTCTCGCTGTACTCTCTTATATAAATATATCTAAACAACAAAAAAAAACCAAGTTATTCTCGCAGTCTCATACTAATGAATATCTGCCAAACAACTATTCAGTGCGATTAGAAAAATTCAATTAAATTCAGTGTCTGTGAAAAGAGTCTAAAATAATATGTAATTTTTTTAATCATGGGGGCACGTAGTCGACATTAAGTAGATAAAGAAAAGTCTCCAGCTGTAGGATGGAGTATAGTTCATATTGTTTTTTATACAGTATAGGAGAGTATTCCAGATATGTGCAGCAGAATAGGCAAGGCTCTTCATAAACAGATCAAGTCTAGGTTTCGTAAGAAAAGTAATGTCTAAGCGTTGGCTGCACTTTGGGTAAGACTTAAACAATGTTCATAGATAAGACGGAGCTTTCTGTGAATAGAAATTGATATTCTAAGTTGGCCTTATTGAATAAGAACCTGTTATTGAATCTTCCGAATTTTTACGTTTTGTACTGATTTGTTGTCAGTGCATGATCTATGTCACAAATAAGCTTTACCTCTCGCTTCTCGCTTTTGAAGTGAGTAAAGTCTCTTAGAATTTGACACCGATGAACCATCCCATATTGTTGAGTAATGGTCTAAATATTTATATATGTGAAATGTAGTACGTCTTCATTGTGTCTTGATCAATGAAATGCTTATTTTGGCTAACCGGTAAACATTCTGTCCAGTGAGTTCTGTTGGACCGAACGTGAGAGCTCCAGGTCAGATGTTGGTCAATAGTGGGATCTGGCGTTTTGTGTTCGCTAATGTCTTTTATCTGTGATGCTTCAGAAAAGAGCTGCACTGCTATTTTTGTCCCGTTTGGTAGTTTGTCTTATTGTTATAACCATTGCTTTTGTTTTCTTTGTTTAAGAAGAACACTATAAAGAGTGGACAGAACACATTAATGAACTGTATAGTGGGGGAGAATTAATGAACTAAAGTCAAATATAACCAACTGTGACTAACCAGCAATACTTGAAAAGGAAATCTTAGGTGCTATTAAACATACGAAGAGAGGGAAATTGACAGAACCTGATAAAATATCTGCAGAAGAATTTGAAGTCCTTGATGAATTTGATGTAAAATTAATAATAAACTTGTTAAATGACGTCTGTAATACCGGACATATGCCTACTGAACTATTATAATCAGCTATCATAGCTTTGTCAAAGAAGCCAGAAGTCAGAGAGAATAAAGACTTCACAACAATCATCCTTTCATGTCATATCACAAAACTACTCTTGAGAATTATTCTGAGAAGAACTAGACACAGAATAAAGATGGAAACCCGAGATAAGCAGTTTGGATTTGTAGACGGACAAGGAATACACAATGCGGTATAGAATTGGAATAAAGAACCAACCATTAGGGTAGAAAATACGATAGACTGAATATCAACCAGTAAAACAAGAAGCTATAGAAGTCAGTGTCCATTCAACCAGTAAATCAAGAAGTTATAGAAGGCAGTGCCCACTCAACCAGTAAAACAAAAGGTTATAGAAGGCAGTGTCCATTCAACCAGTAAATCCAAAAGTTACAGAAGGCAGTGTCCATTCAACCAGTAATCTTATCTTATATCTTATATCCTTCCCGTGCCGTTAAACGTCACATAGGGCTCGCAAAGTAGTTCGCCAATTTTTCCTGTCTTCGGCGAGTCTTTCAACCTCATCAAAGGATTTTATGCCTGTTAACTTGGCCTCTCTTAATAATGTCCTCTTCAGAGTTTCACGCGGTCTGCCCCTTTTTCTTCGGCCTGTTGTGTTCCACTTGATAGCTTGTTTTGGGATTCTCTGCTCATTTCTTCTCATCAAGTGACCAACATATGTCCATCTCCTTTTCCTGATCACCCGTGAGACTGGTTGTTGTTCAGTCATCTGTCTTATCTCTGCATTGTTTTTGAATTCATTCCACTTGATGCCGAGTATTTTCCTTAGGCATTTGTTTTCAAAAGAGTCTAATTTCTTTTCTATTTCTTTAGTTGTTTTCCAGCTTTCGCATGCATAAATGAGGGTGGATATTACATTTGAATTGAATAGTCTTAACTTGGTTTTTGTGCTTATAACTTTTGAATTCCATATGTTCTCAAGATTCTTGAAGATTGATGCTGCTTTTGCAATTCTGATCCTAACTTCCTTTCTAGTGTCACCAACCAGTAAATCAAAGGGTTATAGAAGGCAGTGTCCATTCAACCAGCAAATCAAAAAGTTACAGAAGGCAATGCCCATTCGCCAGAGTTATTTTCACTGACCAGTGGAAATATCATGAAAGCAATAAAATAAACCAGGAATTCCAGTTGAATGATACAGTGTGTACAGTCTACGGTATGCAGATGATACAATACTAACAGTCAGAAACGAAAAGATCCTAGATTAGTGGTTCCCAAATGGTGGTCCGCGGGGCCCCGAGGGTCCGTGACAAAAACTCAAGATCCTTTTTTTTAAAATGTCACTGTTACAAGTTTAAGAACCGCTGTTCCGGTGAGTCATGCTGGGAAGAAATAAGTTTTTTTTTCATGTTTTTTTCTGATGCGCGGGCTCGATGATGTCAAGCTGACATGGCGACCTCCTACAGTCGGGCAACTGCGAGAAGAACAAAGAGGAAAGAGCCTGATCTTTGATGTTACTAGAACCTAGATAGCAACTATGACAAGAACAAAGGGGATGCTAGAAAGAGGCTGATCTTTGATGTTACTAGAACCTAGATAGCAACTATGACAAGAAAAATGATGCTGGAAAGAGGGTGATCTTTGATGTTATTAGAACCTATATAACAACTATGACAAGAACAATTATGATGCTAGAAAGAGGCTGATCTTTGATGTTACTAGAACCTATATAGCAACTATGAGAAGAACAAATATGATGCTAGAAAAAGCTGATCTTTGATGTTACTAGAGGGGAAAAGGTTTTTAAAAAAGGTAAAGATAGTCCCATAGCAAATTCCGTAGGGGATGAAGAGTTAGAGACCTCATTATGCTGGACCATCAGGGTATGAGGTAGGGTGGCCAGTTACCGTTCCTCGCTGCCTTTCCTTTCCAGAAGGAAGATATTCAAGATATTCAAAGCTCTATTCCTCTTCCAATTTTTCATCACTGATAAATATATCAGCTGCTTTATTTGTTTTGTCAGTTGTCATCAATTTAATTTTCTTTGCATTAAGATAAAGGTTCTGCTTTCATGGTTTCAGTTGGGAAATTTCCGATCACATCCCATGTATATAAATTTGCAAACTATGTCTCACATACAACTCCTTTATAACATACGAGGGGTGATTGATAAGTTCTCGGCCTAAAGTAAAACGGATTATTTGTGGACAACTTTTTTGGGTTATTTCTCAACATAGTCCCCTTGCAAGTTTATGCATAGTCCAGCGATCCTGGAGCATACGGATCCCTTATTTGTAAAAGTCAGCATCTTGTGCCAGTAGAAAGTGGTCTACAGCATGAATGACGTCATCATCTGAAGCAAATTTGCGACCACTGAGTTCCTTTTCTGCATGCATCAGCAGCAGGCCATCTTGATCACAACCGAGAGCCCTACAGGAGTGCTGTTAGGGAGGCACAGTTACACAAGGGACATGCAAATGAATGAGCTCCTTTTTTGTGTTTAGTAAGCAAGGTAATAGTCTGAAGGGGCCAAATCTGAGGATTAAGAAGGATGTTCAAGAAGATGGAAGTCGCATTCATGAATGGCAGCCATTGCCATCGCCGACTTGTGAACTGGAGCATTGTCTTGCTGGAAGATGACTCCTCTCATCAATTTCCCTCGATGCTTTTCCTTCAGTTTTACCTGCTGTTACTTCACAAGATTAGCGAAATAGGCCCATGTGACCGTTTTGCCCTTTTGAAGATAGTCTACCAATAGCACACCTTCTGAATCCCAAAAGATGGAAGCCATCACTTTTCCTGCAGACAGAACCACCTTTGCTTTCTTTGGAGGTAGGGACCCATGATGTTTCCACTGTTCTTTGGTTTCTGGTTGAAAATGATGAACCTAATTCTTATCCATACTTACAAATTGTTGAAGAAACTTTTCAGGATCTGCAGAACAATGGCCAAGATTGTCTCTTAACATGATGAGACGCTGTTGTTTGTGATCAGCTTCAAGAAGTTTCAGGACTCATCGAGCAGAGACCTTTATCATTTGAAGATCATTATGAATAATGGTATGAAATGTTACTGGGAGATGCCCAATTCAGTAGCAATGTACCGCTCAGTTAGTTGTCAATCCTCCATTATCATGTCATGGATTCTGCCGGTGGTTTCATTGGTTATTACCATTCTTGGTCTTCCTGGAAAGGGATATCTTCCAGACTGTCCCTTCCATGTTTGAAATGAGCTGCCCATTTCTTCACTGTGCTGCAAGAAGGGGCACTCTCCCCTAGAGTCCCCACCATATCCTAATGGATCTCCTTTGATGATAAGCCCTTGATGCAGAGGTAGTAAATGACTGCTCAATGGGAAATTTTATCCATTTTCTTGATTTCTGCCACCCCTTACCAATTCAGTAGCCTGTAAAAAAAAAACAAACAAATTGGTTACAGTTAATTTCTTGAAACTTGGTGTTTAATTTTACATTAACCTGATCTACAAATGAACTAATATCAATTGTGTATTTCAAGTACTTGTACCTTAGGCCGTGAACTTATCAATCACCCCTCGTATCAAATCACATAAATCTGTCCCATAACATCTCCCTCCATTCATCGGATACAAGACAAAGCCAGCAGATTTCTCCATTGATCAAACACTCACAAAACCAAGTCAGCAAATATCTCCCTCCATTCACCAGAAACTAATGTAATAATGTACATAATTTGTGAAATATGTTTATTTTAGAACTGATTATAAATTAGAAATTTCAGTATGAGCTATTAAACTTGGCCTCCAAGCATTAAAACAAAGCAGAAATCAACAAAGAGAATACTATCTATTAAAACAAAGCAGAAATCAACAAAGAGAATACTATCTATTAAAACAAAGTAGAAATCAACAAAGAGAATACAATCTATAAAAACTGAACAGTAAATATATCCATCTTTTACATCAAGACAGAAAAAAGAAACAAACAAGTCAGTCTGTTATTTCAACAAATGTGTGCAAACTACAAAAAGTAAAAAAGAACACAAAAATCCATAACACTTTTAGGCACGAGAGAAAAAAACAATAAGAAAATGATCATTACTTGAACCACCGGAAATGCTTTGCCAGACACACAGAGAGGCAGACAAGCATACAGAGGGGAAAACAGAAACACAGGTGGATAGGCAGACACACAGAGAGGCAGACAACCACACAGAGGGGCAGACAAGCACACAGAGAGGCAAAATATAAACCATAGCTGGCTGGACAACACACAGAGGGGAAAACAGAAACACAGGTGGATAGGCAGACACACAGAGAGGCAGACAACCACACAGAGGGGCAGACAAGCACACAGAGAGGCAAAATATAAACCATAGCTGGCTGGACAACACACAGAGAGGAAAACAGAAACACAGGTGGATGGGCAGACACACAGAGAGGCAGACAAGCACACAGAGGGGAAAACAGAAACACAGGTGGATGGGCAGACACACAGAGAGGCAGACAAGCACACAGAGGGGAAAACAGAAACACAGGTGGATGGGCAGACACACAGAGAGGCAGACAAGCACACAGAGAGCCAAAACAGAAACATATGTGGATGGGAAGACACACAGAGAGAGGCAGACAAGCACACAGAGAGCCAAAACAGAAACATATGTGGATGGGAAGACACACAGAGGTAGAAAAGCACACAGAGGGGTAAAACAGAAACATAAGTGGATGAGCAAACAGGATGGCAGACAACCAAACAGAGGTGTAAAACAGAAATATAGATGGATGAGCAGACACAGAGATGCAGACAACCACACAGAGAGGCAAAACAGAAACATAGGTGGATGGGAAGACACATGGAGATGCAGACAACCACATAGAGAGGCAAAACAGAAACATAGGTGGATGGGAAGACACATGGAGATGCAGACAACCACATAGAGAGGCAAAACAGAAACATAGGTGGATGGGAAGACACATGGAGATGCAGACAACCACATAGAGAGGCAAAACAGAAACATAGGTGGATGGGAAGACACATGGAGATGCAGACAACCACACAGAGAGGCAAAACAGAAACATAGGTGGATGGGAAGATACACAGAGATGCAAAACAGAAACATAGGTGGATGGGAAGATACACAGAGATGCAAAACAGAAACATAGGTGGATGGGAAGATACACAGAGAGGCAAAACAGAAACATAGGTGGATGGGAAGATACACAGAGATGCAAAACAGAAATAAGTGGATGAGCAGTAAGTGTGGCAGACAACCACATAGAAGGGTAAAACAGAAACATAGGTGGATGGGCAGACATAGAGGCAGACAAGCACACACAGAAGCATAACAGAAACATAGGTGGATGGGCAGACAACCACATAGAAGGGTAAAACAGAAACATAGGTGGATGGGCTGACACAGAGCGACAGACAAGCACACACAGAGAAAGAAAGACATGAATGGGCAAAACGGGCATAAATAAGAGCAGACACAGATGGCTGGAAAAACACAGATGGTTGGGTAGACACAGATGGATGGGTAGACACAGATGAATGGGCAGGTAAACACATAGGAGAATACACACAGAAGCCCAGATACAAAGAATGGTTGGTGCAGATAGTAACACACAGAGGGCCAGATACAGAGAATGGTTGGTGCAGATACTGAGAGCCAGATACAGAGAATGGTTGGTGCAGATACTGAGAGCCAAATAGTAACACACACACAGAGAGCCATGCAGACACACAGAAGGACAAACTGACAGACAGATGCAATGAATAGCTAGATATGGAAAAGGCACATGTAGATTTCTTTTGAATGCTGCCATAGTATGAGAATGTGCTGAACAGTGATAAACGCTTTCATGGTATGAGAATTTGCAGAACAGTGATAACAGTTTTCATAATATGAGAATGTGCTGAATAATGATAACAGCTTTCATAACATAAAATAGCACTGGGATAAAGAAAAATGTGAGATTATAGTGTAACTTCTAAGACTGCACAGTCACAGAATATAAAACTGATATAAGCTTATATAATAATGGTGATCTAAAATGATGAAATTTTTACTAGTGAATGAAATATGTGAACTAAAATGATGTAACCTTTACTGGTGAGTGAAATGTGTGAACTAAAATGATGTAACCTTTACTGGTGAGTGAAATGTGTGAACTAAAATGATGTAACCTTTACTGGTGAGTGAAATGTGTGAACTAAAATGATGTAACTTTTACTGGTGAGTGAAATGTGTGAACTAAAATGATGTAACCTTTACTGGTGAGTGAAATGTGTGAACTAAAATGATGTAACTTTTACTGGTGAGTGAAATGTGTGAACTAAAATGATGTAACCTTTACTGGTGAGTGAAATGTGTGAACTAAAATGATGTAACCTTTACTGGTGAATGACATATGTGAACTAAAATGATGGAACCTTTACTGGTGAATGAAATATGGAAACTGATATGATCTGGGCTAATTACATAGATAAAAATGATGTAAGCCATGCTGGTAAATTAAAAGTATGATGAACTCAAAAGATGTGAATGTAATACATTAATTAAAAGGACACAATCTGTGATGATGAACTGTTTTGCCACAGTGTGATAGCCAATGATTGAGCATGCTTTATTTTCAAATGTAGAAGAATTAAACCCACAGCTTTGTCTGACATTCTACCCTTCATTACTCAACTCTCACTCAGTTTTCAAACATTCAGTTGTGTACAGGCATTCATAAATACATGAAGAGTATGAGACAAAACTTTTACATGCAACCTCTCTTCTAAACATTCAAACATTCAGTTGTGTACAGGCATTCATAAATACATGAAGAGTATGAGACAAAACTTTTACATGCAACCTCTCTTCTAAACATTCAAACATTCAGTTTTGTACAGGCATTCATAAATACATGAAGAGTATGAGACAAAACTTTTACATGCAACCTCTCTTCTAAACATTCAAACATTCAGTTTTGTACAGGCATTCATAAATACATGAAGAGTATGAGACAAAACTTTTACATGCAACCTCTCTTCTAAACATTCAAACATTCAGTTTTGTACAGGCATTCATAAATACATGAAGAGTATGAGACAAAACTTTTACATGCAGCCTCTCTTCTAAACATTCAAACATTCAGTTTTGTACAGGCATTCATAAATACATGAAGAGTATGAGACAAAACTTTTACATGCAACCTCTCTTCTAAACATTCAAACATTCAGTTTTGTACAGGCATTCATAAATACATGAAGAGTATGAGACAAAACTTTTACATGCAACCTCTCTTCTAAACATTCAAACATTCAGTTGTGTACAGGCATTCATAAATACATGAAGAGTATGAGACAAAACTTTTACATGCAATCTTAAAGAGGCATATGATGAAATTCAACCACATACTGAAAAAAATTACCACTGAAAGTGTGAATATTAATGAGTTTCATGTGTGACGAGAGGTTATTCCAAAAGTGAATGGCAGAGTGAGCAGGGCTTTTCTTGTAAAAGTCAAGTGTGAGGTTTTGCTAGAAGATAACTGTTTACACCATGTCTATATATAGACAGCAAAGACCTAAGGATGGTAAAACATCTATACTGGCACCAAGAAGCAGCAATTCGAGTTGAAAATAGAATTGGAAAATATCAACCTATAAAACAAGGGGTGCGACAGGGATGTGTACTGTCTCTGGACCTTTTTTATCTGTACGGCGAGAATATTCTAAGAGCAGTCATCACAGAACCCGGCATAAAGATTGGAGGATACAATACAACCTTCGGTATGCTTTACGACAAATTACTGATAGCTGAGAACCAACAAGACCTGCAGAATCTCTTGGATAAAGTGGCCAAAGAAAGTGAACAGAAAGGCTTTACTTTGAACATCAAAAAGACAGAGACTATGGTTGTATCTAAGAAAAATAATCCACCAACATGCAGTATAAAATTAAATGGAACTATTCTAAAGCAGGCGCAGAAATTCAAATACCTTGGAGCAGTAATAACTTCAGATGGGAAATGCAGAACAGAAATTAGGAACAGAATAGGCCAAGCAAAGACTGCATTTCAGAGAATGAGAAACATATTATCCAACACATCCTTACTGATGAATGTTAGAAAACGAGTTCTAATATGCTATATTGAACCTATTTTGTTATATGGAAGTGAATCATAGACAATAGGCAGGTCATCACAAAAATCATTGGAAGCAGCAGAAATGTGGTTTATTAGAAGAATGTTGCAAATCCCCTGAACAGCAAAAATAACTAATGAAGAATGTATGAGAAGTTCTGGAGAGACAAAAAATCTTGTCAAAAAAAATAAGAGAGAGACAATATACTTTCACAGAACATGAATGCATTAGAGGGGGCATTGAAAATATTATAACAACAGGAAAAATAGAAGAAAGAAGATCATGAGGAAGACAAAGAGAAATGATACTGGACAGTCTGACAGGATGGTGTGAGAGATCACCAAATAAACTGATGGCCTGCATGAAGGATCGTGTACTCTGGAGAAGCATAATAGCCAACGCCAGTCAGCATGGCACCTGATGATGATGATGACCATGGCTATATTTTAGATTAGTCTTAAGCTAGATGTGTGTTCTGATCTGTAGTCTGCGCTAGATGTGTGTCCTGATCTGTAGTCTGTGCTAGATGTGTGTTCCTGTCTGTAGTCTGTGCTAGATGTGTGCAGCTAGTACAATATCCTGCTTGTTTTTAAAATGAGTGTTGGACATTGAGCAACCATTCCACTTGCTGCCATCATGAAACTGAATTTTGATCCATTCCCAGACTACCAATATGCTATATTTTGATCTGTTTCCAGGATAGCCATATGCTATATTTTTATCTGTTTTCAGATTGCAATGGTATATTTTTATCAGTTTCTAGGATAGCCATATGCTATATTTTGATCTGTTTCTAGGATAGCCATATGCTATATTTTTTCAGTTTCCAGCCTAGCAACATGCTATGTTTTGATCTATTTCCAAGTTGGTGATATGCTATATTTTCAAACATGTTCCCTGTCAGAGTTTTAACAAATTTTACATAAATGAATCATCGTGAATCATCAAAAGAAAGAAAAACTGATGACCCTGTCACTGTAACCTTCTCCCAAGCATCATCTTCAAGTAATTAATTTTAATTCTATCACTCACAACTTTCTTCAGGCACTATATGCTTTCAGATGACTACATTAATGACAAGCCTGTACAACATACATATACTGTACATGTATCATCCTTGAGTAATCAAGTCAATTAACTGTCAATTTTTATTTATATTGTACATTATTTATTATTTTCAACTACTGGCAGTTAGTTAGTGACAGTAATTATTTGTTTACTTGCTTTTTTTCTGTGACAATAGTTATTTGTTCACTTATTTATTTATGATATCATATTCATCTTTCAATATTTTCAACTTAACAACGGAATTATTACAACATAACCCCATCATAAGCTGAGGAGCATCTGCACATGAAATAAATGGGCACAAGCTTGTGATGAACTAAATTTTAAGTTAAGTAAACAGAGAACACACGTGGCATATGTCAACACTGTTAATAACAGGTCACTGATAATGTACATTATAACACTGATCACAAAAATAGTTAATGATATCTGTGATTTTTTTTCTAAAAAAGATCTGTAAAGCTGTGATATTTTCTAAATAAGCTTTAAAAAGCTGTTATATATATATATATATTTTACCTTTCTAGCAACAAGAACTCTTAATCTTGTCACATTTTCTAAACAACATCTATAAAATTCTTACATTTTCTAACGATAATCAGTAAAGCAATTACAATTTCTAATCAGGATTTATAAATCTCTTCATATTTTCTAAATATAATCTATGAAGCTAGAATATTTTCTAAACAAGATCCATAAATTTATAAGCTGTTTTAAACTGTAGCTGAAAAGATTCAGTGATTTCTAAGATTCAGTGATTTCTCACAGCTTTTTTCTGTTTCAAGAAAAGAAACAAGACTAGTGAGTTACACACAAATCCAGGAAGACCAGTAATGTTCTTTCAAACCACAAATGAACACAAAATATATTCATATATCTGCCTCTATGTCAGTTTGTTAATATATTTCCCATATTTTGATATACATGTCAATACTTGGTTTTACATCTTAGAACATACAAGTGTACTTATTAATGCTAAATTTTTATAAGTGTCACAACTTGTCATATTTGTCAGCAATTTTTTTTTCCACATCTACACTCACAGTTCAGGACATCATTCCACCATCACAGTTCAAGACATCATTCCACCATCACAGTTCAAGACATCATTCCACCATTACAGTTCAAGACATCATTCCACCATCACAGTTCAAGACATCATTCCACCATTACAGTTCAAGACATCATTCCACCATCACAGTTCAAGATATCTATTCACCTGGTTCTGCCATGTTAAGACCAAATGTGAAAATTAAAGAAATAAATTTATCATTCTCTAATATATATCCTCCTCACTCATTCATTCATACACAATGCAGAAAGAGACCAAGAGAGAGGAAAGAGTGAGAGAGAGACAAATAAGATGTACAGTCAGAGTGTTTGATTTCACTAACAACATTGTTTATACTTCAAACAGTTACTTAAAACTACAGTAGAAACAAGTAAAGTCTTGAAATCCATGGATTTCTAAAATATCAGAAAAAAAGCTATCATAAATAATCCATAATATTACAAATCAGAAATAGTTTATATATTTTAGGATTATATTTCTTGGACTCCAGACAAATTATTAAGTACCTTGATCTCCTCATCAATGTATCTCTCAATGTACAACAGCTGGTACACCAGTTCTATGTTGTGTTCAAAACATTCATTTCTGATACTACCAAATTTTTGTTCCTGGCTCTTTCAACTTAAGCAGAGATGTACTGCCATATATGTCAAAATCTTCTGTCCTGCACCTCTCTGTAAGGATGTTAATGCTGCATGTCATACAGCATATCATAAATGACATGTCACACATACCAGTGACACATAATATGGTGGTGAGCATTTTGTGGTGCAGTAGAGCAAAGAAAAAGTTGGTTATAGTAACTGACATGAATAGAAGCACATCTGCAGATGAAAAAAAAATGTAAACAAAAAATTGTAGACATGTAACCAAAATAGATACTGTTCTCACATTTTTGTAGACAAGTAATGGAAATATTGTTCTCAGATTTTAGTGGACAAGTAATGGAAATAGATGTTGTTCTCACATTTTTAACATTTTAGCACTATAGTTGGGCATACAGTGCCATAGGCTATATGTTCTGCTGATTGTATACAAGCCACTCCATTATGTATATATATATATATATATATATATATATATATATATATATATATATATATATATATATATATATATATATGGCTAGCAAAATAGGACTTCAAATTAACAAGGACAAAACAAAAATAATGAAACTTCCCATTAATCAAAATGGAAAAATACATGTAGAAGAGATAGATGTTAAAGAAGACAATCAATTTGCATACCTTGGCAGCTACATAGACCAGGATGGTGACACCAGAAAGGGAGTTAGGATTAGAATTGCAAAAACAGCATCGATCTTCAAGAATCTTGAGAACATATGGCATTCAAAAGTTATAAGCACAAAAAACTAAGTTAAGACTATTCAATTCAAATGAGTCACCCTGCTGACTGTATACAAGCCACTCCATGATATATATATATATATATATATATATAAACACCTCTACTGGCACAAATGAAACATATAACATGGAGGCAATTAAAATAAACAGGAAAAACAGAAACGCCTCACTGGAGTTCAAACACACACATTCCATAAAAACTCTTGTATTTACCACAGTAACATCTCATGCTTACAATACTAAACATTTTATGTTTATGGCCATAAAAATCTCATGTTTACCATACTAAACATATAGTGTTTACAACATCTCATGTTTTCCACATTGAACATATCATGCCTACAAGACTAAACATTTTGTGTTTACAATCATAAACATCCAATTTTTTTCTACACTGAACATATCATGCCTACAAGACTAAACATTCTGTGTTTACAACCACAAACATCTAATGTTTTCCACACTGAACATCTCAAGACTACAATACTAAACATTTTGTGTTTGCAACCAAAAATATCACATGTTTACCATACTAAACATCTTGTGTTTAAAACCAAAAACATATTATGTTTATCACATTAAACATTTGTGTTTACAACCAATAACATTATGTTTCTTACATTAAACATTTTGTGCTTTACAACCAGAAATATTTTATGTTTATTACATTAAATACTAAGTGTTTGTGACCAAAAATCTCTCATTTTTACTTTATTACATATCTTGCAATTGCAACTATAAACATCTCATGCTTATCACATTAACATCTTGTGTTTGCAGCCATTATCATCTCATCTTTATAATACCAAACATAGTGTGTTTATATCCATAAATATCTCATGTTTATGACACTAAATATCTTGTGTTTGTGAGTCTAAACATATGTTTACCACCTAAACATTTTGTGTTTATAACCACAACCATTTGATGTTTACTACACTACATATCTTGTGTTTGCAACCATAAACATCTCATATTCACCTCATTAGATGTCATGTTTGCAAACATTAACATCCTGTGTTCGCAACCATGAACATTTCATGTTTATCCCACAGATCATCCTATATTTACAACCATATTAAACCTGTCAGGTTGTTACATCATTAAATACTTTAATTTCATCATAACAAACATTTCTATATTACCAAAACAAACATCTCAGTATTTCTATATTTATCATCTGAGTTGTGGTACTAATACTTTGCTATAAATCACTTGCATTCTAGTAACACTAACACAACTCTTTTCTGAGTCTGTTTTAGGAAGAGAAACTTCAAAAGAAAGTCCTCTTATAAGCACAAAAATTTGTATCTGGATATCTGATCTCTGTCAAAGATCAAAACTTACACTGAATGACAATGCCTGCTGAAAAAACTACAGTGGGGCTGTCACACTTGACTCAGCTTAAGACCAGCTGTGAAATAAATTCATCATGATTACAGTTAATGTCAAATTATGCTCAAGTTTATAACTGTATAGCTTCTTTCACATATATTTTTCATCACAGAAAAAAAATGCAATACAAAATATCCTGAAATGTGAAAGTAGACGGCTGTATATTGTTCACTTTTACAAAGACATAGAAAGTGGGCAGAAACAAAAATGTCAGAAAGGAAGATGAGCACAAACAAATGAAGAACATACAACAATCCAGTATTTCAGCAAAAGCCTTTTTCAAGGATTACATACAGAAACAGCACCACAGATAAAAACATGAGAAATGGATGCAAAATATAAAAGGGATGGCGACTGCAGTAAAACTGGTTCAAATAACAAAGGTAGATAGAAGTGAATGGTGCAATTTTACAAAGTGGCAGAGGGAGTGAGTCAAGTGAGAAAAAACAAATAGAAAGTATACGGGTGAGATGAGAATGTATAAAAGAAAAAACATACATCCGGTATTTCAGTGTGAGCCTTTTTTGAGATTTACATACACAATGAGAGATACAATGAGGGAAATTAAAAGGAGGACATCTATTGCTCTTCAGAAAGTAAAACAAATAAAGAATCTGTGGAGAGGAGCAGACAGAACCACAAAAATAAGATTTTAAAGGGCATGCATCTTTCCCATAGCAACATATGCCTGTGAGACCTGGACACTTAACAAAACAGCTGAGAAACACATAAATGCCTTTGAATGTAAATGCTACAGAAGAGTTCTCCAAATATCGTGGACACAAAAAAGAACAAATATATCTATACTACAAGAGCTTAATATTGAAGAAGGCTGGCTAATGAAGAGGATTAAAGAGAGAAAACTGAAATATTTTGGACACATTAAACATCATGATGGTTTGGAGAGGGCCGTATTGGAGGGATACATGATGGGAAGAAGAAAAAGAGGAAGACCAAGACGAAGATGGCTGCAAGACATCGTTGACGATCTGGAAATGGATGCAACAGCAGCAGGCCATCTTGCTCGCAACCGAGAGGCCTACAGGTGTGCTGTTTGGGAGGCAAAGTTCCGCAAGGGACATGCAAATGAATGAATGAATGAATGACATACACAAACGAGACAAAAAAACTGAATGAAAAAACTTATCTTAATATGACATTCTCCAAAAGTAGGGAACCACAGAAATGTGTGTTCCACTAGATCAGGCATAGGGACCATGCAGGGCCACACATAGGATAAGCCAATAGAGCCAATCATAAAGAAGAGGTGGAGAGAGGGAGGGAAACAGGTGGAGGAAGGGCAATAAAAACAGCTGCTAGTGGAGAAGGTGGGGGGGGGGAGCAGAGAGATAATGAATAAAGAACATAAACACCTGCAGTGAGAAAATGTGAAACTGGTGAATAGGACAAGACCCTATCACAAAAAAGAGGGAGGTAGAAAACTAAAGAAGTTAAAGGAAGCTGAAGACCTTGTTAATTCCAGCTGGGTGGAGACAGCCAGCTTGGAAAATAAGGCACTGTTTTAGGACCCTTCGAGATCGTACATTAGCAGAACAAGAGTGGATTGCACTAACAGAAATGTCCTGTTTTCCCCTGTGGTTGCTAAGGCAAAAGTGTTTAGCCACAGATGTCCAGGCCCTTTTAGAAATATCGTTAAGATGTTGGCAAAAATGATCTCCTAAGTGTAAACTGGTCTCACCTATATACTTAATACCACAACATTTGCACATAATAGCAACTTCCTTAGTTTTCCACCTCCCTCCTTTTTTGTGATAGGGTCTTGTCCTATTCACCAGTTTCACATTTTCTCACTGCAGGTGTTTATGTTCTTCATTCATTATGGCTGTTTCTATTGCCCTTCTCCCACCTGTTTCCCTCCCTCTTTCCACCTCTTCTTTACAATTGGCTCTATTGGCTTATCCTTTGTTGGCCCCACGTGGTCTCTATGCCTGGTCTAGTGGACACACATTTCTGTGGTTCCCTAATTTTGGAGGATGTCACATTAGGATAATTTTTTTTGTTTAGTTTTTTTTTGTCTCGTTTGTGTAAGTAATCCTCGAAAAAGGCTCACACTGAAATATCAGATGTTGTATATTTTTCATTTATACATTCTCATCTCACTCTCATACTTTCTATTTGTTTTTTTCTCACTTGACTCACTCCCTCTGCCAAGATGAAAAATATAGACTTAGCTTGTTGGTCTCCTAGTATGAAAGACAGACACTGAATTTTATCATCATCCACAGCATACGTTCTTTAGAGATCTGCATGCCTATCTTCAAAAAAAGTGACAGTCACATATTTCATAGGTCGTTTAGATTTGCATGCCTAATCTTAGAAAGTGTCCATCATATTTGGCACAACTTGTCTACAGATCCATGTGCATGCCCTACTCACATGATTCTTTTACCCTCATATTCATCTGCATTAAATATATTCCTGTTATTTTCTTTTACATCTCTGTCAGTCAAGTTCAAAATTAACTCAACTTCCGTGATGGGTTTTGCCTTTAATATCAATAAAATGAAGTTAGCACATGATAATGCTTTCTTTACCCTCATCATTGCTATAGCAGTTAGGACAGTGAAGTTTGTTGATCCGCACCCTCACATCAGCTCCCTGGGTCCCAGTCCCAAGTAAAACATTGCAAACACAACATCGGAAACACTGAACATGGAAGTAAAGCCCCAGCGACTCAATAACCATGGCTGATCCATAACCTGGCAAGAGAGAAGTATGACATGACTGCTCCACAGTCTGACATGAAACAAGTATAATATGACATAACTGCTTCATAACCTGCCGTGAAAAAAGTATAATAAGATGTGACTGCTCCATAATCTGATATATAGTAAGTATACAAAGTACGATCAAAAAGTACCCAAAACGAAAGCATAAGTCCAGAATCAACTGACACAACCAGAAGTGTTTAGGCACTGGGTGTATATATATCATTCATTATTTGCATGTCCCTTGCAGAACTTTGCCTCCAAAACAACACTCCTGTAGGCCTCTCGGTTGTGAGCAAGATGGCCTGCTGCTGCGTCCATTTGCAGATCATCAACGATTTCTTTCATCTTCGCTTTGGTCTTCCTCTTTTTTCTTTTTCCCATTATGTATCCTTCCAATACGGTCTTCTCTAAATTATCATGACATTTGTGTCCAAAATATTTAAGTTTTCTCTCTTTAATCCTCTTTACTAGCCAGCCTTCTTCAATATTAAGCTCTTGTAGTATAGATATATTTGTTCTTTTTTGTGTCCACGATATTTGGAGAACTCTTCTGTAGCATTTACATTCATTTATGTGTTTCTCAGCTGTTTTGTTAAGTGTCCATGTCTCACAGGCTTATGTTGCGATGGGAAAGATGCATGCCCTTAAAAATCTTATCTTTGTAGTTTTGTCTGCTCCTCTCCACAGATTCTTTATTTGTTTTACTTTCTGAAGAGCAACAGATGTCCTCCTTTTAATTTCCCTCATTGTATCTCCATTATTAGTTAGCAGTGATCCAAGATATTCAAAACTCTCCACTTCTTCCTATATATATATGTATATATATGATATATATATTATGCAAGTGACATCAGTCACATCTGTACTGCTTGTCTGCAATGTTTACAGTAGTTTTTTGCTCTTATGTATGGGAATCTGTTCATCGCATTTGTCATTTTGGAAAAACTGAATCAATGAAAATTGCATCAGATTTTGTAATAAAAAAACTTGGTGAAACGTGCAAAGACACATACTTAAACTCACAGGTAGTCTATGGGGAGGATTGTAGGGGTTGTGCACAAGCTTATAGGCAGCACAAATGTTCTACTTTATACAAGTGTAATATGGACTACGAATAAAAAATTAGAATGAAGAATAGAGGCTACTGAAATGTGGTTCTTAAGAAAGGATGTTTCGCATTCCAGAAAGACAAGTGAAGAAGTATTACAACAGGCAAAGGAATATCTCAAGCTAGTGCCATACATAAGAAAAAGGCAATAAAAAATTTCTCAGAACCGTCATGAAATGTGAAGGTCTTGAAAAATGGGTCATGACTAGAAAGATAAATGCCAAATGATAAAGAGGGCAGAGAAGATAGAAATACCTGGATGTGTGGCAGTATTTTTAAATACTGCATTTGTTAGTATACAATTTTTACTATCAAAGGGACATAATCAAAAATATATTTAGTTCTTAGACAGTTTTTAAAGCTCTTAGATGGGGTCAAGGGAAGCTAAGTTATATCATGTTGACTTCATGAGAATTATCCATATTTTTTAAAATTTTGTCTAGATGGGTAAATTTAGCCCTTGCAGTGTTTTTTTTTACTCAAGGTCAGTTATGTTAGCTTCATGATTGATTGACTGATTGATTGATTGATCTTTATTTCAAAAGAGTTAAGAATTGGGCACACAGGCCCATCTGACATTCTGCCCTTTATCATACAACTTTCACTCTGTTCCAGACATTCCACAAATATTCTGCTCATATAACAAACATAATTAACAATAAAGTAACTACATACACATAAAATAACTAACTACATGCATATATAAATGACTGACTATATACACATATAAATGACTATCTACATCATCATCATTCATCATCATTCCTTTGCATGTCCCTTGCGGAACTTTGCCTCCCAAACAGCACTCCTGTAGGCTTCTCGGTTGTGAGCAAGATGGCCTGCTGCTGCTGCATCCATTTCCAGATCATCAACGATGTCTTGCAGCCATCTTCGTTTCGGTCTTCCTCTTTTTCTTTTTCCCATTATGTATCCTTCCAATACGGTCTTCTCTAAATTATCATGACGTTTAATGTGGCCAAAATATTTAAGTTTTCTCTCTTTAATCCTCTTTACTAGCCAGCCTTCTTCAATATTAAGCTCTTGTAGTATAGATATATTTGTTCTTTTTTGTGTCCACGATATTTGGAGAACTCTTCTATAGCATTTACATTCAAAGGCATTTATGTGCTTCTCAGCTGTTTTGTTAAGTGTCCAGGTCTCACAGGCATATGTTGCGATGGGAAAGATGCATGCCCTTAAAAATCTTATTTTTGTGGTTCTGTCTGCTCCTCTCCACAGATTCTTTATTTGTTTTACTTTCTGAAGAGCAATAGATGTCCTCCTTTTAATTTCCCTCATTGTATCTCCATTATTAGTTAGTAGTGATCCAAGATATTCAAAACTCTCCACTTCTTCCAGTTTTTCCTCACTGATACATATTTCAGTTGCCTTGTTTGTTTTGTCAGTTGTCATCACTTTAGTTTTCTTTGCATTAAGATAGAGGTTCTGCTCTTCGCTGTTCTTGCGGACTGACATAATTAGTTTTTCCATTCCTTCTTGTGTTGTGGACAGCAATACTGTGTCATCAGCATATCTAATCTCTGGTTAGCGGGGTAGGGGTATCCCCTATCAAAGGAGAAGTAAGACGCCTCCTTACCTCCGTCAGTCTACGGGACACCCTTGGGCAAGGTGGAGTACCCGTATAGCCCCCCGATCAGGGTGACGTGAAGCCATGGGAGCAGGTGGTGGATGGAATGGGAGAGCAGCTGACAGATAATGTTGGTTATGGTCACCATTCTATGATGGTAGGCAGATGATCTCAATGTAGGGACAATGGCTACGATCACTGACTAGTACAGTCACTGCCCGGAAGGAAAGCAATGGTAAACTACCTTCTGGAAACATACCAAGAAACCCAAGCAGCAATCATGGAAAGTCAAATAGGAAAAAGATCTGGTGGTGAGTCCCCCAGGCCAGATAGATCTAATTTTAACACTGGGGAAGAGACTATCTACATACACATATAAATGACTATCTACTAAACAAACATTTCATTACTATTCAGAATAATGAGTTCGGTGTCTGTAAGAGCAGTCTAAAATAACTTTTTATGTTTTATGATTCATGGAGGCATGTAGTCAACATCAAATAGATACTGGAAAAGTTTGTAGTTGTTGGAAGGAGTATAGTTTATATTTTTTTTATACAGGATGGGAGGGTATTCTAAAGATGAGCAGGAGAATAAGTAAAGCTTTTCTTGTAAAGGCCAAGTCTAGGTTTAGGAAGACTTATGTTGTTCAAGTGTTGGCTGCACTTTGGGCTAAATTTAAACAGGTTCCATAGATAAGGTGGGGCATGCTGTGAAAGAATGAGACATTGTGAGCTGTCCAGACTAGTTATATTTAGTAACAGAATATTTAAACATTGGAATTTTTTTTACTCAAGGTTAACTTTGACACTTTATTACCCAAGGTCAGTAGACAGACGTCAGGTGAAATAAATTTTGAGAAAGTTCAAGGTAAAATTGTAGGGAGTATTTAAGCTTGAGCAACTTTTGTTAGGGATTGGATTTTGTGTAGAATTTTTTGCTGAGTGGTCATTTTCCCAGTGGAGTAGTTGCAAGTCAGTTTTAGAATGCAATAGTTTTAGCTCAGCATATTGTCCTTTAAGACAATCTTCTTTTACCTTTTACTGATATGTAGATGTTAGGAGTGTTGTCCTTGTCAGGACAGATTTGTATGTTCAGGAGATGTGTTGGAAGTTCACTATATTATAAGCAGTTGCTTCTACTTGCTTATTGTCAGGCTTTTCTTCCCCATGGTACTGACTACGCACCCGAGAAGCTCTTGTATTGCTTGTTAAATCACCCTGCCATGTTGGCAGTTCATTTTCCTTCCTCATCTCCATCTTTCACCATTCATTTTTTTTATTCAATAAATGTTTGATCTGTATCTTGGAACTTAGTCTACTCATTACCTACATGGAGTTCTTATCTGCTAGTCCTGTTGAGTGAGTGGGAGTCCTGTACAAGTTTTCATTACTTGACATTGTTGTTTTTGTTGTGACAGTTGTGAACCTGCATTGTTGTTGTGTCACTCAGGGTATACCATAGTGACAAGTTTGCCTCTTTGGAACCACATCAGCTATATATCGCAGCAACAAGCCCTCACTCCTAAACCGCACTGTAGCTCGGACAGAGTTAAAGTGGTACTCACGCACCACCCTCATAGTCTGGCAGTTAAAAACATACTGTTTAGCCATCTCCATCTCCTCCAGACCTAGCCTGATCCACGTGAACTTTCTGGGGAACCCCGACTGTTGCCCAACAGATGGGACAAGAACCTCAGGGACCTTTTAGTTTGAAGTCGTCTTAAGACAGATGACACTTTTTAATGGTACCAGACATTGCAGATGCTGTAGACACAACGCTTGCCCGTTTGTTGTCGAGGCTAGGCGGATCTCCTTCCTTAAGTCCACATTATCAGTTCTGGAGGGTTTCACCTGCACTTCACACAATTTTATTTATGCTATTATGTTCAAATGTTGTGGTATGAAGTACATAGAGGAGACCAGTTTACACTTAGGAGATTGTTTTCACCAACATCTTAACGATATTTCTAAGAGGGCTCGGACACCTATGGCTAAACATTTAACCACAGTGAGAAACAAGACATTTCTCTTAGTGCAATCCGCTCTTGTTCTGCTGATGTATGATCTCCGAGGGTCCTAGAACAGCGCCTTATTTTCTAGACATCCAGCAGGAATTAACAATGTCTTCAGCTTTCTGTAACATCTTTAGTTTTCCACCTGTCCCCTCTTTTTTTTTAACTCTACTTTCTTTTTCCTAGCTCCCCCTCCCTATCTCCACCTTCTCTTCTTCTCTGGTGACATATTGGTGTTTATAGGGTATTGTCCTATTCACCAGTTTCACATTTTCTCTCTGGAGGTGTTTATGTTCTTCATTCATTATCTCTCTGCTTCCCCTTCCCTCCCACCCCCCCGACACCTTGTCCTCTAGTGGCTATCATGTTTCTCTTCCCCTATTCCCCCCCCTTCATCCACCTGTTGTCCTCCTTTCTCTCCACCTCTTCTTTACAACTGGCTCTATAGGCTTATCCTTTGTGTGGCCCCGCTTGGTCTTTATGCCTCTTCTAGTGGACACGCATTTCTCTGTTTCCTACTTCTGGAGGAGGCCATATTAAGATATGTTTTTTGTTTAGTTATGTTTTTTGTCTGGTTTGTGTATGTAATCCTCAAAAAAGGTTCACGCCGAAATATCGGATATTGTATGTTTTTCATTTATACATTCTCATACTTTCTATTTGTTTTTTCTCACTCTACTCACTCCCTCTGACACTTTGTAAAACTACATCATACACCTCTATCTGCCTCTTTGGTATAGCAGTGTTACCAACTCTTACAGGCAACAACAACATGTAAATCTTTCTAATACATTTTAAGTCCACAAAAAAGTCAATACCTCTGACTCTCTGTGTACTGCCATGAGGCCTACGCCTATAGTTGATGCCATATTGGCACAATTAGTAATATATCATCCTTGAAAGAATCCTTCTACAGATGTACTGATTGCATAATTTGGCAGGAAAACAGAAAATGACTTAATTCCAGACCTGAAGGATCAAGGGAGATGGAGAGAGATGACTGCCTACAACTATCAGCATGGCACAAACATTTTATAGATGGCTGTGAAAGTGCTGAGAGTGATGAATGGTCTGGGAGGCCAGCAACCAGCAAAAGTGAAAAAAAAAACTGAACTTGTCTGTGCATCTGTCCTGCAATATCGCCTAATCACTGTTCACGAGTTATCTGAAGACTCACACATTGGTTTTGGTTCAATTCAGTCTATTCCTATGAACAATTTGGGCATGAGATGTGATTCAGCTAAATTCATGCCAAAATTATTCTCAGCTGAAAAGAGAAGGTCTGTTTTGGCTGTTTATGACATGTTTGAATGCACTGAAAATGATGCAAACTTTTTATAAACTAACTGGTGATGAATCATGGGTTTATAGGTATGACCTGAAAAACAAGGCCCAATGTCTCCCAGATCCAAAAATAAGCAGGACAGAGCAACAGCAATTTCAAGACAAAACTGAGGCTTGTTTTTTTTTAATTACAATGCAATTGTGCATCATGAATGCCATCCATCAGCAGAGGCAATCAACTAGGAATACTACTATGAAGTTTTGTGTGTTTGAGTAATGTAATTCACTGCTAAAGGCTGACATTGCAAGAGAGTGGTGAGCAGCAACTTCACCATGACAACGCTCCTACTCATACATCGTAATTTGTGCAGCAGTTTCTTGTAAGCACAGGATTGCACAGATCCAAAAACACCATATTCACCTGATATCACTCCCTCTAACTTTTTCCTATTCCTAAAAATAAAATACCACTTGAAAGGAAAAAAGATTTCAGGGTGTTGAGAAGATACAAAGGAGTGCAATGAGGCAGCTGTTCTCCTTCTCATAAGATGACTTCAAAAGATACTTTGAGCAGTGAAACCCCACTGGGTTAGGTGTTGTTTTGGAAGGGAACTATTTCAAAGGTGATTAAATTACAGAACAGTAACTCTTGCATTTTTTTCTTTTAATAAATCCAGTCTAGATAATTTTGTATCACACCTCATAGTATGGCATGACTGCTCCATAATCTGACATGAAATAAGTATATGACATAATTACTTCATAATCTCATATGAGAGAAATATGACATAATTACTTCATAATCTCATATGAGAGAAATATGACATAATTACTTCATAATCTCATATGAGAGAAATATGACATGACTGTTCCAATTATCTGACATGAAATAAATATGACATAACTGCTCCATAATCTGACATAAGAATATTATGACATGACTGCTGCAAAAAATCACGTGAATGAACTAATGTTCAATAATCTGACATGGAGAAGATGCTTATATCATTTAAGGTAGTTTTTGACTTTACATTACTTATAAAAAAATGTCTGATTGCTTCAAAATAACTACAAATTTTATATGAAACCAGCTATTGGCATAATAGTATCTTCCACACAACTTACCCAATTCATGGTTACAATGAGAACAAAGTTGAGACCCTAATCCTTCATTAGCAGCATCAGAACCACCTGTTGGAGCTTGTATAGACTGAGATTCAGATTGTGGAATGTGGAATTGATGTTGCTGATTATACTGATGATGATGAGGTGCTTGAGAAGGCAGTGAAGATTTTTTGCTCTGATAACTGTTCTGATACAGAGTGGAACAGAAGTTGGATGAAGACAATGTATTAACTGGATTATTGGAATTATGAGCTCCAGCTGTTTTCTGCAGCAATGTTTGTCTGATGTCTGCTGACATGGCTGTGGCAGGTTTGACTCTGCCACCTACCTGTTCTTGACGCCACCAATTCATTGAGTTGTCTACAGGTTTGATGGGGCCATAAGAAGATGGTCTGTGGACAGATGACCTACCAGACTGTAACCTTCCTTCATACTCAGCAATCCTTCTTCTCTCTGCTTCCTGTACAAGCCAGTGGTCTCTAGTATCTGCCATGGAAAATTTACTTCTTCTTTTCTCATCTCTTCCTTTATCCCATGGAACTTTATCTGTAGCTACCTCTGGCAACTGTGAAGAAGCAGACACAGTTGTTTGTGATGAGATGCCTGAATTATGCCAATCAAAATCATCCCGAAATTTGGCCTTTGGAACAGAGTTTAAGAAGTGGATTTCCTCTCTTGATGGTGCTTCTCTGGTGATGGGGCTACCTGTCCAGACAGGCTGGTCTGTAGTGTCTCCTGAAATTATGGGCCTTGTTAGCATGGGCTTTGATGTCCTGTTCATGATCATCATCTCCTCTCTAGAGAATATCTGTCCATCTTTACTGGATTCAAAAGCTTTGTTAGATTCAAGATCTCTGCTGGCTACGGTTGCTTGTGTGTCACTGTCACTAGGACTATATTGCCAGCTGGGCTGATCTGAAGCAGCAGACCTTTGAACATCATCCTTGAACTCTAAATTTTGTTCATGTAGCATCTGATAAAGCTGCTGCTTTTGATGTGGAAGATGATGTTGTGACTGAGATTGGAGCTGGTGACCTGGAACTATTCCAGTGTTAGGTACATTTGTATCAGGTAATCCTGAGATAGACTGTACCGATGTGACATGGGATATATCTGAATAGTTCTCTTCAGATGTTTGCGAGAAGCTCAGTAAAAAACCATGGCTCTGGCTTTTCTGGACCGACATGGGCTGCAATTTGGCCTGACTTTGCTGGACCAAAGTGGTCTGGAGCTTGCTCTGACATGGCTGACTTGAAATAGGCTGAAGTTTGCTGTGGTCCATGCTGATGTTTCCATTCTGGCTTTGTTCAACTTGTTTGTGCGGTATAGAATATTGGTGCTGCTGCCATTCATGCTCTTTAATTCTTTCAAATTCTTCCTTATCTTTAAGAAGTTTCTCTTTTTCAAGCTGAATAATTTCCTGTGACAAAAGAAAAAAAAATGAATCCAAGCCAAAACAAATCAAAACATGAATTTATGACAAGAATAGTAACTTTCTATTATAACATACTGTTAATGTTAGTCAAATATCATTCCATGACCTTTCTAACTGGATCTACTGTTTTATTTTCTTCATTATTTCTCATGACTTTGCTGTTACTAACTGGATTTTGACTCTAGTGTTCTAAATTTGAACTACTGCATTTATTTCCCATGACTGTTACTGAATCTACTAACTTAACTCTTTCACGACTAGCGATCCCTAGAAGGATCTTTGTGCACAGGCAGTTCCCGACCAAAGAGACTTATAAGGATTCTGACTTTCTTTCGTTGAAAACACAATGTTAATTTTCATTTAATCAGTTAGAACTCTTCTGAATACAAAGTTAAACTAGTATTTTAAGTGTGGGGAATGGAAGCCATATTGGAAATATAGATAGGGGGGTAAAATTCAAGTTTATTTCGAGACTGAGTGGTAGAATGGTCACACTGACTGACTAGACCTATCTTACTATATGTGTTTCTTGTAGCTGCAGATCTGTTAGATTTATCGGATGTCACAAACATCCATAAATATTGATTTTTCTGTGTTGAAATTTGAATGACTATGTATTCTATATTGGATTATGACACAGTTAAGGTAAGTATAAAGTAGATTTTATTGTTCAGCCCTAACATTTTTTAGTGCCAAAAAATCGATCCATCGTTTCACACCAGTTTTTTCTTTTCTTTGTTTTTTTTTAATGACAAATAACTTCATTTATAGAATCTTCATTCATTTCCACTTATTTTAATGTGTGATACACATGTGGTGATCATGGAATTAAGTCGGTACAATAACTTTTACACGGGGACCCCCGTTCTCCAAAATGTATGGGCCCTTCTCCAACGTCCGCGTTGTCAGAATTAAGGATCAATTGGAAGTAACGCGGTCATGAAAGAGTTAATTTCATGAAACGGTAATTCAATGCTCCTTTCCTGAAACATCCTTTTATGTCAGTGGTTGTATTCAGATGATGTTTCCAAAAACCATAGACATTTCTCACACTCTATAACTCTTGATGCTATTGGAAAAAGCACAGTTTGGAACTATAATCACATTTTTATCAACATTTGCTAGTTTTTCTGACAAAAGTAAGGATGATACCATCATCTTTATCCACTGCATCATAGGAAATAAGTAGAACATCCTATTATTTCTGTGGACATTCAGAACAACAGTACTCATGGGTGTCCTTTGCTGAGAGCAAGAAGAAAACATTCCAAAATACTCTCCTACTTATAAGACCAAAAATCTGGAAATTAATTACATTAGCTGCTAAGTTTTTAAAATTCTTAATATGTCATATCGTTTAATATAATCTACACATCTTTGAGCATGCTACACTCTTTAACATGTTACATTCTTTAACATGTCACAGACTTTAATGTGTTACACTCTTATCATGTCACACTTTTTTAACATGTTACACACTGTAACATATTACACTAACATGTTACACTCTGTAACATATTACACTAACATGATACACTCTTTAATATGCAACACTTTTTAACATATTACACTAACATGATACACTCTTTGACATATTACACTAACATGATACACTCATTAATATGTAACACTCTTTAATATATTACACACTTTAACACATTACACTCTTTAACAAGACACACTCTTTTAACATGTCATGCCATTTGCTCTTTAACATGACACACTCTTTACTATGTTGCATCTTTAACATATTATACTCTTTAACATAGTACACTAACATGATACACTCTAACATATTACACTCTTTAACATATTACATTAACATGATACACTCTTTGTATACTGGGGGTGTTTCCCTCAAAAAAGCAAGGGGGGTAAATTTGACAATGTGGAATTGGATGGTTGTCACATTTAAAAGAATGACAAAGGCATAATCTGATTTATAGTATCATATATTATACATGATTTTAAAGAAGAAAAAATGTATTTTGTTTTTCTAATAACATTTTTAGCATGTTGTTAGTATACAACAAAAAAAAAAGAACTAAGAAATGAGAAGAAAGAATGGAAAATGAAGAAATTGGAATAATGTTTTTTTTCACTTACCCATCAAGTTAATCCACTGTAGTTGGTCATATAATTCCATAATGAATAAAAATGTACACATACACCTTTTCTTAACATATCCTCCATATCGCTTCTCGGCCTTTTGGCTATTTTAATCAACAACCCTCACCACACATGTGGTAAAATTATCTAGCAAGCCCATGCGGGCATAAAAAAAAAACAAAACATATCCTCCAAAATGTACATGAAAACATACACTAATTATGCATTTACAGTAAACTAAAAACACCAAGTGGGCAGGTAATATTTACATGAAAACAAGTGGATGGGCGTTGAGTAATATTTACCAGAAAACAGGCCGTTGTGTTTTTTTTTTTAATTTGAAGCATTCTACAACATTTAATTTTTTAAATTACACAATCTCCAGCATTACTTACTGTGATATTACAGCTAGTACTAGCAAAAAGCTGAGAAGTAGTATCACCAGCTACCCTTCTAGCACGTTTTGCTGCTGGACCAAAAAAAACATCCTCATCCTTTGAATCTGCGCCACGTGGGTCCGAAAATTCAAAATCTCTACTACTGCATTCTCTTCACTGCAGTCTAGACATTTTTTAACTCTTTGTACCCTTTGAGACGCATCCTGCGTGGTTTTTTTTTCCCTCAGTACCCCATTCTCCTCGCAGTGCGATGATGGTTTGTACATCTCTAATTTTGAAAATAATCAAAGTATACTTAAAACCAGAGTTGGACTTCCTTCTGGTATCCATTTCTCCACATGAGGTGCATGTTTCAGCTGAAAACAGAGCGGTTTTGTGTTAATCTAACGTGTTTTTGTCGAGGTTTATCGTTGCTAGGTTTTTGTTTAGCAACAAATATGGCTTCCAGTGCTAGTTCCTCTCGTCCACAGCAGCGTTGGTCTGCATTAGAAGCTCAAAAAGTGGTTAGACTGCAGTGCAGAGGATGAAGATGGTAGTGATTCTGAGTTGTCGGATCCACGTGCTGCTGCTGATTCAAGTGATGAGGATGTGTCTTTTGGTTCAACAGCAAAATGTGCTAGAAGGGTAGCTGGTGATACAACGTCTCAGCTTGCTTGCTAGCTTGTTGCTTACACAGTAAGTAATGCTGGAGATTCTATAATGCCAGGACCCTGTACAAGTAGCACAGCTGATGACAATGGTGAGTGGAGATATGTAGAAGAGGGAATGACACGCTCTAAATTTGTGCTCAAACCTCTGTGTCAGCCTGGTGTTACAGATGGGTTGGATTTGAGTACAGCACTCAGCTCTTTTACCATCATTTTTACCAGCAGCATCAATAGCTACTTGATAAAACAAATCAATGATTTTGCAAGATTTAAATGCAAGCAAAACAATCCAAGTAGCCAGTTTTCAGTGTATAGCAGGTGGAAGGATGTCACAGAGATGGAGCTGGACAAATTTTTGGCTCTTCTCATCAACATGGGAATGCAGAGAAAGCCCTATATAAAGGATTACAGGTCCCAAGCTCCTCATATGTGTCAAGCCTGGTTTGGCCAAATGATTAGTAGGCAAAGATTTGAGTATATCTACCACACCATGCTACATGCTGGGGGAGATGAGGCTGAAGGAAAGGATAAGATAGAACCTTTCGTAAATCGTATACTTGGTGAGAGTAGGAAAGTTTTCTATCCTTACGAAAACCTCAGCTTGGATGAAATGGTGATAGGCTTCAAAGGTAGGTGGCAATACAAGCAGTTTAATGCACATAAGCCAAAAAAGTATCATATCAAGGCTTTTGGCCTATGTGATGCGGCTACTGGCTATGTGATGCGGCTACTGGCTATGTGATGTGGCTACTGGCTATGTGATGTGGCTACTGGCTATGTGATGCTGCTACTGGCTATGTGCTGAAGCTCCTGTTCTATTTTGAAGCAAAGTCCTCATATGATCCTGAAGCAGACCCAGCAGTGAGCAGACCAAGAAAGTCTTCCAGACACTGCTTCAGCTATTTGGTACAGGACACCATGTGTTTGCTGACATATACTACACAACCAGAGAGTTGGTAGACTATTTGCTAGAACAGGAGACCTATTACACTGGCACTCTCAACCGCAATAGAAAAGACTTTCCACTGCAGCTCAAACAGCTGAAGTTATACCACCTCCAAATGAAATGGTTTCTGAACAGCACTGACAGAATTCTGTGCGTGGCTTTCAGAGATAAGAAAGCCAAGAAAGAGGTTTTAGCTGTGTCAACCAAAGCAGAGGTCAAGACCATAACAACCCGCAAAGAGGTGGTCAACCCTGTTATTATTCATAGCTACAACCAGTCGATGAATGGATGTGATGTCATGGATCAGAGAAGTGGATATTATGGCATCCATACCAGAAAATCTGTCAAGTGGTGGAAAAAAATATTCATGTGGCTATTTGAAGTTGCCCAGATAAACAGCTATATACTGTACACACTTATGTGTGGGAAGACGCTAAGACTGCATGATTTCAGGAGCCAGTTGCTGTATCAGCTCACGGAAGCCATCGTGAAACAACTGATAGTAGAGAAATCCATACCATATCAGTAGCTGCACCAGTGAAATTCTCTGACACTCTCTCTCTCTCTCTCTCTGAACCTTAAGTGCCCAGGGTACATGGGGCTTCCGCAAGGGTTTTCTACAAATGCCTGTCCTTCGCCTTTTTTTCTGCTCTTGCCCAGGTGAGCCCTCTATTGCTCAACATCCTTTCTGTTGTTCTTCTCCATGCCTCTTTTGGTCTATCCTTACTTCTGCTCCCCTGTGGTGTCCATCTTAGTGCTATTTTTGGTAGTGAGTTGTCAGTCATTTGGAGCACATGTCCCAACCATAGCCAGCGTCTTTCCTCAATAATTGTTGTCAGTGGTTTCATCTGCATTTCTGCTAATAAGATGTTATTTCTTATGGTGTTTGGCCAAAATATTTTTCTAATTCTTCATAAACATTTAGTCTGGAAAGAATTCAACTTGTTTTCTATGGTTTTGGTGATTTTCCAGCATTCACTTCCATAGAGTAGTACACTTAGAACATTACTCTTAAATATCCTGATTTTCATATTTATGCTTAGTTTTTTTGATTTCCATATAGTCTGCAGCATTGCAAAAGCCTGGTTTGCTCTAATAAGTCTGCTGTTGATGTCCTCTGTGCTGTCTCCATTTTCTACTACTCTACTGCCAAGGTATACAAATTTGTTGACCTCCTCCTCTAACTTGTTATCTACTCTTGAGTACATTTCTGTTGTTCACATTTTGCTTCAGTAACTTTGTCTTTCCTACGTTGATCTTTAGTCCTATGTTGTTTGCATTCTGAGTTAGCTTGTTTATTTTATCTTGCATATCTTTGTGACTGCTTGATAACAGACAAATGTCGTCCGCAAAGTCAAGGTCCTCCAGCACTGTGTCAAGGGTCCACTGTAATCCTCTGCGTTTGTCTGATGTTGCCTCCTTCATTAACCAGTCTACTGCCAAGATAAATAATGTTGGTGATAGTACACATCCCTGTTTCACTCCTGTTTGTACCCTAAAGCTGCTGGAGGTATGTTCTCCACAGATAACTTTGCACTGAAAACCCTCGTATAGGGCTTTGATTACATTAACTATTTTATGGGGGAGGTCATGCCATCTTAGGATTTTCCACAGTGCATCTCTGTTGACACTGTCAAAGGCTTTCTCAAAATTTATGAATAATGCATATGTTGTGCTATGCCACTCATTTGCCTGTTCTAATATTTGTCTAAGTACAAATATGTGGCCTATGCATGATCTTCCTTTCCTAAATCCTGCCTGCTCTTTCCGAAGTTTTTCCTCAAGTGTTGGTACAATTCTGTTGATGATTATTCTGCAAAATACTGAGTGGCAGTAGGGTAATGCCTCTCCAGTTCCCGCAATCTCTGAGGTCACCCTTCTTTGGTAGTTTTACTATAAGCCCAGTTTTCCACTCCTCTGGGGCTTTTTCTAGATCCCAAATTTGTTGTAATATCCGGCAAAGTTTCTCTGACACTAGGCATCTCATTTTGTATCATAAAAATGATCTGAGATGTGCCCACTGCAGCACACTGGCCAAGCCAAAGAGAACTCACTTCTACTGTTCAGGGTGTCCACATCTTCCACATCTGCATCCTCAGTGCTTTGGTCATACCACTCAAGTGCTTAGAATGTAAAATAAAATTAAATGTTGTACACAGAGTGCTTCAAATTAAAAAAATACACAATGGCCTGTTTTCTGTTAAATATTAGTCGCCACCGACTTGTTTTCATGTAAATATTACCTACCCACTTGGTGTTTTTAGTTTACTGTAAATGCATAATTAGTGTATATTTTCATGTAAATTTTGATGGATATGTGAAGAAAAGGTGTTTGTGTACATTTTTATTCATTATGGAATTATATGACCAACCACAGTGGATTAACTTGATGGGTAAGTGAAAAAATAATTATTTGAATTCCTTCATTTTCCATTCTTTCTTCTCGGTTCTTAGTTCTTTTTTTGTTGTATATTAACAAAATGTTAAAAATGTTATTAGAAAAACAAAATACATTTTTTCCTCTTCAAAATAACGTATAATACTTCATACTACAAATCAGATTATGCCTTTGTCATTCTTTTAAATGTGACAACCATCCCATTCCACATTGTGAAATTTACACCCCTTGGTCTTTTGAGGAAAACACCCCCCAGTATACAAAGAGTTAATTAACTCTTCCCGTGCCACAAGAAGAAAAGCAGACGTTCAGTTGCTTACCAGAGTAAAAGCGTGGGTCTTGATATGTTAGGGGGTATAGTTGTAAAATAGAATGGAAAATAGTATTTACATGTACTTCCGTGTACTTATTATGTTTCAAAATATAACTAAATGAATGAAAATTTCATAAATGCAGAGTTTTTTTAGGAAAAAAGAAGTAATGTGATGTTTTTAGACAATGATTGTGCCCAGCTCACCATCGGCTAGGTCTATATCTGCACTACTTACCATCTGTGATGTTTAGATCTACTTGTCGATCTCATATTCTGATTCTATGTTGCATTCTCGCTAAATTAATGTCTGAAATAACCTCCTAACTACTTCTCCAGTCGTCTAATATGTCTAGATCTACTTGGGATACATTCAAGAGCAGTGGTGTGGTCACAGACCATGTCCATACCTCTATATACATCATCAAAAATTGAAAATTTTCCATGTTTCTCTTCCTTTTTCTCACTCGGCATCACTCATATCTAAGGACTCTTTCACCATTTTGAAAAGTGTCACCAGAAACATGGACGGAATATGTACAATCTAAATGTTACACCGGTTCTTTTACTGAAACAAACTACGATCAATTTTTTTATCGTTGGTAAGCAACGGGTATACCGGAAGCGTAAAAAAATTGACGCCTGGCACAGAAAGAGTTAAATTCTGAGCTTGTAATGCAGAAATACACTGCTCTGGACGAAATAAACTACCACTGGAAGCCATATTTTTTTATAAATAAAAACCTCGACAAAACCTCGTTAATTAACACACTACTGCTCTGAAACAAGCTGAAACATGTGCCTCGTGTCGACAAGTGGATTCCAGAAGGAAGTCAGCTGCTGGTTTTAAGTATACTTTGATTATTTTCAAAATTAGAGAGCTACAAACCATCATCGCACTGCATGGAGAATGGGGTACTGAGGGGGAAAAACCACCAGGACGCATCTCAAAGGGTACAAAAAGTTAATATGTAACACTCTTTAATATATTACACTCTTTAACATGACATACTCTTTGACATGTTATACTTTTTAACATATTTCACAAACATAATACACTCTTTAATATGTTACACTCTTTAAAATATTATGCTAACATGATACACTCTAACATGTTACTCTCAATATATTACACTAGCATGATATACTCATTAATATTTTACACTCTTTAACATGTTACACTCTTTAACACATCACACTTTTTAACATGTTATACCCTTTGTTTCTTTAGTTCCTCTTCCTCTCTTTGTATTCTCTTTTTGTCCTCCTCCTCCTTAATCTTCAATTCTGCCTCTGTTCTTTTTCTGAGTTCTTCTATTTTTCTTAGTTCTTCCTCTCTAATGCGTTTTCTTTCTTCTTCAATCAAGGCAGCCACTTTCAGATCTAAAAAGGAACAATATAAAAAGTCCTCTCACATTATGATGCCTATATATTATTTATTAACACTCAGTATTATCCAATCCCAAAAAAAAAAAAACATGACACATGACACACTGACAATATATTCCTTCAAAAGTTTCCACTCTGTTTGTACTTGGAGCAAACACAGCAAGAGAATATTTTTTTTTCTAATATCATACTTATAATACTTTCAGTGCCAGCCTTCGTTTGATATGATCTGATAAGTTACTGATGCCAGTTTCAATGTCACATGAGGACCTGACAACTTACCAATACTGCTTTGGGTGTCTGTCTTCATTTGATGATCTGCATACATTGTTGATTCACTGGAAATAAAGCAACAAAAAGTAAAATTTAACACTAGTTAAAAAAAAGTAAAATTGTAGAAACCAATTAAGCATTACTATATGCATATATCGGTGGTAGATGGAATGGGAGAGCAGCTGACAGATAAAGAAGATAAGAAGGCTGGCTAGTGAAGAGGATTAAAGAGAGAAAACTGAAATATTTTGGACACATTAAACGTCATGATAATTTAGAGAAGACCGTACTGGAAGGATACATAATGGGAAAAAGAAAAAGAGGAAGACCAAGACAAAGATGGCTGCAAGACATCGTTGACGATCTGGAAATGGATGCAACAGCAGCAGGCCATCTTGCTCGCAACCGAGAGGCCTACAGGAGTGCTGTTTGGGAGGCAAAGTTCCGCAAGGGACATGCAAATGAATGAATGAATGAATGAATATGCATATATCAGGATTAAATGTAGCTACCAGCATCACACAAAAATACAACATATGTGTAAAAATGAATGATAAACTGAAACTGAAAATATAAATCACAAACAAAAAGAAAATTCTCAGTTCTCATGACTTCATTTTATGCAGGAACAGATCTACATTAAGTTTTTCTACTTTAAGTTTCTAATAAGTACCCTAAAACAATAACCACCCTAAAATAATAAATACCATAAAATAATATCTTACATCCTTCCCGTGCTGTTAAATGTCACATAGGGCTCGCATAGTTGTTTGCCACGTTTTCCTGTTCTCTGCGAGTCAACTTCATCAAAGGATGTTATGCCCACTAAACTGGCTTCTCTTAACAATGTCCTCTTTAGAGTTTCATGTGGTCGACCTCTTTTTCTTCAGCTTGTTGTGCTCCACTTGATAGCTTGTTTTCATCTTCTCTGATTGTTTCTTCTCATCACATGGCCTATATATGTTCATCTTTCTGATCACCCATGAGACAAGTTTTTGTCTGCTCATTTGTCTTATCTCTGCATTGTTCTTAAATTCATTCCACTTTATACAGAGTATTTTCCTGAGGCCAGAAAAATATTTTGGCCAAACACCATAAGAAATAACATCTTATTAGCAGAAATGCAGATGAAACCATTGACAACAATTATTGAGGAAAGACGCTGGCGATGGTTGGGACATGTGCTCCGAATGACTGACAACTCACTACCAAAAATAGCACTAAGATGGACACCACAGGGGAGCAGAAGTAAGGGTAGACCAAAAGAGACATGGATAAGAACAACAGAAAGGATGTTGAGCAATAGAGGGCTCACCTGGGCAAGAGCAGAAAAAAAGGCGAAGGACAGGCATTTGTGGAAAACCCTTGCGGAAGCCCCATGTGCCCTGGGCACTTAAGGTTCAGAGAGAGAGAGAGATTTTCCTGAGGCATTTGTTTTCAAAAGAGTCTAATTTCTTGTCTATTTCTTTAATTGTTTTCCAGCTTTCACATGCATAAATGAGGGTGGATATCACATTTGAATTGAATAATCTTAACTTGGTTTTTGTGCTTATAATTTTTGACTTCCATATGTTCTCAAGATTTTTTAAGGACAATGCTGCTTATACAATTCTAATTCTAACTTCCTCCCTGGTGTCACCATCCTGGTCTATGTATTTGCCAAGGTATGCAAATTGGTTTACTTCATCAACAGCTGTTCCTTCTACATGTATTTTTTTCCTTCTTGATTAATGAGAAATTTCCTTGATGCTCGGTTATAACTGTTGCGAGAGTCCATAACAGCAGGGTTTTTCTCCATCTAGAGTGGCTTAACGATGAATTGGAAAAAAAAAAGAGCTAGCTTGCAGTCTTCTTTCAACTGACTTTAAAGTGAAACTGAGAAGAGGGTAAGCAGTCACCACAGAACTAAGTTTCATTGTATGAAATGAAATGTGAAAACTAATATAAATGGATGCTGCCTGCATAAAAGAAGCACCCATGATGTCTATTATGACATGGAAAAAACTATAAAAACTGTTATCTAGTACTGTGCAACACCGTATGCCTGGTGTCATTTTTTATGCGTTTGTGATACAGGACATGTTGATGGGTAGAGAAAGATGAAAAGGAAGGAAAGGGGTAAATCTGAAATATAAAAAAACTGACTTATATAAAGGGTGTGGAAAATATGAATTACATAAGTTGGGAACCATATGTATACATATTTGAATATCATCAGAAAAATGCTAAATTAATAAACATTTTTGAGTATCACCACATAAATACTAAACATGTAAGCATATTGAATACCACTAAACAAATGATGAATATTTAACTTTTTTGATCATTACAAAACACATGTTAAACTTATTTTGAATTCATTCATTCATTTGCACGTCCCTTGTGGAACTTTGCCTACTGAACAGCTCTCCTGTAGGCCTCTCGGTTATGAGCAAGATGGCTTGCTGCTGATGCATCCATTTGCAGATCATCAACGATGTCTTACAGCCATCTTCGCCTTGGTCTTCCTCTCTTTCTTTTTCCCAGTATGTACCATTCCAATACGGTTTTCTCTAGATTATCATGACGTTTAATGTGTCCAAAATATTTAAGTTTCCTCTGTTTAATACTCTTTACTAGCCAGCCTTCTTCAATATTAAGTTCTTGTAGTATGGATATATTTGTTGTTTTCTGTGTCCATATTTGAAGAACTCTTCTGTAGCATTTACATTCAAAGGCATTTATGTGTTTCTCAGCTGTTTTGTTAAGTGTCCAGATCTCACAGGCATATGTTGCGATGGGAAAAATGCATGCTCTTAAAAATCTTTTATTTTGTAGTTCTGTCTGTTCCTCTCCACAGTTTCCTTAGTTGTTTTACTTTTTTTTTTTTTTTTACTTTTTTATTTTGAATATGTGTTGAAAATATATTACTGTACTTGAATTTCCAGTAGAAAATGATGTACACAAAAGAATAGGTGACTTGTACTAAATAAATGTTAAATACATATGCATACTTGAACTTCCAGTCATCATCATCATATTCAGGTGCCGTGCTGACTAGCGTCGGCTATTAAGCTTCTCCAGAGTACACGATCCTTAATGCAGGCCATCAGCTCAGTTGGTAATCTCCTCTCACACCATCCCGTCAGACTGTCCAGTATCATTTCTTTTGGTCTTCCTTTTGATCTTCTTCCTTCTATTTTTCCTGTTGTTATAATATTTTCAATGCCTCCTCTTCTCATTGCATGTCCTATGAAAGTACATTGTCTTTCTCTTATTTTTTTTGACAAGACTTTTTGTATCTCCTTCTCATACATTCTTCATTAGCTATTTTTGCTGTCAAGGGGATTCGCAACATTCTTCTAATAAACCACATTTCTGCTGCTTCCAATGATTTTTGTGCAGACCTGCATACTGTCCATGATTCACTTCCATATAACAAGATAGGTTCAATATAGCATTTTAGGATTCGTTTTCTAACATTCATTGATAAGTATGTGTTGCATAATATGTTTCTCATTCTCTGAAATGTAGTCTTTGCTTGACCTATTCTGTTCCTAATTTCTGTTCTGTATTTCCCATCTAAAGTTATTACTGTTCTAAGGTATGTGAATATCTGCAGCTGCTGGGTAAAGCTGGGGCGACCATTCCCAACCCAGCGTGTCACAGGTGGCGGATGGTGAAAGTCCTCCAGATATGAAGGATCCCTGTGAATAAGGATTTACCCAAATAAGCAGGCGCGGACCAATTGGCGGTAGAGTCAGAGAGTAAGGTGGGGCAGTAGGTGGCTCTACTACTCCTATAAAGTGCCTCAGGTGCTCAGTGAAGGGAATACCAGGCGGGTAAGAGGTGCCTCAAAACCTCTCACTCCCACTGCCTTGTGAGTAGGACAGGGAGTCCAAAAGCTAGCGGAGAGTCCGTACACAAACTGGCAGAATGTAACGGGAAACCACTGTTGTAGCTCCCAAGAACAATTATGCTTATTCAGAGTAATAGATTTGTCATGAACGATGTTAATGGATGTTCCTCTGGAACAGCCTCGTCCAGTAGGCCTGCTCAAGTGACACAGGTGAGACCAGATCATCATCAAGCTACTGGTGGCAAAACTAACAAATTCAAAATAGCAACATGGAATGTTAGAACTTTATTCCATGCTGGAAGATTTGAAAATATAAAGAGGCAAATGGAAAGGATGAAGATCAACATATTAGGAATGAGTAAAATTAGATGGACAGGTGCAGGGAAGATAAACTCTGATAAATATACAATAATATACTCAGGAAGTCCTGCTAGCCCAACTGAAAGGATGGCCAATAAACATAAATATTATACAAGTGTACGTTCCAACATCTGAAAGTTCTGAAGAAGATGTACAGCTATTTTATAATGAAATAGAATTTCCAGTAGAGAATGTTGAACAGAAAAGAACAAGTGACTTGTACTAAATAAATGTTAAATACACATGCATACTTGAAACCTGTGAAACCCTTATGTGTGGCAGCTTGAATTTCCTGGCTTGAAGTTGGGATAGTCACTGGTAATGATGGAGTGCTGAGCTCAGATTCAAATGTTGTCTCACTCTGTGTCTGTGGTGTCACCTTATCAGCTGATTCTGATGATAGGGACAGTGATGACAGTGGCAAGGATGATACAGACGTGGATTGCAAGATTCCGTCTCTGCTCTCAGCATGATGTTTCTCCAACAATATAGCTGTGTTTTCCTCCATCTGTTCTTCCTGTGTATCAGGACAGAAATGAAAACTGTCAAACATAGCAAGTTCTGAAACATATTGACTGACCAGCTGTATTACAGTTTCTGAAGTGACTGTAATCAACTCTGTGGAGAAGTCCTAAACTGGTCAGCAATAAACCTAGAGAATTTTACTACATAATAAGACTGAAAATGTATTTTTACAATGTATTTTTTTGGGGTTCAGAAAAGCACAAGTTTCATGTAAAAAAAAAAAGTGTAAAACCATAAATTTATATACTGCTTGCACAGACGAAGGATATGTTTTGGATAAATTTAGTATAGGACATAGAAAAGAGGCAGGTGACAATCTAATGGCATTTTGCATGGAAAATGAGCTAACAGTCACTAACACACTTTTTAAACAACATCCAAAAAAAGTGTGGAAGGGATAGTGAAATGTTTAAAGAAATGAAGATACTGATGAAAAATGTCACACCTAAGCTAAATGTAATTTGTAATGAGTTGGGGAAGACCTTGACAGAGACAGAGGAAACTCTAGAAAGATGGAAGGAATATTGCAGAGGAATATATGAAACAATTGACTGTGAAAGCAGAAATCAACAGTGTGAATAATAATTCAATAATAATTGGAGGAGAAAGAACCCAAACCAATAATTGAAGAAGTTTTATGGGCAACAAAGAATCTGAAAAATGGTAAATAGGATGGATGTGATGAGATAACAGCAGAACTTATTAAAGCAGGAGGAAAGGAATGTGCAACAATCTACCATGCACTATGTAAAAAGATATGACATTCAGGTATTTGGCCAAAAGAATGGAAAAGAACTGTTGTATTCATACCACTGCCAAAAAAAAAGGGTAACTTAAAATTATGCACAAACTACAGAACTGCTGCCCTGATTAGTCATGCCAGCAAAATTCTATTAAAAATTATAATGGGCAGACTTCAAAACAAAATATAGCCCAAGCTGGTTTTAGACAAGGAAGAGGATCAAGAGTTCATATATAATATTAATAACAGAGAAATGCAGAGAATTTAATGTGAATCTATATTTATCTTTTATAGACTATTCAAAGGCATTTGATTGTGCACAACACCAGAAACTTTGGGAAATAACGGAAAACATGGGATTTCCAACACATCTGCTACAATTAATATCACTACTGTATCTAGACCAACAAGCAGCAGTAAGAATAATTGGTGGAACAACAACTTGGTTTGACATAAAACCAGGGGTCCATCAGAGGTGCATTCTGTTGCCTTACTTATTTAACTTGTATACTGAAAATATAATGAGGAATGTTAGAGAAGATGTTGACAAAGAATATTACGATGCCATAACAACTGGAGGTTATGAACCTCCTGGGAACAACTGCGTTAAGTATACACTTATCTTAACATGTCTTTGTGAGACAGGGAACAGATTTGTTTGCTTAAAAACTCTGACCCACTTCTGTAGCCCAGAAACCATTTGCAATCGACAATAACTGTAACTGTTATTTTTGTAAAATGTAATGTCAGGTTGGTGGATGGATCGGGACATGGAGATCGCAGGCAGGGATGAGGAAAATCTGGTGTGAAACCAATGAATCCAGGATGTGACAAGCCTATGGGTCTTTACAACAATGCTATTAGAATAACGTAAACAAAACAAAGCGAGCAGACTATAGGTGACAGGAAATGGAAATCGTTCAGGCACTCATCAAATTCCTCATCCCAAGTTGAAGTCTCTCTGTGGAACTGTCTCAAAGCCGTCTCACGTGGAGAAGGGGCTTAGGTACAGCCACCAGAGGCTGGAAAAAAAGTTTTAGCCAGGCCAGCCTACACCACTGTCTTCATGGCAGTCCGAGCAAGATCACAGTCTGCCCTAGCAAGGAAAGGTGCTAAAGTCTGAGGTACCTAGCCAAAAGGCACATCGCAAAATCAGGGTACCACACATTATCACTAATAAAATGTCTCTATATGCAATTTTCTGCAAAGTTATCTGTGGAGAACATACCTCCAGCAGCTTTAGGGTACAAACAGGAGTGAAACAGGGATGTGTACTATCACCAACATTATTTATCTTGGCAGTAGACTGGTTAATGAAGGAGGCAACATCAGACAAACGCAGAGGATTACAATGGACCCTTGACACAGTGCTGGAGGACCTTGACTTTGCGGACGACATTTGTCTATTATCAAGCAGTCACAAAGATATGCAAGATAAAATAAACAAGTTAACCCAGAATGCAAACAACATAGGACTAAAGATCAATGTAGGAAAGACAAAGTTAATGAAGCAAAATGTGAACAACAGAAATGTACTCAGAGTAGATAACAAGTTAGTGGAGGAGGTCAACGAATTTGTATACCTTGGCAGCAGAGTAGTAGAAAATGGAGACAGCACAGAGGACATCAACAGCAGACTTACTAGAGCAAACCAGGCTTTTGCAATGCTACAGAATATATGGAAATCAAATAAACTAAGCATAAATATGAAAATCAGGATATTTAAGAGTAATGTTCTAAGTGTACTACTCTATGGAAGTGAATGCTGGAAAATCACCAAAACCATAGAAAACAAGTTGAATTCTTTCCAGACTAAATGTTTACGAAGAATTAGAAAAATATTTTGGCCAAACACCATAAGAAATAACATTTTATTGGCAGAAATGCAGATGAAACCACTGACAACAATTATTGAGGAAAGACGCTGGCGATGGTTGGGACATGTGCTCCGAATGACTGACAACTCACTACCAAAAATAGCACTAAGATGGACACCACAGGGGAGCAGAAGTAAGGGTAGACCAAAAGAGACATGGATAAGAACAACAGAAAGGATGTTGAGCAATAGAGGGCTCACCTGGGCAAGAGCAGAAAAAAAGGTGAAAGACAGGCATTTGTGGAAAACCCTTGCGGAAGCCCCATGTGCCCTGGGCACTTAAGGTTCAGAGAGAGAGAGATATGCAATTTTCAAACATGGTGCTCGCCCTGTGAAGACAAACCAGGCAGGTGCAGTGCCAGGCCCCTGCCTCAAAAGGGTCCTCTCAGTTCGTCTTGTGGAGCCAGGAGACACGAGAGCACAACTTCTGGCCAAAAAATACACCACCATAAAACTGCCAAAAAGCAAGAATTTAAAATAATGCAGTGGAATGCTGAGAGTGTCAGCAGTGTTAGAGATGGCTATAGTAAAAAAAGGTGGAACTAGAGAACATACTCTTTGCAGAGCATGTAAGTATATGCTGCATACAGGAGACACACCTAACAAAAGTTACCACCTTTAAAATCAGAGGCTACCAGTGTTTTAGATCAGACCAACAGGTCACACTTGTTAAGAATAACATCAGCGCATATCAGGTGGAAGTGTACATGGAAGGAGCGGAATACCAGGTGATCCATCTAAAAACCAGTAAAACAGCCTACCACCTCCTTAACTATTACTGTCCTAATGACCACCCACTTGCTCTGGAAACAATCCCACATAAAGATTGATTGATTGATTGATCTTTATTTCAAAAGGGTTAAGAATTGGGCACGCAGGCCCATCTGACATTCTGCCCTTTATCATACATCTTTCACTCCATTCCAGACATTCTACAAATATGCTGTTCATGTAACAAACATAATTAACATTGAAGCTGAGAGACATAAAATAAAATATAACATTTACATTTTGCTCTTAAACATTCACTCAGTACAGAAGTAACTACATACATTATAAATGACTATCTACTAAACAAAATTTTCGGGACTATTCAGAAAACAATTAATTGTATTCGGTGTCTGTAAGAGCAGTTTAAGATGACTTTTAAGTTTTATAATTCATGGAGGCACGTAGTCGACATCAAACAGATATTGGGAAAGCTTGTAGTTGTAGGAAGGAGTATAATTTATATTTTTTTATACAAGATAGGAGGGTATTCCAAAGATGAGCAGTAGAATAATTAAAGCTTTTCTTGTAAAGAAAGTCTAGATTTTGGAAGACATATGTTGTTCAAGCGTTGGCGCACTTTGGGGTAAATTTAAACAGGTTCCATAGATAAGGCGGGGCATGCCGTGAAAAAATTTGATGTACTAACTTGGCGTTGTTGATGAGGAACCTGTTCTTAACTCTTTCCATGCTGGAGGAAGAAACACGGACGTGTTCTGGAGTGCGGGAGTAAAAACACGGGTCTTGGTCTGTAAGGGGGTATAGTTGTAAAATGGAATGGAAAACAGTATTTCCATGTACTTCTGTATACTTAATATGTTTCAAAGTATAGCTAAATGAATGAAAATTTCATAAATGCAGAGTTTTTTAGGAAAAAAGAATTAATGTGATGTTTTTAGACACTGATTGTGGCCAGCTCACCATCGGCTAGGTCTAGATCTGCGCTACTTACCACTACTTACCATCTGAGATGTGTAGATCTACTTGTCGATCTCGTATTGTGATTCTGTATTGCATTCTCGCTGAAAGAATGTCTGAACTAACCCCCTAACTACTCTTAACTACTTCTCCAGTTGTCTAAATATGTTTAGATCTACTTAGAAAACATTCAAGAGCAGCGGGGTGGCCATAGGCTATGTCCATACCCCTATCTACATCGTCAAAAATTGAAAAATGTCCATGTTTCTTGTCCTTTTTCTCACTCGGCATCGCTCGTAACTAGGCACTCTTTTGCCATTTTGAAAGTGTCACCGGAATCACGGACGAAATATGCACACCGCTTGTTTTAATGAAACAAACAACTGTCACTATAATGACCACACGGTAGCTTCGGGACACCGGAAGTGTCACTATATCGACCAAACGCACGGAAAGAGTTAAGAGGCAGTATTTTGATACGTTTGTGCTGGTTAGTTGCTTGTGCTTGATCTTTGTCACTAATAAGCTTTACTGCTCACTTTTGGAGTGAGCAAAGCCTCTCTCTAAGCAACCATCACAAACTGTTGAGCAATAGTCTAAATGTGTTTGTATATGAGATATGTAGTATGTCTTCCTTGTCTCTTGATCGATGAAGTGCTTAATTTTGGCTAACTGGTATACTTTTTGTGCGATGAGTTTTGTTAGACATTGCACATGAGAGTTCCAGGTCAGATGTTGGTCAATAATAAGACTTAGTGTTTTGTGCTCGCTAACGTTTTCTATCTGTGATGTTTCTGTACTGAGCTGAAGTGTTGTTTTTGTTGCGTTTTGTAGTTTCTGTCTTGTTGTTATGAGCATTGATTTTGTTTTATCAGTGTTTATAATCATGCCATTATTTTTGCTCCATCTAATTAAATTGTATAATTTGACCTGAAGAGTTGATTCTAGATTAATACAATCATAGTCACTGGTACAGACTGTGCAATCATTGGCAAAAAGGTCACAAGAAGAGTGTTTAAGATGAATTGGATGATCATTGATAAAGATAACAAAGAGCAACGGGCCTAGAACAGAACCTTGCGGAACACCAGTGTTAACTTTAGCAGAATTTGATAGAGAATTGTTGAAGAATACTACCTGTTGTCTGTCTGAAAGAAACGATGCAATTCATTTTATTAGGTGAGGGTGCAATTTATAAGTCTTTATTTTTCTTACAAGAATATCGTGGTCAATCATATCAAATGCCTTTTTAAAGTTGACAAAATGGCACCACATAGTCTGTCGTTATTTATGTTTACTAACCAGTTTTCTGTCATTTTGGTAAGAGCTGTGTGGCAGGAATGACTGCGTCTAAAGCCTGAGTGACTGTCTATGAGTAAATTGTTCACTTGCATGTGTCATAGGGTTATTCTGTGTATGTGTTTTTCAAGTGGTTTTGATAATGACGATAATATGGATATTGGTCTATAGTTGGTAAGATTGTTGGATGAGCCAGATTTAAAGTGAGGATACACCTTAGCAGTTTTAAAAGCCTCAGGGAAATAACATTTTGCAATGCAATGATTGTAAATATCATTAGTGTATGTGAAATGACAGGTGCAGCATAACGTAAGATCTTATTACTAATATCATCAAGCCCAGCTGTATTGTTGTTTTTTAAGGTTAAGAGATAACTGTGAACTTCACTGACTGTTAAGAATGGAGTGTGTAACTGTTTAAAATCAGTACATCTGCTGTCCAGGAATGTTTGTAGTTCACGTAAGTTGCATACAGGAGATGATGATTTAAGAACGTTGATTTCTTCTCTGAAATGTGTACTGATATGTGCACTAGTGTATGCACGATTGATGTATTCAAAATCAAACTCTTTTCTTTTATTTGTAAGGTATTTATGGCTTTCCAAATTGATTTACTGTCTGATTTATTCTGTACTAGATTCCTGAAGTAATTTTTTTCTCTTGTCTTATTAAGTATTGAACTTTGTTTCTGAGTGAATGATAGGTCCTAAAGTCCTTGATTTTGTTCACCTGGTCATGTTCTCTCATGTATTGTAGTTTTTCAGGTGTTATCCAAGGTGACTTCATCTGGTGTTTTACTCTCACCTCTTTCATGGGGACATGTTTGTCTAATATATCTCTGAAGATCTTTAGCCAATATTCTATTGCCTCATCAGGGTCAGTTAGTTGGCACACATGTGTAAGTGAAGATTCTTGCAAATCATTAACTCTTCCCGTGCCATAGTCGCTATAATGATAAACTTCCGGTTACTGAGTTGCGTGCCATAGTCGTTATAGTGACAATTCATTTGTTTCAATAAAACAACCGGTGTAACATTTAGATTGTACATATTTCGTCCGCATTTCCGGTGACACTTTTCAAAATAGTGAAAGAGTCCTTAGTTATGAGCGATGCCAAGCGAGAAAAAGGAAGAGAAACATAGAAAATTTTCAATTTTTGATGATGTAGATAGGGGTACGGACATGGCTTGTGGCCACCCCACTGCTCTTGAATGTATCCCAAGTAGATCTAGACATATTAGATGACTGGAGAAGTAGTTAGGAGGTTATTTCAGACATTAATTTAGCGAGAATGCAACACAGAATCACAATATGAGATCGAAGACGGTAAGTAGTGCATATCTAGACCTCGCCTATGGTGAGCTGGGCACAATCATTATCTAAAAACATCACATTACCTCTTTTTTCCTAAAAAAAGCTCTGCATTTATGAAACTTTCATACATTTAGTTATACTTTGAAACATAATAAGTATACGGAAGTACATGGAAATACTGTTTTCCATTCTATTTTACAACTATACCCCCTAACATATCAAGACCTGTGGTTTTTGTGTGGCACAGACGGGAACGTCCACGATTTTTTTTTCTGGGTATGGGAAGAGTTAAGGATTGACAACCAACCCACTTACTTAGGAGTGACTCTTGACTCAAAACTGACCTGAAACCAATACAGAAGCAAAAGTTTAAGAAAACTAGCCATATTAACTCTTTCCGTGTGTTTGGTCATTATAATGACGCTTCCGATTTCCCGTTGCTTATCAAGAGTCATTATAATGATCATTGGTTTGTTTCAATAAAACAACCGGTGTAAAATTTAGATTGTACATATTTTGTCCACGATTCTGGTGACACTTTTCAAAATGGTGAAAGAGTGCCTAGTTACAAGCGATGCCGAGTGAGAAAAAGTACAAGAAGCATGGAAAATTTTCAATTTTTGACGATGTAGATAGGGGTATGGACATAGCCTATGGCCACCCCGCTGCTCTTGAATGTATTCCAAGTAGATCTAAACATATTTAGGCGACTGGAGAAGTAGTTAGGAGTCGTTAGGAGGTTAGTTCAGACATTCATTCAGCGAGAATGCAACACAGAATCACAATACGAGATCGACAAGTAGATCTACACATCTCAGGTGGTAAGTAGTGGTAAGTAGTGCAGATCTAGACCTCGCTGATGGTAAGCTGGCCACAATCAGTGTCTAAAAACATCAGATTACTTCTTTTTTCCTAAAAAACTCTGCATTTATGAAATTTTCACTCATTTAGCTATACTTTGAAACATATTAAGTATATGGAAGTACATGGAAATACTGTTTTCCATTCCATTTTATAACTATACTCCCTTACAGACCAAGACCCGCGTTTTTAGTCTGGTACCCAACCATACGTCCTCTTTTCTTCCTCTGGCACAGAAAAAGTTAAGAAAATTGAGTGGAATCACATGGGGAGCTAGTGAAAGAATCCTCAAGGATGTATATCAGCTAAGTATTCTACCACATTTAGAATATGGCTCAACAGCTTGGTGCACAGCGTCAAACACTATGCTGATAATCTAAACAAGGAGATTATTCAATAACTTGGCACTAACACAGCTTATATATCAGGCCAAGCATATGTGTAAGCTGATACCAGACCTTCCAACTGTAGTCGCTCCATTATCATCTGTACCAGAGCATACACCATGAAAAGAGGCAGACTGTACACAAATAACTATTCAAACTGAAATGGGGGTGAAGACACCTGTCTTATGAGGCAATCAGTGACCCATAGCTGATATGCTACCATCAGGGTTAGCGAACCATAGCTGACCAAGAACCTGTCCTACTTCTCTGTTGGTACCCCCAGAAACAGGCCTAGCCTGGCTAATGGGGCAGGGATCACCACAGTCCCCATGGTGGTGGAGTCTACTAGAGAAGCATTGCACACCCCCTGCTTTTTAGCTGTACTCTGGAATTGAAAAAATAACTGGTATAATCCGCCCCCACGCCGATACGATGCTGTGGCTGAACATCTCTACAGCATCGGCTGAAAAGAACAACGGCTCGCAGATTGCACAAACAAACAAATCAAACTGAAGTAGAAGGTGTGCAGAATGGTGAGATGCAAAGCAGTCTTGTAAGATCAATAGCCACACTTAGTGTGCTAGATGACAAAATCCATGTGACACCTGGATACGTGTGTATACAGATGGATCTGCACACAATGCCATAAAGAATGGAGGGGCAGGGGCACATATTGAATATCCAAACAACATCACTGACAAGATTTTCATACCCAGTGGGAAATACTGCAACAACTAAGATGCAGAAATTAGGGCAATTATTGCTGCGGTTGAAAAACTATCAGACATTATTGCTGCGGTTGAAAAACTAACAGACTCCAGAATTGATATATGCCCTGTAGTAATTCTCACAGATGCAAGATCAGTACTGGAAGCTCTTCAGTGCAACAAACTCTTAAGGATGCCTTGTCAAAAATTTGATTACAACACAGAGTCACCTTGCAATGGATTCCCTCTCACTGTGGGATACCAGGCAATGAGAAAGCTGACCGTCTGACCAAAGGGGGCACTGAAGTGGAGCAACCAGACATAACAATCACCTATAATCAGAAGAAAAGCATGATAAAAACCTACAGGAAGCCATAAAAACCACCACATGATGACTTTCACATGCTAAATAGAAAGGAAAAAGTCACCATTTTCCATTTCTGGACAGGACACAGCCAACTCCGAAGTCATATGTATACAAAGTTTAAGGTTGGTACTACTACACTTTGTACATGTGCCCAAGTGCCCCAAACTGTGGAACATATCCTCCAAAACTGCACCAACTATGAGACACAGAGAAGTAATTACTGGCCTAGTGAAACCAAAAAGAAGATAAGCTCCATGGTTTCATACATCTTCTTCTTCTTCTTCGTTCGCTTCTACCACCAAAACCACAGTGTGATCCTACTGAATTTATGCCTGTGGTCCTCGTTAGGTCCTGTGGTCTCCTGTGTGGTCCCCGAAAGGACCACACGAGATCCCCAAGAGGACCATAGGGGGTTCAGAGTATCGCAGGGCTTTAGCCTGTATTCTTGGTGGGTCTCTGAAGCGGATTGTGTGACACTGTGGTTTTCATTGCACCAGTTTAGTCTAGAGTTGGACTTTCTCACCGGAAGACCTCGACGTGTTTAGGATATCAGTGAGAGGCGGTAGCCCGCCCAGGCCAGAGTTGGACCTTCTCACCGGAAAACCTCGACGTGTTTTGAGATACCCATGTATCACCTCCGGGTGAGAGGTAGTTTCCCATCCAGTCCAGAGTTGGACTTTCTCACCGGAAAACCTCAGCGTGATTAGGATACGCAAACATCCCTGCTGGGTGAGAGGTGGTTGCCTATCTAGACTGCCCTGGTCCAGTGTCTCCGACTTCAGCATTTTGTGGTCGTGGCTGTTACCCTTCCTAGTTGTGACCAGGATGGAGCTTTTGTCCAGGAGGACGAATCCTCGCCACTAGTGACTTCTACCCCTGGGTTGAGCCGGTTTAGGCATATTATCCCAGTATGGCCGTGTTTGGGACGTGACCGACCTCTAGAGCAGAGGTACTGTGCCATGCGTAGCCTTCAAGATTCACCCCTGGTTTGAGCGGTTTAGGCAAAATTCACCAGTATGGGTGTATATCGGGCGTGACCGACCTCTAGCGCGGAGGTGGCATGACATGTCTAGCCATCAAGTTCCACCCCTGGTGTGTGCCGGTTTAGGCATATTTCACCAGTGTGGGTGTATTTCAGACGTGGCTCTCGCAGCGATACTACTGGACATACCGATTAAACTTCACTTTATCCTTTCCACCACCTTTTCACATCGGCGCTGCACAGCAACCTTTATTTCTTTTCCGCATTTTTTTCCTTGACCGGGGGGAGCTTCATTCCACGCGCGGCATTTGAAGAGTCTCGCCAGCAGTGTCTTAACCTCTGGGATAAGCCGGTTCATGCATTTCACCTGACATGACTGCACCCAGGACGTGGCCGACCTCCAGACCAGAGGTGCCGTGATTTAACTGTTTGCTTCACTCTATCCTTTCCACCACTCCCTCCGCAGTGATGCTGCGTGGCAACCCCATTTGCACCTTTCTTCATTGGCCGGGAGGAGCACTGCTTCACGCAAGGCAGCTGAAGAATCTCACCAACAGCGGTAGATGAGCTACCAAACGTGCCACTCATCTACCCTAAGTATCTGATTTTCAGGCGCCAGATATTCGCCCTCACCCCTTCTCCTGTCAGTTTAAACAGTTCTGCCATGGGAAGGCCAGGAGCTGGACTTGACTGCCAGAGGCTGTTTGAGACGCACGCCGTTGGAGTGGAGATGAATTCTCCACCCCACCTCCGGCAATAACAGTCCTTAGAACCGGTTTCATACATGAATTCATTCATTCATTCATTTGCATGTCCCTTGTGGAACTTTGCCTCCTGAACAGCACTCCTGTAGGCCTTTCGGTTGTGAGCAAGATGGCCTGCTGCTGATGCATCCATTTGCAGATCGTCAATGATGTCTTGCAGCCATCAAAACCAAACAGCAATCATGGAAAGTCAAATACATGAATTTCAAACAAAACAAAAAAAAAATGGTGAAATTTATCCAAGAGACAGGACTGCAGATATAGACAGACAATGTGTACAAAGAAGAAGAAGAAGAAGCAGAAGCAGGAGGAGGAGGAGGTTATGAAAAATATCAAAGATTAGATATGGTGATGACACAGTATAATTTCCATGACACAAAAAGGAATGCAAAAATTAATTAATAAGTCAGTTTGTAAGAATAGTGAAGAGCATAACCTTTATCTTAATGCGAAGAAAACTAAATTGATGACAACTGACAAAACAATTAAGGCAGCTGAAATAGGTATCAATGAGGAAAAATAGAAAGAGGTGAAGAGTTTTAAATATCTTTGATCATTACTAACTAATAATGGAGATACAATGAGGGAAATTAAAAGGAGGACATCTATCACTCTTCAAAAAATAAAACCCCTAAAAAAGCTGTGGAGAGGAACAGACAGAGCTACAAAAATGAGATTTTTAAGGGCATGCATCTTTCCCATTGCAACATATGCCTGTGAGACCTGGACACTTAACAAAACAGCTGGGAAACACATAAATGCCTTTGAATGTAAATGCTACAGAAGAGTTCTTCAAATATCATGGACACAAAAAAAGAATAAATGTATCCATACTACAAGAACTTAATATTGAAGAAGGCTGGTTGGTAAGGAAGATTAAACAGAGAAAACTGAAATATTTTGGACATATTAAACCTCATGATAATTTAGAGAAGACAGTCTTAGAACTCTACATAATGGGAAAAAGAAAGAGAGGAAGACCAAGACGAAGATGGCTTCAGGACATCACTGATGATCTGCAAATGGATGCATCAGTAGCAGGGCATCTTGCTTACAACTGAGAAGCCTATAGGAGTGCTGTTAGGGAAGCAAATTTTCACAAGAGACATGCAAATGACTGACTGACTGATTGCTTGCACATGTTAAGCGGGCATTCTTATAATGTCCATAATGGTGGAACAAATTTTTGGTTTTGTCATGACTCTCAGATAAATGACAGCTTAGATGTACAGGTCTTGCTCATGGCAGAAATTTGGAGAAAGTGCTGAATTTTTTACTTAGAAAACAGTAGTTTTACTCCTATTAATCTGACAAACCTTCTTTATCAGATTAGCTGGAGTAAAACTCGTATTTTCTTTTCTTTCCTTATTATTCTAAGATCTCAATTTAAATGTATTATTTCTTTGCCTGTCATCATTTTAACAGGTTACATCTACTCTGCATCAGTGAATTAGGGAATTTATTTTGTACAGGAAAAACAATCAAAAAACAAATTTCAGTCTTTTTTTTTAACATGCCTTTTGACCTTGGCCATGAGAAGGTATTTTGATTAACTTTTACTCACATTAGTCCACCCAAACTGAAGTTCTGGAGACACCTGAACCTTACAGTTCCTGGCTGAGTCGGCTATCTGATTCTTCCATCCTTGAGATGACTCTAAGGTGATTCCTGTGGTCACAGACAAATCTGAAATAAAAATTCTAGGCATAATATATAAACAAAAGCAACAAACACAGATAAGAAATTTGTATTTTGACACTTTTTTGTCCAGTAGAAAATAAATCAGTGGTAACAAAAATGAATCTCAAATTTATAATCTAACTTCTCCTTCTCATTTAAATACACAAAGTTACTCGCTCATAGAAGAAGATTGTGGCTACCATGAGGAAGAACTGTTTTAAATGGAATTTTAATCCTTTTACTGAATTCTTCTCCCATCTTACATCCTTCCCATGCCATTAAACATCACATAGAGCTTGCATTGTAGTTCACTATGTTTTTTTCTGTTTTCAGCGAGTTTTTCACTCTCACTGAGGGATCTTATGCCCTCTAATTTAGCCTCTCTCATCAATGTTCACTTTAGAGTTTCACGTGGTCAACCTATTTTTTTTTTGTCCTGTTTTGTCCCATTTGATAGCTTTTATTCTTCTGAAGTAATCTTTTTTAATTAGCTAAATTGGAAGATTGATCTCTTTTTCTTCTTTCTAAACAAGGCCATGGACTCTTGGATTGTAGTGTGGGTGAAACACCCAGCCAAGGTTGACTGGTGGCCCCAGAATCAGTGCAACCCAAAATTAGATACATCAGAGGCATTCACACCTTTAAATCTAGACTCCAAATGGTATTTTTAGACTAATGCAAAGGTTCTTAAGCTTAGTAATGTGCTACATGAAAAGCAAAATGAAAATTATCCAGTGCACAAGAAAAAAAAATCTTAGATAATAAATATGACTTGCAGCAGAAACATCAAAAACAGGTCAAGAAACTATGCATGTTTTAACTAGAATTTTATGAAGATAAATATGTTTTACCTCAGTCAGTCATTTGCATATCCCATATGGGACTTTACCTTCCTAACAGCTATCCTGTATGCCTTTTGGTTGTAAGCAAGATGCCCTGCTGCTGATGCATCCATTTGCAGATTATCAATGATGTCTTGCAGCCGTCTTTGCTTTGGTCTTCTTTTCTTTCTTTTTCCCATTATGTACCCTTCCAAGACGGTCTTCTCTAGATTATCATGACGTTTAATGTGTCCATAATATTTAAGTTTGCTCTCTTTAACCCCTTTACTAGCCAGCCTTCTTCATTATTAAGTTCTTGTAGTACGGATACATTGTTCTTTTTTGTGTGCATGATATTTGAAGAACTCTTCTGTAGCATTTACATTCAAAGTCATTTATGTGTTTCTCAGCTGTTTTGTTAAGTGTCCAGGTCTCACAGGCACATGTTGCAATGGGAAAGATGCATGCCCTTAAAAATCTCATTTTTGTAGTTCTGTCTGTTCCTCTCTACAGCTTATTTAGTTGTTTTACTTTTTGAAAAGCTATAGATGTCCTCCTTTTAATTTCCCTCATTGTATCTCCATTATTAGTTAGTAGTGATCCAAGATATTAAAAACTCACCACTTCTTCCAATTTTTCCTCATTGATACTTATTTCAGCTGCCTTATTTGTTTTGTCAGTTGTCATCAATTTAGTTCTCTTCACATTAAGATAGAGGTTTTGCTCCTCACTATTCTTACAGACTGACATAATTAGCTTTTGCATTCATTTTTGTGTTGTGGACAGTAACAGAGTGTCATCAGCATATCTAATTTCTAGTATTTCATAACCTCCAATTGTTATGGCATCGTAATATTCTTTGTCTACATCCTCTCTAACATTCCTCATTATATTTTATGTATAGAAGTTAAATAAGTAAGGCGACTATATGTACTTCTGATGGACCCCTTGTTTTATATCAAACCAAGTTGTTGTTTCACCATTTATTCTCACTGCAGCCTATTGGTCTAGGTACGGTAGTGATGTTAATTGTATCAAATATGTTGGAAATCCCATTTTTTCCATTATTTCTGCTGTTGTACACATTAAAATGCCTTTGAATAGTTTATAAAAGATAAATATAGATTCAAATTAAATTCTCTGCATTTATTATTAATTTTATATTGAATATATGATCTATTGGTCCTCTTCCTTGCCTGAAATCAGCTTGGACCATATTGACTTCTTCTTCTATTTTCTTACAAAGTCTGCCCATTATGATTTTTAATAGAATTTTACTGGCATAACTAATCAGGGCTACAGTTCTGTAGTTTGTGCATAATTTCAGGTTACCCTTTTTTGGCAGAGGTATGAATACAGTTCTTTTCCATTCTTTTTGGCCAAATACCTGAATGCCATATCTTTTTACATAATGCATGATAGATTGTTGGACATTCCTTTCCTCCTGCTTTAATAAGTTCAGCTGTTATCTCATCACATCCGAGTGATTTACCATTTTTCACATTCTTTATTGCCCATAAAACTTCTTCAATTGTTGGTTCGGGTTCTTACTCCTCCAATAATTCGCACTGTTGATTTCTGCTTTCACAGTCAATTGTTTCATACATCTCTCTGCAATATTCCTTCCATCTTTCTAGAGTTTCCTCCATCTCTGTCAAGGTATTCCCCATCTCGTCACAAATTACACTTAGCTTAGGTGTGACATTTCTCGTCAATGTCTTCATTTCTTTAAACATTTCACTATCTCTTCCACACTTCTGATGTACTTTTATTCTTTCACAACAATCTTGTATGTATTGTTTTTTTGTCCTTTCTTATGTTTCTTCGCACTTCCTTTGTATTTATATTCCTCTTTGTTGCTGTTTGTCACTTTCCACTGCGTCTTTGTTTCTCTACATTGTTTTATCATTTTTTTTGTGTTTATTTACTGGAACCATGTCTTTAGCTGTTATTAAGATATCTCTGGCCTGCGTAGCCAGTTTATCTGGTGTCATCTCCTGTACAGCCATCAGGACTTCAAAATGGTTCTTCACTTCTATACCATATTGTTCTGGTATTTTTGTAAGATCAAAGCAGAGTGATCTTGATCCCCTAACTGTCTTTTTTATCTTTATCTTCTTTTGCTATTAATAACTCATGATCTGTGTCACTGTCTGCACCTGGTAGAATTTTTGCTGAAGTTATACTTGATCTCCACCTTCTTCACACTAAAATGTAATTTAATTGATTTTGGTTTTACCTAGAAAGTTAAAATTTGTCAAGATAAAATGAGCAGCCAAAACTATGAACCTCAGCTGGCCAAAATATTCTCATCATATGCAGCATTAACTGAAAGTTATGTATCACAGCTGTTGCAGATCCAGCTTCAATGAGCAGAAAGATACAATCAAAATTTGAGACAGAAAATACAAATGTATAGAGATCAGATCTTGAACTACAAACACAGTGTGCCTTTCTGCAATAGAGAATACCTGCTACCAGCAGTACGTAACTGCAGTACATACTGTCACTAATTATGTCATTGAAATATTGGCACTATAAACATAGTATGATATTACTGCAGCCAATTATGAGAGTAAAATACGAATTTCCACAAATAACCAACATTTGTCTGATTTACAAATGTGACATATGTGACAAGAGATAACATCAGAGATACGTAGTGCTGGTAACAAGTAACCTCTGTATAATATCAGACTTATGTATTGCTGCTAGTAAGTAATCTAGTGTTATTTTGAGAAAACATGGACACAAACAAATATGCACGCAAATATATATACACACACAAAGAGTTTTTCATTATTGCAAGCAAGTAATAACAGTTCCTGTGAAGATAGAGAGACAGAGAGAATAACTTAATGACTGATTAACTGACTGATTGATTGAACTTTATTAGGAAAGGATGAGGAATTAGGCATACAGGGCCCATATGACATTCTTCCATTTGTCTTTCATCACTCACTCTTCCTAAACATTCAGTTTAATCTGAGTACACAAAAACACAAGGAACATGTATAAAATGTAAAATAACAAAATAATTATCCTTATCCATACATTCACAAATACTGAATAACTAATACACTGGATTGACTTTATTCTCACACACATTTACAGTGAAATCATGTAACACTTTGAAAAAAAAATTGATGGATGGATAGAAAAAAAAATGATGGGTGGATGATTTGATTGGGTACACTGACCTATTTCACATTAAACTGTTTATAACTCAACATCAGATTGCCATACATAGTCACTAATTTGGTACTAGATGAATGTAACATGAATGCATAAAAATATAATGAACAAATTCAGACAGACAGAAGCATAAACAAAGGTTCACAAAAACAGGCAGAATTCAACTCCTTTTGCTGTAACAGGATAAATAGAATGTCCAGGGTCTTATGTTGTTCATTCCATGACTAGTTAGATCTGATAAGAGTGCACCAGACCCATGATTTCTTATCCCATATAATTTTATGTTGCCTACCCGAAACAGTTTTTATCTGTCTTAGTTAATGCTATCTGATCCAACTATCTTATATACTTAATGCCTACTTCCTGCCTTCTTGCCTGGATCCACTAACCTGCAGTATCACCTACCTTCCACTTCACCAGAGTCCTGATGTGGATTTACTGTAACTGGCTTTATTTTACTGTCCTTGTCATCATTGTCCTCAAACATGTATTCCTCTTTCTGACGCTGTCTTTGCCACTTCTGTAAGATGGCGGGTGGTTCAAAGCCAGAATATTCAAAGTCCTTTTCTACATAAAAAAGTGAGTAAAAATACAGCATGAGAAATATTTACACAACAAATTCTGCGCACATCAATAGTCTGTGTACATCAGCATTCCCAACCTCAGGTTGTAACCCAGAATAGAGTGGCAGAGGTCTGAGGTTGGGCCATAGGAAGATATATGAGAATTTCAATCTTTTTATCTTTTGGATGGGTCACGTACCACTGCTGAACTATAGTTACAGGTCACGTACCACTGCTAAACTATGATTGCAGGTCATGTACCACTGCTGATTTAAGGTTGTAGGTCACACACCATTGCTGGTTTATGTTTGCAGGTCATGTACCAGTGCATATTTATGTTTACAGGTCATGCATCATTGCTGATTTATTGTTGCAGGTCACATACTATTGCAGGTTTATGGTCACACTAAAAAAAGGTTGAGACCTACTGGCGTATACAGGAAAAATATGTGAAGAAGAAGTAAATCTTAAAAGATATGAAGTGAAAAAAAATAAATAAATAAAACTGAGCACATATAATGTCTGGCATAGAAAATGTCTAACTTCAGTTATCATAAAATTGTATTCTGTTCTGTGTGATTTACTGAATACTAACGTGCCAAAATGGCGCTAGAAAAGATGTATCTGTTGTGTTTAAAGGTCCAGGGGAACAACTGTGAATAAAAGTTAGTTGCTCTCTCTCTCAGGATCAGATTAGACAGATTGATTTGAGAGACTAGGATTTGTGTTCTGTGATACACTCAGAGAACAACACACCCAGGCACACTCCTTCTTCCACTGGACAACAACAGAACATCTGAACTTGATAATTCAAGCTTACAGCACAACAGTAACTCAAACGTAGGAACAGTCAAGAATGTAGTTCAAATTCAATAGATGACAAATTTATTGATGCAGAAGATGTGGATGATGTATATGACAATGACTGGAAAAACTGCTGTCAGACAGCAATGACAAAAAAGTGAAACATGAAAAACTTCCTGTGCATGCAGTCTGTGCCATAAGGAAGAAACATTTTACCAGCAAGCAATTAAAAAAAAAAATGCAGTTCTTACTAATGTCTGGAATGAATAACAACTTCCAGAATAACACTTCATCTTCCAGAATAATAAAACACAAACAGTAAGCTCTGGTCCTAGCAAGGACACTACAACATAATTCATATCATACTATTACAAACAAAACCTTGTCCTAAAAAGGACAACACAAGTGCTACTACACTCAACTAAGACATGACTGAATTCACTACAAAACTACTACTGACTTGCCTCTATCACACGATCCTCATACTCCGAATACAATCATCATAATCCTCTCAAATAAGCTCTGAGTTCTTTTATATAACCTGCATTTACTTTGCCATCCTTCCAGAACTTTCACTCCATGCAATTCACATTCAAGTAAAAAAAGATAAATGTTCTGAGCTTCACCAAAACACAAGATTCATAACTCCATGAAGTTGACAGGTCGTAAACAATATAACCTTGAACTTTCGTTCCTAAAACAAACAATTAAAACTCTAAAACTACATTTAGACTATTAAGTCAGCACAGATGTTAAGTCAACACAGATGTTAAGTCAACACAGATGTTAAGTCAACACAGATGTTAAGTCAACACAAACATTCCAATCATTGACACTTAAGAAACCTTCCCTAACAAAACTCATAAAAAGTCTCAAGAAATTCCGCTACCTGCTCAAAATTACTAGAGCCAAGAAAACTTCCCTCTCAGAATCCCATGCAAAATAACATTAAGTGATTACAATTTTGACTGCCATTACAGACACGGACAGGCTAAATTATGTGCTGAACTAGGTGAACTATACAAGGGAACTAGTGTATTTAGTTCAGATCTAAGGGACTTAAACATACATGACTCTACAATAATGTTTAATATTTCTGATCAGCAAAACAAATCGATCTTAAATGATCTCATCTAAACAGCCTGGTAAGTACTGTTACAATCACCTGCTGGGAGATAATAAACAAAGACTTTTTCTGCTATCCAAAGAAAACAGAAATAACATGACTGTGTTCTTCATTAAGCTAGAGACTTCATCATTATTCTAAAGGCATAGTGGCTGTTTTTGTAATTATGACACACTTATATTAGTTATCAGTTTGTGGTAAGGATAGATCGGGTATAAAATACAGTACATAAGCGTCAATACCCATAGGTATTAAGGAGAGATTAGATATAAAATACAGTACAGAAGTGTCAGTATTCAAATGTATTAAGATAGATCAGGTAGAAAATACAGTATGAAAAAGTCAGTATTCAAGCAAATGTAGAGAAAAAGTGATTTATAAAATGCCATAAGGATATGTCACTAATAAAATACAGTGTGTAATGAAATTCTCTCAAGAAGATAAGATTTGCCTCTACTGATTTTATGAGCTTATAGTGTTTTTGAGTTTCCTCTATCTTAACATGAAGAAAACTAAATTAATGACAACTGACAAAACAAATAAGGCAGTTGATATATTTATCAATAAGGAAAAATTGGAAGAAGTGGAGAGTTTTGAATATATTGGATTATTGCCATTAAGTTCTCAAGATTCTTGAAGGTTAATGCTGCTTTTGCAATTCTAATTCTAACTTCCTTTCTGTTGTCATTATTCTGGTCTATGTAGCTGCCGAGATATGCAAAATGGTTTACTTCTTCAACAACTGTTCCTTCAACATATATTTGTCCTTCATGGTTAATGAAAAGTTTCATTATTTTTATTTTATCCTTTTTTAATTTAAAGTCCTATTTTAGAAGCCATTGAAGACAGGGTATCTATTTTTACTTGGATTGATTTTACATTGTCACTGATAATAGTTATGTCATCTGCAAAATCTCTATCTTCCACTTTTGTCTCATGTACCCAATCAATGCCTGTTTTACCTATGTATAACAGTATATTAAATGATACAGGGAAAGTTAGACAACTCATCTGAGAATGGAAGAGTTGGTATAAAAAGAGCTATGTGCATAGAGTTCATTCCCTTCGTCTTGAATTTGCATGTGGGTCAAACATAACATATGACAAAGAAAAGTCGTGAGAGAAAGCAGTTGTTTTAGAAGTTAGTTGAAGTTTTAGCTTGGACAGAGTATGTCAGGTTAGCTTGTCTGTGACAAAATGTAGTTTTTGCGCTGTGTCTAGATAGTGTAGACTGTTAGAAATGTAGCTAGAAGTTCTGATGGCAGTGACATCTATGGACAGCTGTAACTTCCAGGAGTTTATTCTACATGTTGTCTGAGTGGAGATTTGTCCTGTCCTGAGTTTTTGGATATGTATGCACTATCAATCATGCCAGCATCATCATCGTCACCCTGTGCATCAATAAAATCTTTAATATAATTTACACAGCTGCTATTGTGTTGCCACTGAGAGAATGAACATTCCTGTGAAGAAGTATGAGTAGGTCTGTGAAACTGATAATAAAACAGGAGGAAAAAGAATATAATCTTGACTGTAAGCATTTCCACTAGTATAATATGTTCCAGCTATTATATTAGTGTGATAAACAGATAGGAAGTAGATTCATAGGTCTATCACAGAGATTTCATAGATCTGATTGATAACTGATACTGATTTATACAATTGACAGAGAGAGAAAAACTATTTCATGTGCAGCATTTTTTCATTATGAAGTCTATGGAAACTACAAAGATCAAGGGAGATAATATACATCTTTGTTTCATGCCTGTTTCAATCTGGAACCACCCGCTCATTCCTTCTGTTTTGACTGCACAAACATACCAATTGTAGAGGTCACTAATGATGTTGATAATCTTAGATGATATTCCATATCATCATCATCATCATCATCAGGTGCCGTGCCGACTGGCGTTGGCTATTATGCTTCTCCAGAGTACACGATCCTTCATGCAGGCCATCAGTTCAGTTGGTGATCTCCTCTCACACCATCCCGTCAGACTGTCCAGTATCATTTCTCTTGGTCTTCCTCTTGATCTTCTTCCTTCTGTTTTTCCTGTTGTTATAATATTTTCAATGCCCCCTCTTCTCATTGCATGTCCTATGAAAGTACATTGCCTCTCTCTTATCTTTCTGACAAGGGTTTTTGTCTCTCCAGCTCTTCTTATACATTCTTCATTAGTTATTTTTGCTGTCCAGGGGATTCGCAACATTCTTCTAATAAACCACATTTCTGCTGCTTCCAATGATTTTTGTGCAGACTTGCCTATTGTCCATGATTCACTTCCATATAACAAGATAGGTTCAATATAGCATTTTAGGACTCGTTTTCTAACATTCATTGATAAAGATGTGTTGGATAATATGTTTCTCATTCTTTGAAATGCAGTCTTTGCTTGACCTATTCTGTTCCTAATTTCTGTTGTGCATTTCCCATCTGAAGTTATTACTGCTCCAAGGTATTTTAATTTCTGCACCTGCTTTAGAATGGTTATGTTTAATTTAATACTGCATGCTGGTGGATTCTGTTTCTTAGATATAACCATAGTCTCTGTCTTTTTGATGTTCAAAGTAAGGCCTTTCTGTTCACTTTCTTTGCCCACTTTATCCAAGAGATTTTGCAGGTCTTGTTGGTTCTCAGCTATCAGTACTGTGTCGTCAGCATACCGAAGGTTGTTAATATTGTATCCTCCAATTTTTATGCCTGGTTCTGTGATGATTGTTCTTAGAATATTCTCGCTGTACAGAGAAAAAAGGTCTGGAGATAGTACACATCCTTGTCGCACCCCTTGTTTTATAGGCTGGTATTTTCCAATTCTATTTTCAACTCGAACTGCTGCTTCTTGCTGCCAGTATAGATGTTTTACAATTCTCAAGTCTTTGCCGTCTATATTGATGTCTTCAAGCATTTTAATAATTTCACTATGTTTCACCTATCTTCTGGAAACATACCAAGAAACCCAAGCAGCAATCATGGAAAGTCAATTAGGAAAAAGATCTGGTGGTGACGCCTCCAGGCCAGATAGATCTAATTTTAACACTGGGGAAGAGTGTGAGGCAGAGGTCGGTACTAGTAATTGTGATGACGGACAAAATCCTGACGATGTTACCAAGGAAAATCCCTGTATCAAACTAAAAAGAAAAATAAGAGTAGGAACATGGAATGTAAGAAGCATGTATGAGGGAAAATATCAAGTAATAAGTGACGAGATGAAAAGAACGGGGATACACATTTTGGGAATCTGCGAACATCGATAGAAAGGATCAGGACACTTTAAGAGCGTTAATGATAATATATTTATATATTCTGGCGGAGAAGTAGGAGGAAAGAACGGAGTGGCTTTTTATTTGGACAAATCAACATCAAAAGCATTACTAGGCTACAATCCAGTAAGTGATAGAATCCTAACAATCAGACTTAAGGGCATTCCTAGAAATGTAACAATCATCCAGATATATGCACCTACATCAGCAGCAGAAGAAGAGGAAGTAGAAAACTTTTATAACACACTGCAAACGACAATAGACCAGGTACGGAAAAATGATATTGTATTAATAATGGGTGATTTTAATGCAAAAATTGGTACAGAAAGAGCAGAAGATGAAGGACATGTTGTAGGGAAATTTAGCATAGGACATAGAAATGAGGCAGGTGACAATCTAATGGCGTTTTGCATGGAAAATGAGCTAATGATCGCTAACACACTTTTTAAACAACATCCAAGAAGACTTTACACATGGACATCACCTGATGGGAAAACCAGGAATCAAATAGATTACATTTTAGTGCAGAGAAGGTGGAGATCAAGCATAACATCAGCAAAAACTTTACCAAGTGCTTATTGTGACACGGACCATGAGTTATTAATAGCAGACATGAAGATAAAGATGAAAAAGATAGTTACAGGATCAAGACCACTCCGCTTTGACCTTACAAATATACCAGAGCAATACGGTATAGAAGTGAAGAACCGTTTTGAAATCCTGATGGCTGTACAGGAGGAGATGACACCAGATGAATTGGCTATGCAGGCCAAAGATATCTTAGTAACAACAGCTAAAGACATGGTTCCAGTAAAGAAAACACAAAAGAATAGATGGATCACAGCAGGTACACTAGAACTGATAAAACAATGTAGAGAAATGAAGACGCAATGGAAAGTGACAAACAACAACAAAGATAAATATAAAACTTTAACAAAAGAAGTATGAAGAAACATAAGAAAAGACAAAAAAACAATACATACAAGATTGTGGTGAAAGAATAGAAGAACATCAGAAGTGTGGAAGAGATAGTGAAATGTTTAAAGAAATGAAGACATTGACGAGAAATGTCACACCTAAGCTAAATGTAATTTGTGACGAGATGGGGAATACCCTGACAGAGACAGAGGAAATTCTAGAAAGATGGAAGGAATATTGCAAAAGAATGTATGAAACAACCGACTGTGGAAGCAGAAATCAACAGTGTGAATTATTATTGGAGGAGAAAGAACCCGAACTGACAATGGAAGAAGTTTTATGGGCAATAAAGAGTCTGAAAAATAGTAAATCACCAGGATGTGATGAGATAACAGCTGAATTTATTAAAGCAGAAGGAAAGGAATGTGCAACAATCTATCATGCACTATGTAAAAAGATATGACATTCAGGTGTTTGGCCAAAAGAATGGAAAAGAACTGTATTCATACCACTGCCAAAAAAGGGTAACCTGAAATTATGCACCAACTACAGAACTGTTGCCCTGATTAGTCATGCCAGTAAAATTCTGTTAAAAATCATAATGGGCAGACTTCGAAAGAAAATAGAAGAAGAAGTCAATATGGTCCAAGCTGGTTTCAGGGAAGGAAGAGGATCAAGAGATCATATATTCAATCTAAGATTAATAATAGAGAAATGCAGAGTTTAATGTGAATCTATATTTATCCTTTATAGACTACTCAAAGGCATTTGATTGTGTACAACACCAGAAACTTTGGGAAATAATGGAAAAAATGGGATTTCCAACACATTTGATACAATTAACATCACTGCTGTATCTAGACCAACAAGCAGCAGTAAGAATAAATGGTGAAACAACAAGTTGGTTTGACATAAAACAAGGGGTCCATCAGGGGTGCATATTGTCACCGTAATTATTTAACTTGTATACTGAAAATATAATGAGGAATGTTAGAGAAGATGTAGACAAAGAATATTACGATGCCATAACAGTTGGAGGTTATGAAATACCAGAGATTAGATATGCTGATGACACAGTATTGCTGTCCACAACACAAAAAGGAATGGAAAAACTAATTATGTCAGTCAGCAAGAACAGCGAAGAGCAGAACCTCTATCTTAATGCAAAGAAAACTAAATTGATGACAACTGACAAAACAAACAAGGCAACTGAAATATGTATCAATGAGGAAAAACTGGAAGAAGTGGAGTTTTGAATATCTTGGATCGCTACTAACTAATAATGGAGATACAATGAGGGAAATTAAAAGGAGGACATCTGTCACTCTTCAGAAAGTAAAACAAATAAAGAATCTGTGGAGAGGAGCAGACAGAACCACAAAAATAAGATTTTTAAGGGCATGCATCTTTCCCATCACAACATATGCCTGTGAGACCTGGACACTTAACAAAACAGCTGAGAAACACATAAATGCCTTTGAATGTAAATGCTACAGAAGAGTTCTCCAAATATCGTGGACACAAAAAAGAACAAATATATCTATACTACAAGAGCTTAATATTGAAGAAGGCTGGCTAGTGAAGAGGATTAAAGAGAGAAAACTGAAATATTTTGGACACATTAAACGTCATGATGGTTTGGAGAGGGCCGTATTGGAGGGATACATGATGGGAAGAAGAAAAAGAGGAAGACCAAGACGAAGATGGCTGCAAGACATCGTTGACGATCTGGAAATGGATGCAACAGCAGCAGGCCATCTTGCTCACAACCGAGAGGCCTACAGGAGTGCTGTTTGGGAGGCAAAGTTCCGCAAGGGACATGCAAATGAATGAATGAATGAATTCACCTTGTCAAATGCCTTGGTGTAATCAATGAAGCATAAGTAGAGATCTTTCTGTACTTCTAAAGCTCTTTCTGTTAGTGTTCGTAAAGCATAAATGGCATTGTGTGTTCCCTTTCCTTCAACAAATCCAAACTGTTCATCTGCTATTTCCATTTTTATCTTTTTCCTTGTTCTTCTCATAATGATTCTCAGAAGTAGCTTCGTTATGTGACATGAGAGGCTGATAGTCTGGTGGTCGTCACATTCCTTTACACCTGGTTTCTTTGGTAGTGCTATAAACGTGGATTTAATCAGGTCACTGGGAATATAACCACTGTTGTAAATATCATTCAGTAACTTGGTTATTATTTTTATTCCTGTCTCCTCTAGTGCCTCTATTTCTTCTATTGTTATATTATCAGGCCCAGTCACTTTTCCTTTCTTCATGTGTTTGATGGCATCTATGATTTCATCTTCAAGTATTGGCGGTCCATCACAGTTTTCAGTATCTGGTGTTAATTCTGGTCTTTCTCCTCCATATAGCTCACCGATATACTCTGTCCACCTGTCCACAATGTCTTCTTTTCCCATTAATATATTCCATATATTCTTAAAATTCTCCACAATGAATCTCTGTGTATGCTATCAAATGCCTTTTTAATGTCTATGAAGTTCAGGATTAATGGTTTCTGCTTTTCAATATGTTCTTCAAGTATTATTCTTAGAGTAAAGATCTGGTCAAAACAGCTTCTCCTATTTCAAAATCCTTCTTGTTCTTCTCTCATTGCAGTATCCACCGTATCTTGAATTCTATTCAGAATAACTTTGCAAAATACTTTTCAATGTTACTCATCTCCAGTTATTGCAATTACTAAGGTTGCCTTTTTTGAGATATTTTAACAATGATTCCTTTTTTCCATTTAGAAGGGACCTTCTCTTCTTTCCAAACTTTATTAAACATTCTTTATAGTTAGCTCATACTGTCACTGTTAATAAAAAATAAGGAAGACCAAAGTGAAGATGGCTGCAAGACATCGTTGATGATCTGCAAACAGCTTTTAACATTTTGGCTGTTATTTCATCTTCACCTGCAGCTTTGTTGTTAGCCATTAGATTCATTGCTGTTTCAATTTCATGCAATGTAATTTCATCTAGGCTGACATTTAGTTGTGGGACTGATAAATTGGTTTTAAGATTTATTAATTCATTTCAGCATGGTCGAGTAATTATTTCTTGGAAATATTAGACCCATCTTTGCTTTTGGTCTTTACTTGATGTTAATAGGGTGTCAGTTTTGCTAAGAATTAGTCTTTCTTTAGATGCAATAGTACCTATTAGCCTCTTTTGTGTGTTATATAGAGTTTAGCTGTCTCCTGTTTTTGCTACCTTCTCTGCTTCTCTTCCCATATTGTCCATGTATTCTCTTTTATCCCTTCTAGCAGAACTTTTTATTTTATTGTCTAGTTCTTTGTATGTTGGTTTTGCTAAATTTTTTCCAAGATCTGTTTTTACATTCAACATGGCTAATTTTGGCTGCTTGTCTTTCATGTATGTATTTCCACGTGTTATCTAATATCCATGCTTTTCTACTTGTTTTTTGCAGTCCAGCACCTGTTCTTGCTGCTGTGATTATGGATGTGCTGTAAGAATTCTTAAATTCATCTATATCTATCTCCTCTACCTCACTGAGTACAGTGATCTGTTTAGTAAGTTCCAGAGTGAAATTATTCTTAGTATTTTTATCCTGTAGACTATGACTGTTTATCTTTCTGAGCACTGTTTTCTTGTGTTGGTTTTTCAGTTTTAGTCTTATTTTCTCTATACACAAATTGTGATCACTGTTGACATCTGCACCTCTATATGCTCTTACATCTATCAGAGATGTTCTGAACTGCTTTCAAATACAAAAATGATATATCTGATTTCTGGTTCTATCATCTGGACATATCCATATTGTTTTATGTATCTCTTTGTGTGGAAATATTGTTCCTCCAGTGACTCTTATCAGTAACAATGTGAATTTCATGCAAGAAAAAACAGATAGCCTGTCTTCACTGGCTAGTAAAATAGGACTTGAAACTAACAAGGACAAAATAAAAATAATGAAACTTTCCATTAATCAAAATGGAAAAATACACACAGAAGGGACAGATATTGAAGAAGTCAATCAGTTTGCATAGCTTGGCAGCTACATAGGCCAGGATGGTGATACCAGTAAGGAAGTTAGAAATAGAATTGCAAAAGAAGCATCGATTTTCAAGAATCTTGAGAACATATGGAATTCAAAAGTTATATGCACAAAAACCAAGTTAAGACTAAACAATTCAAATGTAATATCCACACTCATTTATGCACGTGAAAGGTGAAAAAAAAAAAACTAAAGAAATAGACAAGAAATTAGACTCTTTTGAAAACAAATGCCTAAGGAAAATACTCACCATCAAGTGGAATGAATTCAAGAACAATACAGAGATAAGACAGATGACTGAACAACAACAAATCTCATGGGTGATCAGGAAAAGGATATGGACCTATGTTAGTCACGTGATGAGAAGAAACAGTCAGAGAATCCCAAAACATGCTATCAAGTGGAACACAACAGGCCAAAGAGAAAGAGGCAGACTGCATGAAACTCTGAAGAGGACATTGTTAAGAGAGGCCAAATTAACAGGCATAAAATCCCTTGATGAGTTTGAAAAGGTCGTCGAGGCCAGGAAAAATTGGTGAACTAACATGCGAGCCCCATGTGACGTTTAACGGCATGAGAAGGATATAAGATAAAAATGACCACGCCCTCTGTTAGGCATAGTTCAATTAATCTTTCTTCATTCTGATTTTACTGTATCAATCCCTTCTTTCCCCGTTACTTTTCAACATCGATGTTATCTTTTCCTACCTTGATGTTGAAGTCTCCCATGACAATTAACTCCTTCCGTGCCGGGCGTCAATTTTTTGACACTTGTTGACGCTTGGTTTGTTTCAATAAAACAACCGGTGTAACATTTAGATTGTACATATTTCGTCCGCGTTTCCAGTGACATTTTTCAAAATGGTGAAAGAGTCCTTAGATACAAGCAATGCCGAGCAAGAAAAAGGATGAGAAACATGGAAATTTTTCAATTTTTGATGACATAGATAGGGGTATGGACATGGCCTGTGACCACCCCGCTGCTCTTGAATGTATCCCAAGTAGATCTAGACATATTTAGACGACTGGAGAAGTAGTTAGAAGGTTATTTCAGACATTAATTTAGCGAGAATGCAACATAGAATCACAATACGAGATCGACAAGTAGATCTAGACATCTCAGATGGTAAGTAGTGCATATCTAGACCTAGCCAATGGTGAGCTGGGCACAGTCACTGTCTAAAAACATCACATTACTTCTTTTTTCCTAAAAAACTCTGCATTTATGAAATTTTTATTCATTTAGTTATACTTTGAAAGATAATAAGTATATGGAAGTACATGGAAATACTGTTTTCTATTCCATTTTATAACTATACCCCCTAACATATCAAGACCCGCGCTTTTACTCTGGCACTCCACTACACGTCTGTGTTTCTTCCTGCGGCACAGAAAGAGTTAAGATGTCGTGTTTAGGAACTTTGTTAATGAGTTGTTATAGCTGGTAATAGAAGTTGTCTTTTATTTCGTCATCTGCATTGTTTGTGGGTGCATATCACTGTATGATTGTCACTCTTCTGTGCCTTATTTTGTATCTTGTTTTTAATATACGACTGTTCACTGGTTCCCACTCTTTAAGGCTCTTTACTGCTACAGTGGACATAATTATACCCACTCCTATGTGATATTTCCCATCTTCTCTGCCTGAGTGTATGATTAACTTATAGTTTTCTGCAGATCTTTTTTCCTGCTTCTTGCCATCACATTTCACTGTTGTCCACTATGTCTAGGTGATATCTATGTTGATGTCAAAAAACAAAGATGAACAACCACATTTGTGAGAGAAATTGGTGCCTATGTCAGTAAACAACAAAGAAGAGGAAGTGCTCTAAACCTATGAAGTGCTCATAGGTACTCCATCTCATCCTTGGAAGGATGGATTTCAGTGTGGTGAACAAATGTTACATGGTTATCATTACTGCACTCTACACTTTATGGGCTCTCTGATCTCTTAGAAGGATGGATGTCAGTGTGGTGAACAAATACTAGAAGTTTGCACATTGCATTCTAAACAAGTGCACTGATCTTCTCCTTAGAATGATGAATCTCCATATGTAAACTCCACAGCATAACTGAGAGACCTGATCAAATGGAATCCAACAAGCTGAAATAAAATCTACCATCTTTTGATATAGTATCAGTCTGGCCATCCTGGCTCCTGGTCCCATCTATTTCTGAGAAAGTTTTTTTTTAAAATAACATTAGTTTACTCAACTTAATGTCACAGGTATATTTACTCAACTTAATGTCACAGGTATATTTACTCTGCTTAATGTCACAGGTATATTTACTCTACTTAATGTCACATGTATATTTACTCTACTTAATGTCACAGGTATATTTACTCAACTTAATGTCACAGGTATATTTATTCTAGTGTGCGTCACTTGGAACAAAGACATTCATTGACTTTTCATCACAAGTTTAACAAGCATACATCAAGGCCAGCCCCTTTACATGGGACACAAGTCTGCATCGGAAACAATATCCATATGAAATACCTCTACACACAATTAAAATTCATGAGCTTTATCATTACATCTTTACAAGACCACAATGACAGCTACAAAACATGAATGGACAAACCTTCTAGAAGGTGCTTCTGTTTGTCTAGAGTGGAACTTGAAATAGTATCTGTCTCTTTGTTCCCATCTGAGGAATAAGTCTGGGCATACAGACAGCAGACATGTTAATTGATCATGATAATTGCACATAATCATGTTAGCTGACCATGATAATTGCACATAATCAAGTTAGCTGACCATGATAATTCCACATATCATGTTAGCTGACCACAATAATTCCACATAATCAAGTTAGCTGACCATGATAATTCCACATAATCATGTTAGCTGACCATGATAATTCCACATAATCAAGTTAGCCGACCATGATAATTGCACATAATCATGTTAGCTGACCATGACAGTTGCATATAATCAAGTTAGCTGACCATGACAGTTGCACATATCAACTCAGTTGATCATGATAATTGCATTTAATCATGTTAGTTGACAATGATAATTGCACACAATCATGATTTATTTTTTTTATCAGTCTGCTTATACCATTTGCTCACAGGGAGTTTCACACATTGGTCCAGAGCAAGACTAGGGGTTGGGGGGGGGGGAGGTTTGCTGTTATGTTATGTTTACTCAGTGTGTCTTTCAAGTTAGCTGAGCATAATTGCACATAATCATTGTCAAGATGCATCATGAGACTATGATAATCAGACACAAAGAAAAAAATTAGTGTGATTATGAGAATAAAATCAAAACAAATTAATATGACTATCATAATTATTTTTAAAAATGTTAAGAGTAGGATGCGCAAAGAAGTACAGAATTCTTTCATCTCTCTTCTGAAAGAATTTCATCCCTCTTCTCTTAACATTTTCTATACTCAGTCATGCACTATTTTACACCTTTCAGAACATATGCATCCTCACCCTGGTAACAGACATTTCTTGTTTACATTAATGATGCTGAAAAAGGGACACCTCACAGCGCTCTCAATTATTCAATTTAATTTTAAAAGTTTTATTTTGTATTTTTCATTCATTGTTTCTTTTTTTTTTTTTTTTTGTTATTTCATTAACTTATTTTAATGTAATCCTGTACTTTGTCTTCCCTATCTTATTCTTTGTCCTGTTTGTTATTGTCTGATGAAGGCAAATGCTGAAATGTCACAACTTTGTATTCGTTAAATAATAAAGCTGTTCCTACTTTTTTCTAGTTTATACACTTTGGTATCACAGATTTACTGCAGTGCTTTGTGTATAGTTGTATACTTATACACTATTTATCATGTCTTTTAAACATATAAACGAGTTATATATACACACACACATGCACATATATATATATTATATAATATATATATATATATATATATATATATATATATATAATATATATATATATATATATATATACACACATACACATGGATTTCTTCTGAGTCTTACATTGATTTATTGTCCAGGCTATGTGGAAGTCAGAAGTAATGAGACTGTAGATAGGTCAGCTAGTACTGCTAAAATTACTAACACAGCAACTTTGGACAAAGATGCTCTCTTCACTGCTATGCTAATTGTGTTGCAACACAAATGAGCATCAAGATAATATTTACATCAAGTGAATGAAGGGCAACATGGAATACAACTAAACAAGATGAAAACCAAATACATCATCATCATGTACCTTCTTCAGAATGAAAGTTGGTGGTAATGAATCTTCAGTGTCCTCACCTTGATGGTGCAATAATTCAGCCAGGCACAATAATGGATGATAAGAGGTAACAAAGAAATCTACACATTGTTTAACTCTCGGCTTAAAACAGTTATTATGAAAAAAACAACAGACAGAGGTTTGGCTCTGGCATTTAGAGAGAAAGGAGGAGGATAGATAAAGATGGCCTATACAGAAGTGATGAAAGGAGACACAGACCAAGAGACAATGATGGTGGTGAGACAACCAAAATAAGATATATGTGCTCTTGGAATCAATAATTGGCATGAAAAGATCTAGAACAGAGAGGAATGGAGACATGTTTTCTACAGCAATGAGCCTCAGTGGTTTGGAAAGCTAATTAATTCAGCAGCTGCTCAAAGAAGAATAAGAATGAAGGTCTGACTGTAACAAAGGGATTGGGATGAGCACAGGCCCTTGCCAAGCTGACAGTAGGTCCAAGCCGAATGGGAAATATAGGATCTATTTCGAGTTGCTCATTCAGTACTTTCAGTACTTTTGTAATCAGTGTATATAATTTATGTATAGCTATTTATTTAATAATTATCATGGGTGATCAGGAAAAGGAGATGGACATATACTGGTCACTTGATGAGAAGAAATGATCAGAGAATCCCAAAGCAAGCTATCAAGTGGAACACAACAGGCCATATAAAAAGAGGCAGACCGTGTGAAACTCTGAAGAGGACATTGTTAAGTGAGATCAAATTAACAGGCATAAAATCCCTTGATGAGGTTGAAAGACTCGCCGAATACAGGAAAAATTGGCGAACTACCTTGTGAGCCCTATGTGACGTTTAACGGCATGGGAAGGATATAAGATAATTGTAGGTACATCCTTCCTGTGCCACTAAATGTCACACAGGGCTTACCTGGTTGCTTGCGAAGAATTCCTGTTTTCACCAAGCTTTTCAACCTCATCAAGATATGTTATTCCTAGTAAACCAGCCTCTTTAACAACGTCCTCTTTAGAGCTTCCCGTGGTTGATTGTAGGTTAAACCCATACTTAAATAACCATACGTAAATTATTGTAGGTATTATTGTAGGTTATTAAAAACTGCTCAGGTAATCTGAGAAATGGACAGATATCACCTAGATGTACTGGGCATCAGTGAAATGCGATGGCAAGAAGCAGGGAAAAGATCACCAAAAAAACCCAGGCAGAGACAATGGGAAATACCAAGTAGTGGGTATAATTATGTCCACTGTAGCAGAAAAGAACCTTAAAGAATGGGAACCAGTGAATAGTCATATATTAAAAGCAAGATACAAAATAAGGCATGAAAGAATGACAATCATACAATGATATGTGCCCACAAACAATGCAGATGATGAAATAAAAGTTTATTTCTATCACAAACTATAACAAATCATGAACAAAGTCCCTAAACACAACATCTTAATTTTCATGAGAGACTTCAACATCAAGGTAGGAAATGATAACACCGACATTGAAAAGGTAATGGGGAAAGAAGGAATTGATAAGGTAAATCAGAATGGAGAAAGTTTAATTGAACTATGTCTAACAGAGGTCATGGTCATTGGAAGAACAATATTTCCACACATAGAGATACATAAAATAACATGGATATCTCTAGATGATAGAACCAGAAACCAGATAGATCATTTTTGTGTTATAATGCAATTCAGAACATCTCTGATAGATGTAAGAGCATACAGAGGTGCAGGTGTCAACAGTGACCACAACCTATGTATACGGAAAATAAGACTAAAACTGAAAAAAGCCAGCCAAGAAATCAGTACTCAGAAAGATAAAAACCCACAGCCTATAGGAATAAAATACTAAGAGTAATTTCAATCTGGAACTTACCAATCAGTTTGCAGCACTCAGTGAGGTAGAAGAGATAGATATAGAGGAAATTTGGAATTCTTACAGCACAGCCACAACCAAGGCAGCAAATCAAGTGCTGGACTGCAAAAAAAAAACAAGTAGAAAAGCACTGATATCAGATGACACATGGTACAAACATGAAAGACAAGCAACCAATTAGCCATGTTGAATGTAAAGACAGATCTTGGAAAAGATTTAGCAAAACTAACATACAAAGAACTAGACAATAAAGTAAAAAGTTCAGCTAGAAGGGATAAAAGAGAATACATGGACAATATGGCAAAAGAAGCAGAGAAGCAGCAAAAACAGGAGACAGCAAAACTCTATATAAAGAAACAGACAAGAAATTAGACTCTTTTGAAAACAAATGCCTTAGGAAAATACTCTGTATAAAGTGGAATGAATTCAAGAACAACCCTGAGATATGACTTATAATCAAACAACAACCATTCTCATGGGTGATCAAAAAAAAGAAGATAGACATATGTTGGTCATGTGATGAGAAGAAACAATCAGAGAATCCCAAAACAAGCTATCAAATGGAACATAACAGGCTGAAGAATAAGAGGTCAACCACGTGAAACTCTAAAGAGGACACTGTTAAGAGAGGCCAGTTTAGTGGGCATAACATCCCTTGATGAGGTTGAAAAGCTCGCCAAAAAACAGGAAAACTTGGAAAACTACCATGTGAGCCCTATGTGATGTTTAATCGCACTGGGAGGATGTAGGATTATTGTAGGTTCATGGCATCTGTGCCCTCCCCCACCCCAGCCTGGACATGTCCACTTATAGGACATCCTAGACAATTTGTTTGACTGAAAGCAATTTCTCTTCAATAATTGCTACACTGAGTAAAGGAACAGACATGAATGTACTAGGAAAAAAGTGGGAACAGTTTTATTACTTAACCATCACAAAGGTGTGACGTTTCGGCATGAGCTTTAATCATACAAGCACAAACAGGACAAAGAATTAGAGAGAAGAGATAAAGTATAGATTCACAAGAATCCTATGTTTAAAAAAAAAATTAATAAATAAAATGAACAGAGTTTGAATCAACTGGAAACTTTTCTGAATTTTCAATCACAAATTCCTGAAATATGGAGCATCTCCGACATACTACAGAAATGCGTCCATTGCTACGTTCAAAATGTGATCATTCAAAAATGTACAGAAATGTGCATGCTGAAGCATAAAGAATATTTAAATAGAGACTTGTGATGTGTGATAAGTGGATCTATCTACATGAATGCTTAGTGGAGAGGGATTATAACTGTGAAAGAGGAGAATGTTATGTGTAGCCAAATAACGAGTTGAAACCATGTGGTTCAAGCATCCCACAGTCCTGAAGCCTGTAAGAACTCCATCCCATACTCTCAACTCCTCAGTCTTTGCCACACATGTCAAGATAACTTGGACTTTATAGATCAGTACAACAAATTATTGGAATTTTTCCATCATCGCCACTACCAAGAAAATGTCCTTTGTGAAGCTTTTAACGATATCCAACTAGAGAGCCACAAAGAAGCATTCAGAAAATAGCCTGTTACTCCATCTGACAGAGTTAAGTTAGTACTTCCTTTCCACCCTCATGGTCAGATGGTTAAGAAAATTCTTTATTGTCATCTGCCACTAATCCAACTCGACTCTGACACCCATGACATTTTCTCTGATCCACCTCTATTAGCATACAATTATGAGCCAAATCTTAAGGATATCCTAGTCCACAGCCACTTGAGGTGTAACCTTGCATATGTTGGCACCAGAAAATGTAACCATCCTCGCTGTTACCTGCCCTGTAATTTGGGAAACAAAAACAATCACCTTTCCTAAAACTATCCTCACTCTTTATGAGGGATTTACATGCGAGTCCCGTAATGTAATATGTGTCATCATATGCAAAAGATGCAGGATAACTTATATTGGTGAAACTGGCCTCAGATTAGGGGGCCACAGACAGAAACATCTGTACGATATCACCCAGCATGCTTTGAAACCAGTCTTGAATCATTTCAATGGCCCCAACCACTGAGGCAAATCTGATTTTCTGGTAACAGCCATCAAACAATGTCATGCAGATGACACAAGCCACTGGCACTTGAGAACTGCTACATTCAGGACTGTGGGATGCTTTGAACTTGTTATTCAGCTACATATTACATTCTCCTCTTTCACAGTCATAATCCCTATCCACTAAGCATTCATGTAGATATATCCACTTATCACACATCACAAGTCTCTATTTAAATATTCTCTATGCTTCAGCACGCGCATTTCTGTACATATCCGAACTAGCACATTTTGAACATTGCAACAGGTGCATTTCTGTACATGTTAAAGACGCTCCATATATCACGCATTTGTGATTGAAATTCAGAAAAGTTTCCAGCTGTTTCAAGCTAAGTGCTCTATTCATTTTATTTATTTATTTTTTTAAACATAGGATTCATGTGAATCTATACTTTATCTCCTCTCTCTAATTCTTCATCCTATCTGTGCTTGTATGATTAAAGCTCATGCCGAAATGTCACACCTTTGTGATCGTTAAGTAATAAAGCTGTTCCTACTTTTTTTCTAGTTTATACATTTTTGTATCACAGCTTTACTGCAGTGCATCGTGTATAGTTGTATACTTATACACTAATTATTGTCTCGGACATAAATATGTTCAAAATGCAATGATTCTGATTCCTATTACTAAACATACTAACATCATTTCTATAGCTTTCTATGTCCCAGAATTCCCTTCAGAGACTGCAGCTAGACAAGAATGTTTACACACAGTTTTTAGACTTGCACTTTAAATTTGTTCTTTTTTGTTTTTCTTTTTCTTAACCATCAAAGACTGTTTACTTGAGAATTAAACAAAAAGATCTTTTGACACAAGAGAATGCAAAGACAGAGACCTGTTAAAATTAGAGATCACAAATATGGATAATATAATAAAATAAAAGACTACAAACATGGATAATATCACAAAAAGATCACAAACACAGATAATATAATAAGAGGTGACAAACACAGATGTGGCAAAATAAGAGATGACAAACACAGATATGACAAAATAAGAGATTACAAACAGATAGTATGACAAAATAAGAGATGGCAAACATAGATAATATGACAAAATAAGAGATCACAAACACAGATATTACAAAAAATAAGAAATCATAAACACATAATAAAATAAAGAGTTCACAAACACAGATAATGTGACAAAATAAGAGATCACAAACACAGATAACATAATAAAATATCACAAAAACAGACAATATGACATAACAGATGGCAAACACAGATAATATAACAAATAAGAGATCACAAATGATAATAATGTATAAAATAAGAGATGGCAAACACAGATAATATAATAAAATAACATGTGACAAACACAGATAATGTGATGCTCTGATGGAACATCAGACGAACAATGCAGAAAAGAACACAGTGACTCTGGACCCAAGCGAATGTCCTAGATTCAGCATAATAACATGATATATTCCACCTTCCCCTACCCAAAGAAATGCAAGTAATCGTTATTTTCACTTACTCACAATCAGCCTTTGCCCTAGAGACAACATAATAAAAAAATATACCTCCCTTTCCCAAGACATTGTTATTTTCATTTACAACCAGCTCAGATAGAAGAAGAAGTCAATATAGTCTAAGCTGTTTTCAGGCAAGGAAGAGGATCAAGAGATCATATATTCAATATAAGATTAATAACAGAGAAATGCAGAGAGTTTAATGTGAATCTATATTTATCCTTTATAGACTACTCAAAGGCATCTGATTGTGTACAACACCAGAAACTTTGGAAAATAATACAAAAAATGAGTTCCAACACATTTGATACAGTTAACATCACTGCTGTATTTAGACCAACAGACAGCAGTAAGGATAAATGGTGAAACAACAACTTGGTTTGACATAAAACAAGGGGTCCGTCAGAGGTCCATATTGTCGCCTTACTTATTTAACTTGTATACTAAAAATATAATGAAGAATGTTAGAGAAGATGTAGACAAAGAATATTACGATGCCATAACAACTGGAGGTTATGAAATACCAGATCAGATATGCTGATGACACAGTATTACTGTCCACAACACAAAAAGGAATGGAAAAACTAATTATGTCAGTCCGTAAGAACAGCAAAGAGCAAAACCTCTATCATAATGCAAAGAAAACTAAACTGATGATAACCAACAAAATGAATAAGTCAGCTGAAATATGTATTAATGAAGAAAAATTGAAAGAAGTGGAGAGTTTTGAATATATTGGATCACTACTAACTAATAATGGAGATACAATGAGGGAAATTAAAAGGAGAACATCTATTGGTCTTCAGAAACTAAAACAACTAAAGAATCTGTGGAGAGGAACAGATAGAACTAAAAAATAAGATTTTTAAGGGCATGCATCTTTCCCATCACAACATATGCCTGTGAGACCAGGACACTTAACAAAACAGCTGAGAAACACATAAATGCCTTTGAATGTAAATGCTACAGAAGAGTTTTTCAAATATCATGGACACAAAAAAGAACAAATATATCCATGCTACAAGAACTTAATATTGAAGAAGGCTGGTTAGTAAAGAGGATTAACTCTTCCCGTGCCAGGGATCCCGATCAGGACCCTTCCGCTTTGTCACATTTTTGCCAAGGTCCCTGATAGGGACCCTAGCTTCGTTTTAATCAAAACCCGGTGTAACTTTTGATTGTAAACAGTGTAATACACATGTCTAGTGACCTTTGTCACCATTTTGAAAGCATCATGACAACGGGGGTCAAAATACAGCTTTCGATCGAAAAAGATCAATTTTTTGTGACTTTGGAGGCAAACATATCCCTCTACAACTAGACCATTATTTGTGAATGTACCCCAAGTAGATTTAAACTATTAGATGGACTGGAGAAGTAGTTAGGTTATTTCTGGTATTATTTTAAAGTGAACATGCAACATAACCACACGAGATTGGATAAAATGACAAAGTCGATCTACACATCGCTGGTCGATTGATGCCAGTCCTAAACCTATCCGGTGGACAGTAACACACAATTATCAGCTAAAATCATCACACTACATCTTTTTTCCTAAAAAAAAACTCTTCATTTGTTAAATCTTCTTACATTTATAGCTGTTTGGAGGCATAATACTCATACTTCTAATGTGGAAATAATTATTTAAAAATTATCCCCTATAAAGACCTGCTCTTTTTGTCTGGCACTGAAGGGAACGTCTGTGTTTTTCCCTCCAACATGAAAAGAGTTAAACAAAGAAAACTTAAATATTTTGGACACATTAAACGTCATGATAATCTAGAGAAGACCATCTTGGTAGGGTACATAATTGGAAAAAGAAAGAGAGGAATATCAAGGTGAAGATGGCTGCAAGACATCATTGATAATCTGCAAATAGATGCATCAGCAGCAGGCCATCTTGCTCACAACTGAGAGGCCTACAGGAATGCTGTTAGGGAGGCAAAGTTCCCCCTGGGACATGCAAATGAATAAATGAATGAATGAACAGTCAGCTCACATTAAAGAGCAGCTATGGGAAATTAGAAATCACCTTCAAATGGGGTCTTGAGAAGAGCAGACTTATTTCTATACCTCCAATCTGAATATAATTCAATTGTTCCATTTTTAAAAAAAAATCCTCAGTGACTGATTTGTTGAATTAATAACATTTACTCTCTCTCCCCCATATAACATTATATGTCTACTCATAGTGAAAAGTAGTCATCTGAACATATGAAATATAAATGATGAACATAATCATGTTTACCAACAACATTTGTGTCTGCAACAATCCATGATCTACTGATGTGATTTCATCATCTTCTTCATTGCTTGATGATGTAAACTCCTCAGTATCATCTGGTAAGTTAAAAGAAGAAAAAAAATTTATGTTTGAAACTGATAGTCACCTAATTCAGTAGGTTATTACTGTAAAACATTGACTAAGCATATACGTCAGCACACATACTCACAAAATATTTGCCAAAATTTTAGTATAAAAATGGAAGGTTTACATTTTTTTTTTTATAAAATAGTTTGCACCTATCCAATAAATTAAATTGTTCACCTATAAAGAAATAACATAAATATATATTTCACCTGAAAAGATAAAAACCCCTGTGGGTTAAAATCATATTATGCTGTTTTTGGATAGTGAAAAATAAAGATCTGTAATGTATTCTGCAGAAATATGTGAACAAATGACAGTTTGTAGCTACAAAAGTTTCATTACCGTCCTCTGGTTGTCGCATAATTTCCAGTTCTATAAAACCTACTCCAACAGCACTGGAAATTAATTCTCCAATTTCATGTGTGCTCATGGCCAAGACATCCATTTGATTGACAGCCAAAACAGCGTCTCCAACTTTCAGATCACATATATCGGCACCGCTCCCTGGTTATAAATAAGTAAAACTTATTCATATATATAAAACTTATTCATGTTTACAATGAGCATCAGATTGTGCTGTTACTGCAATACAAGTATAAGAAATAACAGAATGTGCATTAATGCACTACAGTAACAGGCTGTGATGTTTCAGCAATACAAGTAAAACAAATAACAGAATGTGCTGTTAATGCAAATAAATGTTGTGGGCTGTACATGGGAAAATTTATTGTGTGCTATGTACAAGAAAAAATATTTGCTCCTATCCAGATATACGATAGCAGAGTGGATAAAAGCAAATGTGGAGAATGTGTTACTAATGTGCTAACAATGCCACATCAAAAAATAGTTATAATAATTTCTGTTAGCTGCATACTCAAATACATTCAGCAATACATATCTAATTACAGTCAGTATATCACACCCACCCATGGTCAGAAAATTGCATCCAACTACTGTTAGGACATTGCAGTCAGCAATTTACATGCTACTATGGCTAGCATGTGACATCGAATTACAGTCAGCAGACTGCATCTATGATCAACACACTACACCCAAATAAGGTCAGTACACCACATGCAACTATGGCCAGCATATCACATAAAATTATGGTCAGCACACCAAATCCAATTTCAGTCAGTACATCATACTGAATTTCAATAAGTGCATCATATTGAATTTCAATAAGTGCATCATATTGAATTTCAATAAGTGCATCATACTGAATTTTATTCAGTACATCAAATCCAATTTCAGTCAGTACATCATGCTGAATTACAGTGAGCACATCACATGAACTATGGTTAGAACATCAACCTTGAAACAACCTAGTCTTCTTTAATCATTTTTCACATAAAAACATATGTTCTCCTAATGACAATTTTCCATTTTATTTCTTCTTTCTATTTTTTTAAAAGAACTACAGCTCTTAATACCTCTATTCTACTGGTGTCAGCTTTGCTATTGTTATCATCATAATTATCTCAAAAAAATTAACTCAGTCTGGCCAATTAAGTAATGATTTTATCTTTGTATCTACTCAGAGTTCAAGTAAACTGTGGCACCTCATTTCTCATCTAACTAAATGCCTCCTGACTTTCACTATAACCATAAGCTGTGAAGAACTCTTGTGTTTCAAACACATAAATATTCATACCTATTTTTATTCACTGTACTAGAGACAGCACTTACATGGCCAACATCTTGAATTTTTAAGTAACTGGGCACAGAATGAACAGATGATGGTTGTGGTGCAGGTGATGCATTCACATTTCTCAATGATGATGGTGTTGTATCTGCAGTATTATCTGATGAAACTAATGATGATGCAGCTTCTGTTGATATAAAAGGTGCAGATCTTTCAGAAGCACAGACTCCAATTTCTTGCAATTCATCCCCACCATTAGAGTCACTGCCATATGAGTGGTCACCACCAAGTTGGTGGAAAGATGATTTTCTCATAGCTACATGTTCAAACACGCTTTTTCTAGCTTTCATATCAATAATCTCATTGAATCCTTGTTTAGGGATGTTTGTTTTTCCTGAAGACTCCTCAAAATTCTTCAGAATACTTCCAATTTTACTGTGTGACCTAGAAGCAAAGTGTTGGATGCTCTTTATTTCAGTACCATCTTGTTCTAATAGGATCTTGCTCTCTATTTCCTTGTTTTTGTGGGTGACTTTGGTGTCCCTGATTTGGGATTCAGAAAATTTATTCACTGACTGCAAAATCTCACTTGTGGATTCATTTTTTGAAAAATGTTTGCTCTCAGCATTTGCATCTTCATTTCTGTTACTGAAAACCTTGTGCTCTATGACTAAGACATCTTTCAATTTTCCTGATTTGATGTCTTTATCATGGCCGACTTTGCTGTGTTTTCTGACACTGTCAACATAATCACTGCCATCACTGTCAGAAGACTTGAATACCAAAGGCTGCTGAGACATTGTTACAAGTGAATCCTCATTTTTTGATTTTGTCACATGGCCAGTGTCACTCTGGATTGTGGTACTAGAGAATTTTTCATGGTCAGACATTTGGCTCCCTGAAGGAGCTTCTTCCTTGCAGCTCTCTGGCTCAGTGGTCTGGAAGATAAAGATGAGAGACTAGTCATGTTTCAGTAATAAAACTGCTGAAAATATTCATGCACAATTCCATTCATAATCTGCCAAAAGTCTTCTAATGAAGAATTACTGTTTAAAAATGTTTATTTCATGCTTCCATGTCATCTAGGCAGCTGGCTACAAACTTTCATTCATATTTTTTTTTAATATCTCATGCACATAATTTTTTTGTTCACAGATATATAGAAAATGTAAATGTTGACATATTATCATAGACATAGACTCTATTTGTTGACATATTATAGACACACATAGACTCTATTTGTTGACATATTATTGCAGACCCACACATACTCTACCTAAAGTATTATCATGGAGCCCACTCAAATATAATACTCTACGAACCCACGAGGCAAATTAATTTGCCTCCATAACCATGCCTCAATTCCCCAGAGAGCCAAGGATTTGGTTTTGTGCTTGAAGTCAAATGCCATCAATTTGCATAGGTGTGTTACAATATTAGTAAACTGTTTGGATAAACTGGCAATTTGAAAAGTCAACCATCCTGGGAACAATTGTGTTAAGAACACACTTATCTCAACATAGTCTTTTTGAGACAGGGAACACAAATCTGATTGCTTAAAAACTGACCTATTTCTGTAGCCCAGAAACATGTAACAATCAACACTAACTGTAATTATTTTTGTAAAATGTAATGTCAGGATGATAGATGGATGGGGACATGGAGATCGCCAACGGGGATGAGGAAAGTCTGATGTGAAATCAATGAATCCAATACGTGACAAACCTATGGGTCTCTACAACAATGGCTATCAGAATGAAGTAAACAAAACAGAGCCAGCAGACTACAGGTGGCAGGGAATGGATATCATCGAAGAACTCATTGAATCTCTCATCCCAAAGTCTCTATGGAGCTCTCCCAAATCATTGGGCCAGCCAGCGTTGCACGCTGAGTCTGATGTGGAGAAGGGGCTAAGTGCAGCACCAGATGCTGGAAAACAAAGTTTTGGCCAGACCAGCCTACACCACTGTCTTCATGGCAGTCCATGCAAGACCACAGTCTGCCCTAGCAAGGAAAGGTGCTGAAGTCAGAGGTACCCAGCCAGAAAGCTCATCACAAAAATCAGCATTACTGCTAAATGTGTATAAATAAGAAGAAAAATCAACAAGATTCTGTGAAGAAAACTTTGCAGTCATGAGGTTACATCCTGGTGTGACAGAATTCTGTAGTAAAGAGACAATAGACTTGAATTTTTGTTAGTCTAAGGGACAGAATTCTTAAAAGATGCAGATTTGCTTCCCCTGTTAGTAACTGTTCACCTTGTGACCCTGGATTTTTCTCACTGAGAAGTCTAAAAATAGCAAACTCGCAAGTCCAGAAGTTAGGTCATGAGTGTAAATTGCATGGGATATGATTTTAGATTAGTGGAAAGTTTATGGGAACACATGTGTTAAACTTTGGGTAACAGACGGTGTTGTTGGAGACATGTGAATCTGCACGGAGATTATAGGATTTGTGAGAACCAAAGGTCACAAAACAATTTCTGTTCATGGAAAATTGAACTTCACGAGGAGAATCATCTGGAAGAATGGGAGAAAATGCGAGTAATATTAAAGAGTGAGACAGACCTTAAAAAAGGATTATGATGAGGATTAATGAGACATGGTTTTTTGAGTCAGTTCACCCCAGTGGTTTTCAAAATGCAGGGGCTAGTACTTAGTTGTTTTCATTAGGACAAATTTGTAGCTGTATTGTTGGGGGTCCTTTTATGATATTTAGAGTGAGTCAACGTTAGATTGTTTTGATGTCAGATATGTTCTATCCTGGTGTTAGTCTGTTTTTTTTCCAAATGTAATATTGGATTGTGTGTATTTTCCAGTTGTTATGGTGTTCCATGAGAGTTGTAAGTATAGAAAATTGTCACACAGTTGTTGTAGAATTCTAGGTCTTAGGTTTCCTCCCACATGGCAACCCATGTCTTGCCAGGAGTTGATTATTCTTCTTCTTCTGCATTCAAGGTTGTTGGTCACATCAGATCTTGATTCCTGTTGACATGGCAAAGCCTGCAGACTTCTGCAGATCCTGATAGGAGCCCCAAAGCTTTTGCTCCAAGCTTGTGTCTCATGCCTCAGGTCTGCATGGTTTGGGAAATCTTGAAGGACATGTTCTGAAGTCTGGACTCCACTGCCACATGGACACTTGTCTGTGTGAGACATTTTAAGTCAATGTAAGTGGCTCAGTAGTCTGCAGTGGGCTGTCCTTAGGTGGAAGAGGATGGTTTGCTGATGTCTTTGTAGTTGGATCTGGTTTGTTGTTACATTTCAGTTGCTTTTTCCATTCAGATCTGCATTGGTTATGGATTATAGTCTTCACTTCTTGGTAGTTTACTAGATGATATCTTTGATCTTAGGAGTTGACTATTGATTTGTATGGTTGCCCTGCCATGTTGGCAGCTCTTTTTTTTTTCCTCATCCTCATAATTCATCATCCATTTTTCTCATTCAATAAATTCATGCCACGAAATCTGAAACCATATTCTAGGTTATTTCCCACATGTTGAGATGTTATGTTGGAAAGTCGCAGAGTTTTGTTTAGCTGTACTGTTGTTGTCTATTGGTGGCAGGAGAGTGCCTGGGATGTTATATCTTTTTAGAAGAATATCATAGAAACAAAACTTGAAGATTCATAGATCAATCTACATAAACTTGATCTTGAGAGTAAACTATCAATCAGTTATCCCACTAGACACTTTGTTAACAACAGTAATCCATACATACTGGCTAATACCAGTTTAGTTGGCATTGAGCCAGTCCGTTCATGGACAGTTCTTGTAGTTTCGATTTCATCCTCAAGAACTGAGATTCACGGTGAATGGCCCGGCTTTAGATATTATTTTAGAAGGATATATTCTCCTTTACTGGGAAATGAACGGTTTTCTAGCAGGTCCTCTAAGATCTTATAGACAAAACACTGTTGATTCATGTCGAAATGTACAAATGTTCACACAGAAATGGGAAGAAACCAATGAGAAATGGCATGTTTGAAATCAGAGAAGATGTTTCAGTTCACTCAGACCAGTTATGAGTAGATAAAAATTAAAAGTCATTACTATATTTATACACTTGTATGTGAGTGTGCAATGTTGTTTCATTCATTGTTATTATTTCTTTTCATCAATATAAACCTAATATTTGTTTGTTATCTATGGTTCATTTCATTACATATCATCTCTGAATAATTATCCTATTTATTTCTTCAGTCTTTCTTTCATTTTTCTTTCCTTCATTTAAAATTCCTTTCCTGAAAAAGCCAAACGCTTTACACAGCTCAACATAAATAGCATTTGAGCATTAGGAAAATCCCATACAAAATTACAGTGCTTCAGAAACTAACAGTAAATGACATGGATCAGCAGGCACAGTACGCTGCTTGGGCTATTACAGAAGGTGACACTGTGCTGCACAACACATGGTTCTCTCATGAGGTCTATGTTTACATGAACAGTTCTGTGAACAAGCAGAATGGCAGATTTTAGGCAAGAGAAGCTCATAATTTTGCACAGTTTGACAATTACAGTGAAAAAGTGTGTATGTGGGCTGCGATTTCCAGCCATGGAATTACTGGACTTTTTTTTTTAATGGCACTGTTAACAGTGAGCAGTACATGGACATGTTTTTAAAGGCACTATTAACAGTGAGCAGTACATGGACATGTTTTTTAATGGCACTGTTAACAGTGAGCAGTACATGGACATGTTTTTTAATGGCACTATTAACAGTGAGCAGTACATGGACATGTTTTTAAAGGCACTATTAACAGTGAGCAGTACATGGACATGTTACAAAATATATTTCTTCCACAACTCTTGGCAACAAGATTACCAATGGAGACACAATGGTTCACACAAGACAACACTGTCCTCATACAGCAAATGTTCTGGATTTCCTGCATGAACATTATGGGCTCCATGTGATGTTCCATTGACATACATAATGTTTTCAGGGTGGTTCAATGTGGCTGCCACACAGCCTTGATATAAATCCCCACAATTTTTTCTATGGGGTTATCTCAAAGAGAAAGTCTACCTCAAGAAATCGGAATATGTAATGCAACTGTGAGCAGCCATCGAGGTATTTTTCCAGGGATTCACAGAGAAATTGTGTTGTAGAGTGGTCAGAAACATACAAGTTCATCTCTATGAGGTTATACACCAACAAGGTAGACATACTGAATGCATCCTTCCATTTAATGAACGATGCATGAAGTAAGGGTACTTGTCATAAAATTTGAAATTTCTGAACTGAAAATAAAAAATTGTATTAAACATTTTGAGCGTGTGATGTTTTGTGTGCCACCCTGTATTACCATGGCTTTATATGTTGACCTAATATTAATGACCCACACAGACTGTACATCGGTATTATTATGAAAACACACAAACTCTATTAAAGTAGAGCACAAACTCCACTTGATGTATTTTATCATGCAACCACAGAGATTACACTTGCTGACATATATGTATTAGTATTTACCAAGACTGAATGGCTCTGATGATGACTGGATAGTGATGGAACAAACACATCCCCATCATCATCATAGACTGGATAAAATTTCTGCCTGTAACTCTTTCCACGATTCCTTTAATGAATGAGCACCACATAAAAATAAATGTAACATTGTTGAGTCATATAAAAATATTATACATAGTCTGTAAGTAATAGAAGCAATAAAATAAATTCACATGAATGCTGTACAACAACAGAGCACTTAGCTGTGGCTCGTCTAGCAACCGAATGGTCAAGGGTTCAAATCCCCAGCTGAGTGGAATTTTTTTTTTCCGACTAATGCGGTCCCGAGGTCTACTCAATCTTTTAAAATGGGTGCCAGAGAAAATCTGGGAAGGAAAAGCATCGAGGAAAGGAAATGGCCACCCTACCTCATATGCTGATGGCCCAGCATAATGAGATCTCTAACACTTCATCCCCTACGGCATTTGCTATGGGACTACCTTTGTCTTTTATTTAGCTGTGGCTTGTAAGAAGCTGCATTTAAAACTGCATATGGTATTGTGAATGTTTAAGTGAAGTCTTCGGATGTTTGATAGGCTGGTAGTAAAGAGGGGATGGGGAAAGCAGAAAGGAGAGAGAGAGAGAGAGAGAGAGAGAGATGGATATAATGGTAATCTAGCTGAGAAAAGGATAGGTGGAATAGATGAATGTGGTTGGAGTAGAGGGTTTATAATCTAATACAGTAAGGGTTTTGAATATAGGTTACAGGTGAAGAAAGAGTAGAACTTAGTACAAAGGGAATATGATTGTGGAGAAAGGGAATGTTAAGTGTAGCTGAGTTATGAGTTCAAACTATGTTTCCATTGTCCCATTTTCCTGAACTTAGCTGTTCTCAAATGCCAGGCTACTTCTGTCATCAGAGTGACATTGTTTAATGACTGTTACTAGAAAATCAGACTTGTCTTTGTGCCTGGGGCCACTGAAATGATTAGAGACTAGCTTAGAAGCATACTAGGAGATGCCATAAAGATGTTTCTACATGTGGTCACCTAATCTGAGATCAGTTTTTTTTCTGCACTATGGCATAATATTATGTTGTGGGACTCACTTGTGGATCACTCATGGAATGTGAGGACTGTTTTGGGAAAAGCAATCAATTTCATTTCCCAGACTACAAACCAGGTGACACGGTGATAACATTTTCTAGTACCAGCAACTGCAGGATGTCACTTCAGGTGGCTATGGATGAGGATGTCCTTCAGATTTTGTTCCAGTCTATAGTCTAAGAGGGTTAGAATGGAGATGATGTCACGAGTGTCACGATCGAACTGTAGCTGTGGCAGATGGCAATAGAGAATTTTCTTAACCATCTGGACATGTGAATGTAAAGGAACCACTAATTTAACTCTGTCAGATGAAGCCACAGGTTTTTTCTAAATGTCTCTTTGTGATACACTTTATGCATATGGTTGAAGGCTTTCGGAAGGACTTTTCTGGATATTGGTGACAACAACAAAATTCTAATTTAAAAAATTCTAATAATCTGTTGGATATATCCATAATGTCTGAGTCTTTCTGGCATAGGTGGAGAAGCTGAGAGTATGAGATGGAATCCTTGCTACATAATTTATATTCTAGAACACCCTCACAGTGCTAGATTACAAACCCTCTACCCTGATGCCATTCATCTATTCCACCCACACTTTCTTGGCTAAATTACTGTTCTCTCTCATTTTTGATTTCCCTACCCTGTCTCTTCACTACCAACTTATCGCACATCCCAAGTCTTCATTTAAACATTCACAATAATCTATGCCATGCACACTCCTGGATACACTTCTTACAAACCACAGCTGAGTGCTCCCAGATAGAGAAACTCTAAGTCTCATGACTGACCACCACCTCAGCTGGAATCATCATGTAGACTTCTTCTTCTTCTTCATTCGCATTGTCTGTCTATACCTGCAGTCCTGTCTCTTGGATAAATTTCACTCTTTTTTGTAATTCATGTATGGAACCGTAGAGCTTATCTTCTTTAGTGGTTTCACTGGGCCAGTAATTATTTCTCAGTGTTTCATAGTTGGTGCAGTTCTGGAGGATATGTTCCACAGTTTGGGGCACCTGGGCACATGTACATAGATTAGTAGTACAAACCTTAAACTTTGTATACATATGACTTCGGAGTCGGGTGTGTCCTGTTCGGAGACGGAAGATGGTGACTTGTTCCTTTCTGTTTAGCATGTGATAGTCATCATGTGGTGGTGTTTGTGGCTTCCTGTAGGTTTTTATCATGCTTTTCTTCTGATTATAGGTGACTGGTATGTATGGTTGTTCCATTTCAGTGCCCTCTTTGGCCAGCTTTCTCATTGCCTGTTATCCCACAGTGGGAGGGAATCCATTGCAAAGTGACTCCATGTTGTAAGCCAATTTTTGACAAGGCATCCTTAAGGTCTGGTAGTTTGTTGCACTGAAGAGCTTCCAGTACTGATCTTGCATCTGTGAGAATTACTACAGGACATGTATCAATTCTGGAGTCTGATAGTTTTTCAACTGCAGCAATAATTGCCCTAACTTCTGCATCAAAGTTGTTGCAGTATTTTCCAGTGGGTATGGAAATCTTGTCAGTGGTTTTGTTTGAGATTCAATATGTGCTCCTGCCCCTCCGTTCTTTATGGCATTGTGTGCAGATCCGTCTGTATACACACATATCCAGGTGTCACATGGATATTTGTCATCTAGCACACTAAGTGTGGCTGTTGATCTTACAAGGCTGCTTTGCATCTCACCATTCTGCACACCTTTCACTTCACTCTGAATATTTTTTTGTGTATAATCTGCTTCTTTCCATGGTGTATGCTCTGGTACAGATGATAATGGAGCGACTACAGTTGGAAGGTCAGGTATCAGCTTACGCATACACTTGGCCTGGTGAATGAAGCTGCTTCTTTTAAGCCGACTTAATGCCAAGTTATTGAATCTCTCCTTCAGGGGATAGCTTACAGAGCTAAGGAATTTCTCTCCCATGGTCATGACCTTTGTGTCTCTATGTTCCTTTAGCGCTTGAACACCAACTATTTTCTGCATTTCTACTATTGGTGTGGACCTCATGGCACCTGTGATAATCCGTAGTGACTGATTTTGAACTTTGTCTAGATTATGCAGCGTAGTGTTTGATGCTGTGCACCAAGATGTTGAGCCATATTCTAAATGTGGTAGAATACTTTGCTGATATACATTCTTGAGGATTCTTTCACTAGCTCCCCATGTGGTTCCACTCAATTTTCTTAATATGGCTAGTTTTCTTCTGGCTTTTGCTTCTGCACTGTTGATGTGTTGCTTCCAAGTCAGTTTTGAGTCAAGAGTCACTCCTAAGTAAGTGGGTTGGTTGTCCATCCTTAAGGATATTTCATTTACAAGGATCTTACCTGCTTTCTGTTTAGATGAGAGAGTGAACAGAGTGGTACTTGATTTCTCTGTGTTGATACTTACACACCATTTGTTTGTCCATGATGTCAAGATGTCTGCTGCTCTTTGGAGTCTCTGTGTAGCAACTGTCACATATTCATCTGTACACCACATGACCAGATCATCTGCATACAGTGCCGCTTTGATTCCATAGGGAAGTTCCTTGACCAGGTCATTAATGAATACCAGGAATAGTGTAGGTGAAAGGACTCCTCCTTGTGGTACACCGTGTCGCAGAAGTACTTTCTGGCTTTTGTGTCCATCCATTACTGCTCTAGCTCTTCTATTGTGTAAATAGGACTTTATCCAGTTGTATAGTCTTCCATTCACATTGCAGTTTCTTAGTTTCCACAGCAGACCTTTTTTCCATACTTTATCAAAGGCTTTCTTTAGGTCTATCCACGCTGCTAGTACAAGGTTTTTCTCTTGGAATGCATCCTCAATCTCTTGCGAGAGATAGGTCACTTGATCTTCCGTACTGTAGTATTGCCTAAATCCTGCTTGTTGTGGAACGAGAAGGTTTTCACTTTCTAGGTACCATTTTAGCCTCAGGTCAATGATGTGTTCCATCGTTTTGCATAGGCAGCTAGTGAGACTGATTGGCCTGTAGCTGGAAGCAGTATCACTGTTTTTCCCTGGTTTTAGCAGTGGTACCATGCTTGCTTCCTTCCAGATTTGAGGTAATTTACCTGTGCTCCAGCACATATTGAAAATATCCAACAGCTTTCCCATTGCTGCCATTCCCAGGTTCTTGATCATTTCATTGGACACTCCATCTGGTCCTGGTGATTTCCTTGGTTTCAGTTTACTGACTGTAGGTCTAACTCACTGCATGTGATTGGTGCATCCATGACCTCCACTTTTCTGACTTGTTCCTCTTCTTTCTGTGGGTCAATGCACACTGCACGCTCTTTCTCTGGATGGATATCAATGTTGCAGTCCTGTGCAAACATGCGAGCAAAGTGATCTGCTACCTGCTTACCTGTAAGAGTTTTCCCATCCTCTATTAGTGTAATCTTTGTACTTCTTCCAGCACTCTCATCATTTAACTGTTTGATTAGTTTCCACAGTTTCCTTCCATCCTTTTCAAAGTTTAGGGACTCTGTTTTCTCTCTCCAACTTTCCCGTCTGGCTTGCAGCTTGGCTCTCTGAAATTTGGCCTTAGAATGTTGGTAATTATTGTGGTGTTCTTAGTCTATTTTCTGCTTGCTTTCAAGCTGCTTCCACATCATCATTGAGTTTTCCCAGCTCACTAGACCAGTATGGTTTATAGTCCCCGCGAGCTCCTCTGGGAATGGTTTCACGAGCGCCTGAAGGATACAAGCATTGAATTCCTTCACTATGCTGTTAATATCCTTACCTTCTATTGACAGCTGTCCCACCAGGATACCTGTACGATGTCTGTACATTGTCCAGTTTGCTTTTTTATAGTTCCATCTGGGGAGAGGGCTACTGGTGTTAAGGAGTTCATTTTACATTGTCAGGAAGACTGGTCGACGGTTGCTACCTCCAAGTTGTTTTTCAACTTCACGTGTAATGTTCCACTTCAGATCTGGAGAGTGGAATGCCAGATCTGGTGTTGAGGTTGTACACCAAGCCCTTGAGTAAAATGTTGGGGGATCCATTGGCTGGTTGATCAGGAGAAGTCCATTATCATCCTGCCAGCTCTCAACTTCCTTTCCTCTCTTGTCTATGTGGTCATAGCCCCAGCTCTGGGAATGGCTGTTAAAATCACCACAGACCATCAGTCTCTCTTTGTGTGGGATTGTTTCTAAAGCAAGTGGGCGGTCATTAGGACAGTAATAGTTAAGGAGGTGGAAATCTGTATTACTACTTTTTAGATGGATCATCTGATATTCGGCTCCTTCCATGAACACTCCCACCTGACATGCGCTGATGTTATTCTTAACAAGTGTGAGTACTCCTCCTTTTCTTCTGTCCCGTCGGTCTGATCTAAAACACTGGTAGCCTCTGATTTTAAAGGCGGCATCTTTGGTTAGGTGTGTCTCCTGTATGCAGCATATACATACCTGCTCTGCAGAAAGTATGTTCTCTAGTTCCACCTTTTTGCTATAGCCATCTCTAACACTGCTGACACCCTCAGCATTCCACTGCATTATTTTAAGTTCTTGCTTTTTGGCTGTTTTCTTCCGTTGTATTTTTTGGCCAGTAGCTCTACTCTCATGTCTCCTGACTCCACAAGACGAACTGAGAGGACCTCCAGTAGCATTGGGTGGACCCTTTCGAGGCAGGGGGCCCGGCACTGCACCTGCCTGGTTAGTCTTCACAGGGCGAGCACCATGTTTGAATACTGCAGATAGAGACATTTCATTAGCGATAATGCGTGTTACCCTGATTTTTGCGATGCGCCTTTTGGCTGGGTAACTCTGACTTCAGCACCTTTCCTTGCTAGGGCAGACTGTGGTCTTGCTCGGACTGCCATGAAGACAGTGTGGCTGGCTTGGCCAAAATTTTGTTTTCCAGCCTCTGGTGGCTGTATGTAAGTCCCTTCTCCATGTCAGATGGTTTGGAGACAGTTCCACAAAGACATTCTGACTTTGAGATGAGGAATCTGATGAGTGCTTCAGCGATATCCATTCCCCACCACCTATAGTCTGCTGGCTCTGTTTTGTTTACATCATTCTGATAGCCATTGTTATAAAGACCTATAGGCTTGTCACGTCCTGGATTCATTGGTTTCATACCAGACTTCCCTCATCCCCGCCAGAGATCTCCATGTCCCCATCCGCCCACCAACCTGACATTACATTTTACAAAAATAACAGTTACAATTAGTGTTGATTGATACAAGTTTCTGGGCTACAGAAGTAGGTCAGATTTTTTAAGCAAACAGATCTATGTTCCCTGTCTCACAAACACTATGTTAAGATAAGTGTGCTCTTAACACAGTTGCTCCCAGGGGGATCATGTAGACAATCTAACCAAACTTATTGCACACAAAGTTTATCAATTTACTAAAATTAAACATTTTCTTGACATAGACACCAGAACAAACACACTTGGACTACTGTTCAACAGTCTGGGACGGCTGTTCCATGTCAAATGTGAAAAGACTTTACTCACTTCAAAAACGAGCAGTAAAGCTTATAGATGACAAATATGCAGCACATATTACAAATAATGGCAAATATTTGATATTCTACCCCTCAAGAAGAGATTTTTTTTTTCAACAAGGCCAAGTTAATTCATAAAATTCTATTGCACAATGCTCCACCCTATCTGTGGCCATTGTTCAAATCCAATCCAAAACACAGTCAACGCTTAAGCAATAGTATTCACCCAAACCAAGACTTGACATGTTTAAAAACAGCTTCTCTTACTCAGCTGCCCAACTTTGGAATGCCCTACCAACTTATATAAAACTTATAAGTAATATTCATTCCTATAACTTCAAACTTTGTCAACATCTGTTTGATATGGACTGTATGCCTCCCTAAGCATAGTCTAAAGTAGTTTAAAGTATGGCTTGATTGTTGTAAGTTTTTAATACTGCTTTTCTATCAATTTGTTAGCTTTGAATGAATGTAAGAATGCAAGTTTATTTCATGTTGTTGCATAAATCAGAGTGTAGAATGTATGGACATGAGATAAGTTTATTATTTATTTATGTAATCATTTAATTGTCTCTTCATTATCAAATGCTGAATGACTGTGACTGAGTGAAAGCTGTCTGATGAAGGGCAGAATGTGAGACAAGCCTGTGTGCCCAGTTCCTAACCCTTTGAAAATAAAGTATGTTCGTTTGTTTGTTCATTTCTTCTAGTTACTTCCATTCCTATTTGTTGAATTGCATTCATGTGAATTTATATTTTATCTTCCTTTCCTAATTCTTTGTCCTGTATGTTTTTGTAAGATTATGGTGTAAACCAAAACATCATAACTGTGTGCTTGTTAGCTAATAAAGGTGTTCTTACTTTTGTTTGAAATAGTTTTAACATTCTGTTATCACAGTTTTACTGCAGTGGCTTCACGTTTATTTACATTTTTAGTTGTATATACATTTATACCCTAACTATTTGTGCTTCAAAATAAACAGTGTTTTTAAAAAAAGAAACATCACTGACACAAAAGCTGAATTTTCCCCCTTTGTTTACCATGATAAATATTATATACAAATAAAATGTACTCTGATGCAATTTTCATAAATGTCAAAAAACAAATTCTCCTGCTTTTAAAACAGTAATTCTAAAACAGCGATTCTAAAAACAGTGATTGTAAAACAGTGATTCTAAAAACAGTGATTCTAAAAGAGTGATTCTCATCTGGGGTGCAAGCAGCTCTCAGGTGATAACTTTCAAGCCAGAGGAATATTTTTTCCTAGGGAGGAATTTTTGTTCCCCACCATAAAAGAAATATACAACAGTGAAAATTAAATATAATGATTTAATATACCGAGGAAGATTTGGGGGTAGTTGGGATTTTAGTGTGGGGGGGGTGGGGGGTGTGTGCGCTGGGACCTAGGATGTTAGGAACCAATATCTAAAATGTATAAATTAGCAAAAAAACTAGGAATAGCTTTATTACTTAAGGTAGATAGAGGTGTATGGTGCAGTTTTACAAAGTGAGGGAGGGAGTGAGTAAGGTGAGAAAAAACAAATAGAAAGTATGAGAATGTATAAATGAAAAACATACAACATCCGATATTTCGGCGTGAGCCTTATTTGAGGATACATACAAAACAAGACAAAAACATGAAGAACTTATCTGAAATGTCTTCCTCCGAGTCAGGACAGAAAAGTGTGTAGTAGAAGAGAGAAGGAAAGACCACGCTGCCTCTGAACAAAAGATGCCCGATAGAGCCAATCGTGAAGAAGAGGTGGAGAGAGGGGAGGAGAACATGTGGGAGAAAGGGGTGGGGGGAAGGCAATAGAAACATGATGGCCACTAGAGGTGTCGGGGGGGGGGGGCAGGGAAAAGGGGACGCGGGGAGATAGTGAATGAAGAATATAAACACCTGCAGGGAGAAAATAGTAAATAGGACAAGACCCTAAAGACACCAATATGTTGGTGGAGAAGAAAATAGGGTGGTGGTAGGGAGGGGTAGCATGGAGAAAGAAAATAGAGTTAAAAAAAAAAAAAAAAGGCCAGTGGAAAAATAAAGAACTTACAGAAAGCTGAAGACATTGTTAATTCCAGCTGGGTGGAGACAGCCAGTCTAGAAAATAAGGCGCTGTTCTAGGACCCTCCGAGATCGTACATCAGCAGAACAAGAGCGGATCGCACTGACAGAAATGTCCTGTTTACCCCTGTGGTTGCTAAGGCAAAAATGTTTAGCCACAGGTGTCCAGGCCCTCTTAGAAATATCATTGAGATGCTGGCGAAATCGATCTCCTAAGCATAAGCCAGTCTCACCTATGTACTTCAAACCGCAACGTTTGCATATGATAGCATAAATAACATTCCGTGAAGTACAGGTGAAACCCTCCTGAACTGACAATGTGGACTTAGGGAAGGAGATCTGGCTAGCCTCGACAACAAACGGACAAGTGTTACATCTACGGCGTCTGCAACATCTGGTACCGTAAAACGTGTCATCTGTCTTAAGATGACTATGAATTAAAAGGCCCCTGAGGTTCTTGTCCTGTCTGTAGGCCACCAATGGGGGTTCCCCAAAACGTTCACATGTCTCAAGCTCGGTCTGGAGGAGATGGAGATGGCGAAACAGTATATTTTTAACTGCCAAGCTATGAGGGTGGTACGTGAGTGCTAGTTTCACCCTGTCAGAGCTACAGTGCGGTTTAGGGGTAAGGGCTTGTTGCCGCGATATATGGCTAATGCCTTGTTAAGGTCTTCCTTATTAAATCATCTTCCAGAGGAAGACCTTAACAACTTTATCAGTTTTGTTAAGGAGTACAATCCTGTCATTTCGTTCACCTCCCATGTCTCTGCTACTTCCGCTAACTTTCTTGACATTGCCGTCTCTATCGGCCCTTCCGGGCTCACTACTTCTATCCACTATAAACCTACAGACTCTCACAGCTACCTCCTGTACTCTTCTTCCCATCCCAGATCGTGTAAGGACTCTATTCCTTTTTCCAAGCTTCTTAGGTTGCGACGTTTGTGTAATGAGGATTTGGATTTACAAGATCAAGGCTATAAAATGCTAGATTTCTTCCATCAACGCAGCTATCCAGAAAACGTTCTCTCGTCATCTTGGAACCGCATTAGCCATATATCGCGGCAACAAGCCCTCACCCCTAAACCGCACTGTAGCTTGGACAGGGTGAAACTAGTACTCACGTACCACCCTCATAGCTTGGCAGTTAAAAACATACTGTTTCGCCATCTCCATCTCCTTCAGACCAAGCCTGAGACACGTTAACTTTTTGGGGAACCCCCATTGGTGGCCTACAGATGGGACAAGAACCTCAGGGACCTTTTAATTCGAAGTCATCTTAACCCCCTGGGAACAAATGTGTTAAGAGCACACTTATCTTAACATAGTGTTTGTGAGACAGGGAACATAGATCTGTTTGCTTAAAAATTCTGACCTACTTCTGTAGCCCAGAAACTTGTATCAATCAACACTAATTGTAATTGTTATTTTTGTAAAATGTAATGTCAAGTTGGTGGACAGATGGGGACATGGAGATCTCTGGTGGGGATGAGGGAAGTCTGGTGTGAAACCAATGAATCCAGGACGTGACAAGCCTACAGGTCTTTACAACAATGGCTATCAGAATGATGTAAACAAAACAGAGCCAGCAGACTATAGGTGGTGGGGAATTGATATCGTTGAAGCACTCATCAGATTCCTCATCTCAAAGTCAGAATGTCTTTGTGGAACTGTCTCCTAACCATCTGACATGGAGAAGGGACTTACATACAGCCACCAGAGGCTGGAAAACAAAGTTTTGGCCAGGCCAGCCACACTGTCTTCATGGCAGTCTGAGCAAGACCACAGTCTGCCCTAGCAAGGAAAGGTGCTGAAGTCGGAGTTACCCAGCCAAAAGGCACATCGCAAAAATCAGGGTAACACGCATTATCGCTAATGAAATGTCTCTATCTGCAGTATTCACACATGGTGCTCGCCCTGTGAAGACTAACCAGGCAGGTGCAGTGCCGGGCCCCCTGCCTCGAAAGGGTCCACCCAATGCTACTGGAGGTCCTCTCAGTTCGTCTTGTGGAGTCAGGAGACATGAGAGTAGAGCTACTGGCCAAAAAATACAACGGAAGAAAACAGCCAAAAAGCAAGAACTTAAAATAATGCAGTGGAATGCTGAGGGTGTCAGCAGTGTTAGAGATGGCTATAGCAAAAAGGTGGAACTAGAGAACATACTTTCTGCAGAGCAGGTATGTATATGCTGCATACAGGAGACACACCTAACCAAAGATGCCGCCTTTAAAATCAGAGGCTACCAGTGTTTTAGATCAGACCGACGGGACAGAAGAAAAGGAGGAGTACTCACACTTGTTAAGAATAACATCAGCGCATGTCAGGTGGGAGTGTTCATGGAAGGAGCCGAATATCAGATGATCCATCTAAAAAGTAGTAATACAGATTTCCACCTCCTTAACTATTACTGTCCTAATGACCGCCCACTTGCTTTAGAAACAATCCCACACAAAGAGAGACTGATGGTCTGTGGCGATTTTAACAGCCATTCCCAGAGCTGGGGCTATGACCACATAGACAAGAGAGGAGAGGAAGTTGAGAGCTGGCAGGATGATAATGGACTTCTCCTGATCAACCAGCCAATGGATCCCCCAACATTTTACTCAAGGGCTTGGCGTACAACCTCAACACCAGATCTGGCATTCCACTCTCCAGATCTGAAGTGGAACATTACACGTGAAGTTGAAAAACAACTTGGAAGTAGCAACCGTCGACCAGTCTTCCTGACAATGTAAAATGAACTCCTTAACACCAGTAGCCCTCTCCCCAGATGGAACTATAAAAAAGCAAACTGGACAATGTACAGACATCGTACAGGTATCCTGGTGGGACAGCTGTCAATAGAAGGTAAGGATATTAACAGCATAGTGAAGGAATTCAATGCTTGTATCCTTCAGGCCGCTCGTGAAACCATTCCCAGAGGAGCTCGCAGGGACTATAAACCATACTGGTCTAGTGAGCTGGGAAAACTCAATGATGATGTGGAAGCAGCTTGAAAGCAAGCAGAAAATAGACTAAGAACACCACAATAATTACCAACATTCTAAGGCCAAATTTCAGAGAGCCAAGCTGCAAGCCAGATGGTCCCTAAACTTTGAAAAGGATGGAAGGAAACTGTGGAAACTAATCAAACAGTTAAATGATGAGAGTACTGGAAGAAGTACAAAGATTACACTAATAGAGGATGGGAAAACTCTTACTGGTAAGCAGGTAGCAGATCACTTTGCTCGCATGTTTGCACAGGACTGCAACATTGATATCCATCCAGAGAAAGAGCGTGCAGTGGGCACTGACCCACAGAAAGAAGAGGAACAAGTCAGAAAAGGGGAGGTCATGGATGCATCAATCACATGCAGTGAGTTAGACCTAGCAGTTAGTAAATTGAAACCAAGGAAATCACCAGGACCTGATGAAGTGTCCAATGAAATGATCAAGAACCTGGGAATGGCAGCATTTGGGAAAGCTGTTGGATATTTTCAATATGTGCTGGAGCACAGGTAAATTACCTCAAATCTGGAAGGAAGCAAGCATGGTACCACTGCTAAAACCAGGGAAAAACAGTGATACTGCTTCCAGCTACAGGCCAATCAGTCTCACTAGCTGCCTATGCAAAACGATGGAACACATCATTGACCTGAGGCTAAAATGGTACCTAGAAAGTGAAAACCTTCTCGTTCCACAACAAGCAGGATTTAGGCAATACTACAGTACGGAAGATCAAGTGACCTATCTCTCGCAAGAGATTGAGGATGCATTCCAAGAGAAAAACCTTGTACTAGCAGCGTGGATAGACCTAAAGAAAGCCTTTGATAAAGTATGGAAAAAAGGTCTGCTGTGGAAACTAAGAAACTGCAATGTGAATGGAAGACTATACAACTGGATAAAGTCCTATTTACACAATAGAAGAGCTAGAGCAGTAATGGATGGACACAAAAGCCAGAAAGTACTTCTGCGACACGGTGTACCACAAGGAGGAGTCCTTTCACCTACACTATTCCTGGTATTCATTAATGACCTGGTCAAGGAACTTCCCTATGGAATCAAAGCGGCACTGTATGCAGATGATCTGGTCATGTGGTGTACAGATGAATATGTGACAGTTGCTACACAGAGACTCCAAAGAGCAGCAGACATCTTGACATCATGGACAAACAAATGGTGTGTAAGTATCAACACAGAGAAATCAAGTACCACTCTGTTCACTCTCTCATCTAAACAGAAAGCAGGTAAGATCCTTGTAAATGAAATATCCTTAAGGATGGACAACCAACCCACTTACTTAGGAGTGACTCTTGACTCAAAACTGACTTGGAAGCAACACATCAACAGTGCAGAAGCAAAAGCCAGAAGAAAACTAGCCATATTAAGAAAATTGAGTGGAACCACATGGGGAGCTAGTGAAAGAATCCTCAAGAATGTATATCAGCAAAGTATTCTACCACATTTAGAATATGGCTCAACATCTTGGTGCACAGCATCAAACACTACGCTGCATAATCTAGACAAAGTTCAAAATCAGTCACTACGGATTATCACAGGTGCCATGAGGTCCACACCAATAGTAGAAATGCAGAAAATAGTTGGTGTTCAAGCGCTAAAGGAACATAGAGACACAAAGGTCATGACCATGGGAGAGAAATTCCTTAGCTCTGTAAGCTATCCCCTGAAGGAGAGATTCAATAACTTGGCATTAAGTCGGCTTAAAAGAAGCAGCTTCATTCACCAGGCCAAGTGTATGCGTAAGCTGATACCTGACCTTCCAACTGTAGTCGCTCCATTATCATCTGTACCAGAGCATACACCATGGAAAGAAGCAGATTATACACAAAAAAATATTCAGAGTGAAGTGAAAGGTGTGCAGAATGGTGAGATGCAAAGCAGCCTTGTAAGATTAACAGCCACACTTAGTGTGCTAGATGACAAATATCCATGTGACACCTGGATATGTGTGTATACAGACGGATCTGCACACAATGCCATAAAGAACGGAGGGGCAGGAGCACATATTGAATCTCAAACAAAACCACTGACAAGATTTCCATACCCACTGGAAAATACTGCAACAACTTTGATGCAGAAGTTAGGGCAATTATTGCTGCAGTTGAAAAACTATCAGACTCCAGAATTGATACATGTCCTGTAGTAATTCTCACAGATGCAAGATCAGTCTGGAAGCTCTTCAGTGCAACAAACTACCAGACCTTAAGGATGCCTTGTCAAAAATTGGCTTACAACATGGAGTCACTTTGCAATGGATTCCCTCCCACTGTGGGATAACAGGCAATGAGAAAGCTGGCCAAAGAGGGCACTGAAATGGAACAACCATACATACCAGTCACCTATAATCAGAAGAAAAGCATGATAAAAACCTACAGGAAGCCACAAACACCACCACATGATGACTATCACATGCTAAACAGAAAGGAACAAGTCACCATCTTCCGTCTCCGAACAGGACACACCCGACTCCGAAGTCATATGTATACAAAGTTTAAGGTTTGTACTACTAATCTATGTACATGTGCCCAGGTGCCCCAAACTGTGGAACATATCCTCCAGAACTGCACCAACTATGAAACACTGAGAAATAATTACTGGCTCAGTGAAACCACTAAAGAAGATAAGCTCTACGGTTCCATACATGAATTACAAAAAAAGAGTGAAATTTATCCAAGAGACAGGACTGCAGGTATAGACAGACAATGCGAATGAAGAAGAAGAAGAAGAAGTAGTCATCTTAAGACAGATGACACGTTTTATGGTACTAGACGTTGCGGACGCCGTAGATGTAATACTTGTCCGTTTGTTGTCGAGGCTAGCCAGATCTCCTTCCCTAAGTCCACATTGTCAGTTCAGGAGGGTTTCACCTGTACTTCACAGAATGTTATTTTTGCTATCATGTGCAAACGTTGCGGTTTGAAGTACATAGGTGAGACTGGCTTACGCTTAGGAGATCAATTTCGCCAGCATCTCAATGATATTTCTAAGAGGGCCTGGACACCTGTGGCTAAACATTTTTGCCTTAGCAACCACAGGGGTAAACAGGACATTTCTGTCAGTGCGATCCGCTCTTGTTCTGCTGATGTACGATCTCGGAGGGTCCTAGAACAGCACCTTATTTTCTAGACTGGCTGTCTCCACCCAGCTGGAATTAACAATGTCTTCAGCTTTCTGTAAGTTCTTTATTTTTCCACTGGCCTTTTTTTTTTTTTTTTTTAATTCTATTTTCTTTCTCCATGCTACCCCTCCCTACCACCACCCTATTTTCTTCTCCGCCAACATATTGGTGTCTTTAGGGTCTTGTCCTATTTACTATTTTCTCCCTGCAGGTGTTTATATTCTTCATTCACTATCTCCCCGCGTCCCCTTTTCCCTCCCCCTTCCCCCCCCCCCAACACCTCTAGCGGCCATCATGTTTCTATTGCCTTCCCCCCACCCCTTTCTCCCACTTGTTCTCCTCCCCTCTCTCCACCTCTTCTTCACGATTGGCTCTATCGGGCATCTTTTGTTCAGAGGCAGCGTGGTCTTTCCTTCTCTCTTCTACTACACACTTTTCTGTCCTGACTCGGAGGAAGACATTTCAGATAAGTTCTTCATGTTTTTGTCTTGTTTTGTATGTATCCTCGAATAAGGCTCACGCCGAAATATCGGATGTTGTATGTTTTTCATTTATACATTCTCATACTTTCTATTTGTTTTTTCTCCCTCACTTTGTAAAACTGCACCATACACCTCTATCTACCTTATTTATTTCAACCAGTTTTACTGCAGTCGCCATCCCCTTTATTATTTAACAACTACACAGTTGTGACATTTCGGCATGAGCCTTAGTCATACAGAAACACACAGGATGAAGAAACAGAGAGAGGAGATAAAATATAAATTCACATGAATGCTATGTAAAAAATTTAATAAATGAATAGAGCAATTAGCTGTAATTTGTAAGAAGCTATGGCTTGTCCAATGCTGTATTCACAAATACGCATGGTGGAGTGTAAAGAGTATTTAAATGGAGACTTGTGATGTGTGATAGGTGGGTCATAACTGAGGGTGGTGGGTGGGGAACCATGGAATGGGAGAAAGAGTGATACAATGATAACCTAGCCGGGAGAAGATGAAATAGGTTATTACAGCTGGGGTAGAAGGGTTGTAATGTGATGTTGTGAGAAGGTTCTGAACTATGTATAACAAGTGAGAAGGGAGTGGAACTTAATGGGGAGGGATTATGATTGTGGAAGAGGAAAATGTTAGGTGTAACTGAATAATGAGTTCAAACCATGTGGTTCCAGCATCCCATATTCCTAAATGTAGCAGTTCTCAAGCGCTAGACGGCTTCTGTCATCTGCAAGACATTGTTTGATGGCTGTTATCAGAAAATCATATTTGTCTTTGTGGTTGGAGCCATTGAAATGATTTGGGACTGGTTTCGAAGCATGTTGGGTTATATCATACAGATGTTTCTGCATGCGGTCCCCTAATCTGAGGCCAGTTTCACCAATATGTTATCCTGCATCTTTTGCATACAATGACATATATCACATTGCAGGACTTGCAATACATTCCACCATGTGCATTTCTGAACACAGCATATTGCAGGACTTGCAGTACACTCCACCATGTGCATTTCTGAACACAGCATCAGACAAGCTACAGCTTCTTACAAGTCATTGCTAAGCGCTCTATTCAATTTATTTAATTTTTTTTTACATAGAATTCATGTGAATTTATACTTCTACTCTCTCTATTTCTTCATCCTGTGTGTTTTTGTATGATTAAGGCTCATGGCAAAACATCACAACTATGTACTTGTTAAGTAATAAAGCTCTTCCTACTTGTTTCCTAGTTTATACTTTTTGGTATCACAGTTTTACTGTAGTAGCTTCATGTATAGTTATAAGCTTATACATTAATTATTGTGTATTACTACACCATCTAAAATGCACTTTATATTTTTTTTTAATAAACAGATCTGTTTTTGTGATAAATATTTATATCATAAATTTCTTCTATATCTGATATATGTTTTTTGAATTTTAACAACCTCTTTGTACTTCGGAGAGAATATTGAACAAAAAATTCTCTTACTTTTGATAAAATGATTTACATACATACACTTACCCAATGTCTCCAATCTTTTCTGTATACTGGAGTTCATCTCTCATATGATATGTATGCTCAGACTGACTCTTTCTCCGATTTTTCCAACTGTTCAGCTCCTAAACGGATGTACAAATACAACTACTCACCTCCTAACACTAGCAGGTCATAAACAGATGTACAAATACAACCATTCATCTCCTAAACACCAGCAGGTCCCAAACAGATGTACAAATACAACTACTCATCTCCTAAACACTTAGATCTTACATCCTTCCCCTGCCACTAAACGTCACATAGCATAGTAGTTCGCCAAGATTTCCTGTTTTCAGCAAGTTTTTCAATCTCATCAAGAGATGTTATGCTCACTGAACTGTCTTCTCTTAACAATGTCCTCTTTAGAGTTTCATGTGGCTGATCTCTTTTTCTTCAGCCTGTTGTGTTCCATTTGATAGGTTGTTTGGGGATTCTCTGACTGTTTCTTCTCATCACATGATCGACATATGTCCATCTTCTTTTTCTGATCACCTATGAGACAGGTTGGTGTTTGGTCATCAGTCTTATCTCTGTGTTGTTCTTGAATTTGTTCCACTTTATGCCAAGTATTTTCCTTAGAAATTTGTTTTCGAAAGAGTCTAATTTCTTGTCTATTTCTTTAGTTTTTTTTTCAGCTTTCACATGCATAAATGAGGGTAGATATTACATTTGAATTGAATAATCTTAACTTGATTTTTATGCTTATAACTTTTTAATGCCATATGTTCTCAAGATTCTTGAAGGTCAATGATGCTTTTGCAATTCTAATTCAAACTTCCTTTCTGGTGTTACCACCCTGGTCTATGTAGCTGATGAGATATGCAAAATGGTTTACTTCTTTAACAGCAGTTCCTTCTTTGTATATTTGTCCTTCATGGTTAATGAGAAGTTTCATTATTTTTGTTTTATCCTTGTTAATTTCAAGTCCTATTTTACTAGCCATTGAAGACAGGGTATCATTTTTACTTGCACTGATTTTACATTATCACTGATGAGAGTTATGTCATCTGCAAAATCAAGATCTTCTAGTTGGGTCTCATGTACCGAATCAATACCTGTGTTACCTGTGCAGCAATTTTTCATTATGAAGTCTATGGAAATTCCAAAAAGCAAGGGAGATAATATACATTCTATTTTCATGCCTGTTTCAATCTGGAACCATTCACTCATTCAGTCTTCTGTTTTGACTGCACAAGCATATCCACTGTAGAGGTCTATAATGATGCTGACAATCTTAGATGATATTCCATATATTCTTAAAATTCTCCACAATAAATCTGTGTGTGTGTTATCGAATATCTTTTCAAAGTCTATGAAGTTCAGTATTAATGGTTTTTGTTTTGTTCATCATGTATTATTCTTAGAGTAAAGATCTGATCGAGACAGCTTCTTCCTTTTTGAAATCCTGCTTGTTCTTCACTCATTGCAGTATCCACTATATCTTTAATTCTATTCAGAATGACTTTGCAAATTACTTTTGACACAACTGATAGTAAGGTTACTCTTCTCCAGTTATTGCAATCGCTCACTAAAGCTGCCTTTTTTGCACTGCTTTTTTCCATTTAGAAGAGACCTTTTCTTCTTTCCAAACTTTATTAAACATTCTCTGTAGTTGGTTCATGTTGTCAATGTTACTGGCTTTTAACATTTCAACAGTTATTTCATCTTCACTGGCAGGTGTGTTGTTGGCCATTAAATTCACTGCTGTTTCAATTTCATGCAATGTAATTTCATCTAGGTTGACATTTAGTTGTGGGAATGGTAAGTCAGTTTCAAGGTCTATCAATTCTTTTGGGTGTGGTCGATTATGCATTGCTTAAAAGTACTCGGCCCATCTTTGCTTTTGGTCTTAACCTGATGTTAATAGGGTGCCAGTTTTGCTAAGGATTGGTCTGTCTTTGGATGCAATAGTACTTGTTAGCCTCTTTTGTATGTTATATAGAGTTTTGCTGTCTCTTGTTTTTGCTGCCTTATCTGCTTTTTTTGCCATATTGTCCATGTATTCACTTTCATCCATTCTAGCTGAACTTTTTACTTTATTGTCTAGTTCTTTGTATGTTGATTTTGCCAAACCTCTTCCAAGATCTGTCTTTACATTCAACATGGCTAATTTGGCTGCTCATCTTTCATGTATGGATTTCCATGTGTTATCTGATACCCATGCTTTTCTACTTGCTATGTGCAGTTCAGTACTTATTTTAGCTGCTGTAATTATTACGATGCCATAACATTTGGAGGTCATGAAATACCAGAGATTAGATATGCTGATGACACAGTATTACTGTCCACAACACACAAAGGAATGGAAAAACTAATTATGTCAGTCTGTAAGAATAGTGAAGAGCAAAGCCTCTATCTTAATGCGAAGAAAACTAAATTAATGACAACTGACAAAACAAACAAGGCAGGTGAATTATGTATCAATGAGGAAAAACTGGAAGAAGTGGAGAGTTTTGAATATCTTGGATCACTGCTCATTAATTATGGAGATACAATGAGGGAAATTAAAAAGAGGACATCTATCGCTCTTCAGAAAGTAATACAACTAAAGAATCTGTGGAAAGGAACAGAAAGAACCACAAAAATAAGATTTTTAAGGGCATGCATCTTTCCCATCGCAATATATGTGTGTGAGAACCGGACACTTAACAGAGAAACACATAAATGCCTATTTACATTGAATGTATATGCTACAGAAGAGTTCTTCAAATATCATGGACACAAAAAAACAACAAATATATCCATACTACAAGAACTTAATATTGAAGAAGCCTGGCTAGTAAAGAAGATTAAAGAGAGAAAACTTAAATATTTTGGACACATTAAACGTCATGATAATCTAGAGAAAACCATCTTGGAAGGGTACATAATGGGAAAAAGAAAAAGAGGAAGACCAAAGCGAAGATGGCTGCAAGACATCATTGATGATCTGCAGACTGATGCATCAGCAGCAGGCCATCTTGCTCACAACTGAGAGGCCTTCAGGAGTGCTGTTAGGGAGGCAAAATTCCGCAAGGGAAATGCAAATGAATGAATGAATGAGTGAATTATGGCTGTGCTGTAAGAATGTCATAAATCATATATATCTGACTCTACCTCACTGAGTGCAGCAAACTGTGTGGTAAGTTTCAGATTAAAATTATTCTTAGTATTTTCATCCTGTAGACTATGACTATTTAAACACTAGCAGGTCCTAAACAGATGTACAAATACAACCACTCATCTTCTAACCGAGGTCTTAAAATATGGATTAGGGGTCACACATCAGGGGTTAAGGGTCTTAAACTGGAGATGGGGGTGGGGAGAGGCTGTCCTTGGTGTGAGTATTTTTCATATGATAGGGAGGCTGTCCTTGGTGTGAGTATTTCTCATATGATAGATAGACTGTCCTTGGTATATTTCTCATATGACAGATAGACTGTCCTTGGTATATTTCTCATATGATAGATAGACTGTCCTTGGTATATTTCTCATATGATAGGGAGGCCGTCCTTGGTGTGAGTATTTCTCATGTGATAGAAAGGCTGTCCTTGGTGTGAGTATTTCTCATATGATAGGTGATTATTTGTTGCAGCACATTCTCTCCTGGTAACACTATGCAATAAACTTGAAGAACATGGCTGTATTTGACTGTTTGAAACATCAGGGATAAATATGTTAAAATGCACACATATACAGCCATATTTTGTTTTTACCTGTCAGGTACCCAGTTCTACAGCTGGATGACTGGGGTGCATCTGACTGGATTGGAAACCCCAGACTTTCACCATGAGAGACCAGTGCACAAACTACATTGCCACTCAGACACCTCTCTCTCTCTCTCTCTCTGTGTGTGTGTGCGTGCGTGCGTGCGTGCGTGCGTGTGTGTGTGTGTGTGTGTGAGAGAGAGAGAGAGAGAGAGAGAGCGCGCACACACATTATATCTTATATCCTTCCCATGCCATTACACGTCACATAGGGCTCGCAAGGTAGTTCACCAATTCTTCCTGTCTTCGGCGAGCCTTTCAATCTCATCAAGGGATTTATGCCTAATTTGGCCTCTCTTAACAATCTCCTCTTTAGAGTTTCACATGGTCTGCCTATTTTTCTTTGGCCTGTTGTGTTCCACTTGATAGCTTGTTTTGGGATTCTCTGATCATTTCTTCTCATCACGTGACCAACATATGTCCATCTCCTTTTCCTGATCACCCATGAGACTGGTTGTTGTTCAGTCATCTGTCTTATCTCTGCACTGTTCTTGAATTCGTTCCACTTGATGCAGAGTATTTTCCTTAGGCATTTGTTTTCAAAAGAATCTCATTTCTTGTCTATTTCTTTAGTTTTTTTCCAACTTTCACATGCATAAATGAGGGTGGATATTACATTTGAATTGTTTAGTCTTAACTTGGTTTTTGTGCTTATAACTTTTGAATGCCATATGTTCTCAAGATTCTTGAAGATCGATGGTGCTTTAGCAATTCTAATTCTAACTTCCTTTCTGGTGTCACCATCTTGGTCTATGTAACTGCCAAGGTATGAAAATTGAATGACTTCTTCAATATCTGTCCTTTCTACATGTGTTTTTCCATTTTGATTAATGGGAAGTTTCATTATTTTTGTTTTGTCCTTGTTAATTTCAAGTCCTATTTTGTTAGCCAGTGAAGTTTTTTCTTGCATGGAATTCACACTGATACTGATAAGAGTTATGTCATCAGCAAAATCAAGATCTTCTAGTTGGGTCTCATGTACCAAGTCAATACCTGTGTTACCTGTGCGGCATTTTTTTCATTATGAAGTCTATTGTAATTCCAAAAAAGCAAAGGAGACAGTATACATCCTTGCTTCATACCTGTATCAGTCTGGAACCATTCACTCAGACAGCTTCTCCCTTTTCAAAATCCTGCTTGTTCTTCTCTCATTGCGGTATCCACTATATCTTTAAGTCTATTCAAAATGACCTTTCAAAATACTTTTGACACAACTGATATTAAGATTACTCCTCTCCAGTTGTTACAGTCACTTAGGTTGCCTTTTTTGGTATTTTAACAATGATTCCTTTTTTCCAGTTAGAAGGGACCTTTTCTTCTTTCCAAATCTTGTTAAACATTCTCTGTAGATGTCTCATGTTGTCACTACTGATAGCTTTTAACATTTCGGGTGTTATTTCATCTTCACCTGCAGTTTTGTTGTTAGCCATTAAATTCACTACTGTTTCAATTACATGCAATGTAATTTCATCTAGGTTGACATTTAGTTGTGGGGCTGGTAAGTCGGTTTCAAGGTTTAACAATTCTTTTGGGTGTGGTCGATTAAGTATTTCTTGGAAGTGTTCAGCCCATCTTTGGTTTTGATCTTTACTCTACAATATATATATATATATATATTGCAGAATATCAGTTAGCAGTAGGAATCTAGCAAATAACAGGCAGTACAAAACTACAGCTTTTTTTGTATGAGAATGTCAAACTCACAGTCTGCCAGCTAGTATCCTCATCTTTAACCTGGGAAATAGCTGAACCTTTTCTACTCTCAGCAGCAACCCTCATTTGGACTTCTGCAGTGTGAGCTAAATCTTGGCCACCCTTGGTCTTGACAAAATGAAGAGGATCACTGGCTCCTGATGATTTGCGACTGATCTGGCTATTTAATCTGAAAAAAAATGTGGAGGGGAGATAATAATCATGTCGAGATGAAAATAATCACATACAAATAAAAGTGTGAAACAAAATTTTCCATACTGGTCCCTTTAATCAACAAGAACTCATCATAGTTTCTACTGGCAACCATCACCCTGAAATAGTTCCTTTGTGCATGGATATAACCATTCAAGTGCTCCCGGCCTTGCTGGAACTCTCTTTGAAAGTCCATTTCAACAAGGTTGCCAAGCACCACCTGCAAAACCTGAATGTTGTCAAAATGACACTCTTTTAGCATCTTCAATTTTGGGAATAGAAAGAAGTCACAGTGTGCCAAATCTGCTGGATCAGGAGGGTGGACACGGCTAAAAACTGCTGGGTGTTGAATGCACTGTCAGTCAAGGTGTTGAGTGCACTGTCAGTCAAGGTGTTGTCACGGTAAAGAGTGTACTGTCAGTCAAGGTGTTGTCACGGTAAAGAGTGTACTGTCAGTCAAGGTGTTGAGTGCACTGTCAGTCAAGGTGTTGAGTGCACTGTCAGTCAAGGTGTTGAGTGCACTGTCAGTCAAGGTGTTGAGTGCACTGTCAGTCAAGGTGTTGTCACAGTAAAGAGTGCACTGTCAGTCAAGGTGTTGTCATGGTAAAGAGTGCACTGTCAGTCAAGGTGTTGTCACGGTAAAGAGTGTACTGTCAGTCAAGGTGTTGTCACGGTAAAGAGTGTACTGTCAGTCAAGGTGTTGTCACGGTAAAGAGTGTACTGTCAGTCATGGTGTTGAGTGCACTGTCAGTGAAGGTGCTGTCACAATAAAGCAGTCATTTTTTTTCCTCACAAGCTTGTCCATCTCCTTCTCACATTTTCACATAATCATTGCAAAGCATCACAGCAGAAGTTGGAATTTACATTCTGGCCAGAAGGAACAAATTGTGATTCACATGATGTCACAGAAAATTATCAATGTGCTCTTGACATTGTTTTTCAGCTGTTTGACCTTTATAGGTTTTGGTAACCCTGGACTTTTTTTCCATTGAGATGACTACTACTTTATCTTCTGGTCATAACCACAAATCCAGCTCTCATCACAAGTCATGATCCTGGACAAGGTTTCATCCTCTGAGGCGAGTTATTGAAGTTCAGTGCAGACACTGGCATATTTCTGCATTTGGTCAGCCATCAGGATCCTGTGATGTTCTTCAACTGGAATTTTCTGATATGTCCAAAAACTAGTTCCCACCACCTCACAAAGCTCTTGAATGGTCAGACGTTGATTCTCATATGTGAGCTGCTGTATCTCTGCAAGATTCTAAGGATTTGTGCCTGCCAAAGGCCTGCGTGGCTGTCGTCATTGTCATCAACTGATACTAGACTAACCTTGAATAGTGCATGCCACATAAGTTCCTGCCCAACTAAGACATCGCTAACCAAACACTTGTTAAATCTTTAGCAGTTTGTCCAGTATTCACATAAACTTTGATGAAACTCATTATTCCTTTTTTACATCCATCTTGGGATGTCCACCAAGATGGCAGTATTATTTTCACCAGTTAGGCCAGAAAGTGTATTTTTTATGTTTTGAGCACTTTATGGGAGAAATCTCTAGCAGAAGTTGCCAAGCTCAAGGCGTATCCTCGTGAGGAAGAGTTCCATGACCGGGGTTTAGCCAGTCCTTAACATGGAAATGGGTTTTAGACCATGCAACTGAGTGCATATGCGTGAGTCCAGACTCCCCTCAACCGTCTGGCAGCATTCAGTGGTGAAGTAGATGCTAGATACGATTACAAGAAGTGACAGGACATGGGCGGGCTGGAGAAGATGACAATAACCAAAAAGAACAAAGAAAATAAAACTGGCTGGTGTTTGTAGGAGGTCTTTGAAGAGTGAGAGGCTAGGTCTAAATAACGTTCGTATTCTGTACTGGAACTGTACTTCATTTCATCAGTGTCGACCTATTCTCGACAAGCTCCTATACGGTGCCAACATCGCTGCCCTACAAGAAACACTGACAGGAAAGTGAATGTTGTGGGTTTTCATGGCTTTCTACAACAGGTGGCATCTTGGACAGGTCATTCTTGTACATGACAATTTGGCACATCTGAGGTTGATATGTCTAAGTGAGACAGTGGTGCCCAGCAAGTCTATCAGACTGCAGACTCCAGCCCCACCCCCCGCCCCGATCCTGAATGTATATGCCTGTAACGGAAAGGTTAACATGCAGAGGTGGCACAGTCTGTTCTCCCTGGAAGAGAATAACATCATTCTTCTGCAGGGACTTTAATGCGAGAGGCAAGCAGTGGGGTAATGTCATCACCAACATACAGAGGGAAGACCTGGACAATGCGCTGGTGTCTGCTAATCTAGTGTGTTTGAATGATGGTCACTTGACCTGGTGGCTCTAACAGTATCACTGACTTGGCCCTGGCAACAGCCACCCTTGCACCTGTACGCAGGTGGAGCACCCTGGGACACCATGGCAGTGATTACTTCCCTTACATCATCATGGTCGAGAAGAGCAGAAATAGAAGCCAGAAAGACCAGATAAGCACTTTTCAGTATGACAAGAAGAAGAAGAAGCCATCACAACTGAGATCACACAGCTGTGTGAGGTGGTGGTGTTAGAAGAAGCCATCATAACTGAAACCACACAGCTGTGTGACACATAATAATTAATGTATAAGCATATAACTATACATGAAGCACTGTAGTAAAGCTGTGATACCAGAATGTATAAACTAGGAAAAATGTAGGAACAGCGTTATTACTTAACAACTACAAAGTTGTGATGTTTCGGCATGAGCCTTAATCATATAAAAACAAAAAGGATGAAGAACTAGAGAGAGGAGATTATCACATGAATATTATTAAAAAGAAAAAAAAATTAAATAGAGTACTTAGCTGTAAACTGACAAAACAAACAAGGCAGCTGAAATATATATCAATGAGGAAAAATTGGAAGAAGTGGAGAGTTTTGAATATCTTGGATCACTACTAACTAATAATGGAGATACAATGAGGGAAATTAAAAGGAGGACATCTATCACTCTTCAGAAAGTAAAACAAATAAAGAATCTGTGGAGAGGAGATTCTCATATGTGAGCTGCTGTATCTCTGCAAGATTCTAAGGATTTGTGCCTGCCAAAGGCCTGCGTGGCTGTCGTCATTGTCATCAACTGATACTAGACTAACCTTGAATAGTGCATGCCACATAAGTTCCTGCCCAACTAAGACATCGCTAACCAAACACTTGTTAAATCTTTAGCAGTTTGTCCAGTATTCACATAAACTTTGATGAAACTCATTATTCCTTTTTTACATCCATCTTGGGATGTCCACCAAGATGGCAGTATTATTTTCACCAGTTAGGCCAGAAAGTGTATTTTTTATGTTTTGAGCACTTTATGGAGAAATCTCTAGCAGAAGTTGCCAAGCTCAAGGCGTATCCTCGTGAGGAAGAGTTCCATGACCGGGGTTTAGCCAGTCCTTAACATGGAAATGGGTTTTAGACCATGCAACTGAGTGCATATGCGTGAGTCCAGACTCCCCTCAACCGTCTGGCAGCATTCAGTGGTGAAGTAGATGCTAGATACGATTACAAGAAGTGACAGGACATGGGCGGGCTGGAGAAGATGACAATAACCAAAAAGAACAAAGAAAATAAAACTGGCTGGTGTTTGTAGGAGGTCTTTGAAGAGTGAGAGGCTAGGTCTAAATAACGTTCGTATTCTGTACTGGAACTGTACTTCATTTCATCAGTGTCGACCTATTCTCGACAAGCTCCTATACGGTGCCAACATCGCTGCCCTACAAGAAACACTGACAGGAAAGTGAATGTTGTGGGTTTTCATGGCTTTCTACAACAGGTGGCATCTTGGACAGGTCATTCTTGTACATGACAATTTGGCACATCTGAGGTTGATATGTCTAAGTGAGACAGTGGTGCCCAGCAAGTCTATCAGACTGCAGACTCCAGCCCCACCCCCCGCCCCGATCCTGAATGTATATGCCTGTAACGGAAAGGTTAACATGCAGAGGTGGCACAGTCTGTTCTCCCTGGAAGAGAATAACATCATTCTTCTGCAGGGACTTTAATGCGAGAGGCAAGCAGTGGGGTAATGTCATCACCAACATACAGAGGGAAGACCTGGACAATGCGCTGGTGTCTGCTAATCTAGTGTGTTTGAATGATGGTCACTTGACCTGGTGGCTCTAACAGTATCACTGACTTGGCCCTGGCAACAGCCACCCTTGCACCTGTACGCAGGTGGAGCACCCTGGGACACCATGGCAGTGATTACTTCCCTTACATCATCATGGTCGAGAAGAGCAGAAATAGAAGCCAGAAAGACCAGATAAGCACTTTTCAGTATGACAAGAAGAAGAAGAAGCCATCACAACTGAGATCACACAGCTGTGTGAGGTGGTGGTGTTAGAAGAAGCCATCATAACTGAAACCACACAGCTGTGTGACACATAATAATTAATGTATAAGCATATAACTATACATGAAGCACTGTAGTAAAGCTGTGATACCAGAATGTATAAACTAGGAAAAATGTAGGAACAGCGTTATTACTTAACAACTACAAAGTTGTGATGTTTCGGCATGAGCCTTAATCATATAAAAACAAAAAGGATGAAGAACTAGAGAGAGGAGATTATCACATGAATATTATTAAAAAGAAAAAAAAATTAAATAGAGTACTTAGCTGTAAACTGACAAAACAAACAAGGCAGCTGAAATATATATCAATGAGGAAAAATTGGAAGAAGTGGAGAGTTTTGAATATCTTGGATCACTACTAACTAATAATGGAGATACAATGAGGGAAATTAAAAGGAGGACATCTATCACTCTTCAGAAAGTAAAACAAATAAAGAATCTGTGGAGAGGAGCAGACAGAACTACAAAAATAAGATTTTTAAGAGCATGCATCTTTCCCATTGCAATATATGCCCGTGAGACCTGGACACTTAACAAAACAGCTGAGAAACACATAAATGCCTTTGAATGTAAATGCTACAGAAGAGTTCTCCAAATATCATGGACACAAAAAATAACAAATATATCTATACTACAAGAGCTTAATATTGAAGCAGGCTGGCTAGTAAAGAGGATTAAAGAGAGAAAACTTAAATATTTTGGACACATTAAACATCATGATAATTTAGAGAAGACCGTACTGGAAGGATACATAATGGGAAAAAGAAAAAGAGGAAGACCAAAACGAAGATGGCTGCAAGACATCACTGACGATCTGCAAATGGATGCCGCAGCAGCAGGCCATCTTGCTCACAACCAAGAGGCCTACAGGAGTGCTGTTTGGGAGGCAAAGTTCCGCAAGGGACATGCAAATGAATGAATGAATGAATGAATGAACTTAGCTGTAAATTGTAAGGTGTGACTTGTCCGGCGGTGTGTGTCAGGAATGGATTTAGTAGAGCGTGGAAACTGTTTAAATGGAGTGTGATATGCGGTCGGTGGGTCGTAACTGGGGGGTGGGTGGGGAACCATGGAGGGGAAAGAGAGTGGTACAATGTTAACCTAGCCAGGAGAAGGTGAAATAGATGATTATAGTTAGGGTAGAAGGGTTGTAATATGATGCTGTGAGAAGGTTCTGAACTATGTGTAACAAGTGAGAAGGGAGTGGAGCTTAGTAGAGAGGGATTATAATTGTTGAAGAGGAGAATGTTAGGTGCAGCTGAATAGAGAGTTTAACCCATGTGGTTCCAGTGTCCCATAATCCTGAATGCAGTGGGTCTCAAGCGCCAGGCAGCTTGTGTCATCTGCGTGACATTGATTGATGGCTGTTACCAGAAAATCAGATTTGCTTCTGTGGTTGGGGCCACTGAAATGATTTGGGATTGATTTCAAAGCATGCTGGGCTATGTCATACAGATGTTTTTGCATGCAGTCCCCTAATCTGAGGCCAGTCTCGCCAATATACGTTATCCTGCATCTTTTGCAAATGATGACATATATAACGGGACTCGAATGTGAATCCCTCATGAAGAGTGAGGATAGTTTTGGGAAAGGTGATTGTTTTCATTTCCCAGACTAGAGGGCAGGTAACATAGAGGGGGTGGTTACATTTTCTGGTGCCAACATATGTAAGGCTCTGCTTCAAGTGGCTGTGGAGGAGGATGTCCTTATGGTTTGGCTCATGTTTGTATGCTAATCCAACTTGACCCCGACACTCACATTTTCTCTGATCCAACCCTATTGGCATACAAATGTTATCTGACACCCCTATAATAAGCAAGAGGCCTCTAGCAGATTTCTCAGTTCTATGTTCCTTCTTTCTTTTACAGAAAGTTTTCTGTTCCCTAAAAATTATGCCTTATAAGAGGGTGACATTATATTTTATAACAATAACAAATAATGTTGGTTGTTACAGGTTTCTGGGCTACAGGAGTAGGTCAGAATTTTTTAAGCAATCAGATCTGATGTTCCCCGTTTCACAATGACTATGTTAAGATAACCGTGTTCTTAACACAGTTGTTTCCAGGGTGTCAAAGCCTGGAATATATGACTGAAGAGACTGTCATTCTTTTCCACAATTTCTGATTATGACATTGGCAACAAACAGCTGTTGTCATCCAAACTTTTGCTTTTTACCTTTTTTTTAATTGCTGAGATATGCAAAATGGTTTACTTCTTCTACAATTGTTCCTTCTATGTATATTTTTCCTTCATGGTTAATAAGAAGTTTCATTATTTTTGTTGTTGTTGTTGTTGTTGTTATTAATTTCAAATCCTATGTTACTAGCCACTGAAGACAGGGTATCTGTTCTTACTTGCATCAATTTCACACTGTCACCGATAAGAGTTATGTCATCTGCAAAATCAAGAACTTCCAGTTGGGTCTCATGTACCTAATCAATCCCCTTTTTACCTGTGCAGCATTTTTTCATTATGAAGTCTATGACGATTCCAAAAAGCAAGGGAGATAATATACATCCTTGTTTCATGCCTGTTTCATTCTAGAACCACTCGCTCATTTCTCCTTCTGTGCTGACTGCACAAATTCCTCCTTCTGTGTTGACTGCACAAATTCCTCCTTCTGTGTTGACTGCACAAATTCCTCCTTCTGTGTTGACTGCACAAACATATCCATTGTAAGGGTCAGTAATAATGTTGATAATCGTAGATGGTATTCCATATAATCTTAAAATTCTCCACAATGAATCTCTGTGTATGCTATCAAATGGCTTTTTAATGTTCAGGATTAATGGTTTCTGCTTTTCAATATGTTCTTCAAGTATTATTCTTAAAGATCTGGTCGAGACAGCTTCTCCCTTTTCAAAATCCTGCTTGTTCTTCTCTCATTGTGGTATTCACTATATCTTTAAGTCTATTCAAAATGACCTTTCAAAATACTTTTGACACAGGTGATAGTAATGTTATTCCTATCCAACTGTTACAGTCACTAAAGTTGCCTTTTTTTTTTTTTGTTGTTGGTATTTTAACAATGATTACTTTTTTTCCATTTAGAAGAGACCTTTTCTTATTTCCAAACTTTATTAAACACTCTTTGTAGTTGGCTCATATTGTCACTGTTAATAGCTTTTAACACTTCAGCTGTTATTTCATCTTCACTGGCAGGTTTGTTGTTAGCCATTAGATTCACTGCTGTTTCAATTTCACGCAATGTAATTTCATCTAGGCTGACATTTAGTTCTGAGAACGGTAAGTCAGTATCAAGGTCTATCAATTCTTTTGGGTGTGGTCAGTTAAGTATTTCTTGGAAGTGTTCAGCCCATCGTTACTTCTGGTCTTTACTTGATGTTAATAGGGTGTCAGTTTTGCTAAGGATTTGTCTTTATTTGGAAGCAATAGTACCAGTTAGGCTCTTGTATTTATATGTAGAGTTTTGCTGTCTCTTGTTTTTGCTGCCTTCTCTGCTTCTTTCACCATATTGTATAAACTAGGAAAAAAAGTAGCAGCAGCAGCTTTATTACTTAACGATTACAAAGTTGTGAAATTTCGGAGTGAGCCTTAATCATATAAAAACATACAGGATGAAGAAATAGAGAGAGGAGATAAAGTACAGACTCACATGAATGCTATTAAAAATTTTAAAAATTAATAATGAATAAAGCACTTAGCTGTAACTGTAAGATATGGCTTGTTCGACGCTGTGTGTCAGGAATGAGCATTATAGGGCTTAGAGACTGTTTAAATGGAGACCTGTGATGTGTGGTCGGTGGGTCGTAACTGGGGGGTGGGTGGGGAACCGTGGAGGGGAAAGAGAGTGGTACAGTGTTAACCTAGCCAGGAGAAGGTGAAATAGATGATTATAGTTAGGGTAGAAGGGTTGTAATATGATGCTGTGAGAAGGTTCTGAACTATGTGTAACAAGTGAGAAGGGAGTGGAGCTTAGTAGAGAGGGATTATAATTGTTGAAGAGGAGAATGTTAGGTGCAGCTGAATAGAGAGTTTAACCCATGTGATTCCAGTGTCCCATAATCCTGAATGCAGCGGGTCTCAAGCGCCAGGTGGCTTGTGTCATCTGCGTGACACTGTTTGATGGCTGTTACCAGAAAATCAGATTTGCCTCTGTGGTTGGGGCCACTGAAATGATTTGGGACTGGTTTCAAAGCATGCTGGGTGATATCGTACAGATGTTTCTGCATGCGGTCCCCTAATCTGAGGCCAGTCTCACCAATATACATTATCCTGCATCTTTTGCAAACGATGACATATATCACATTACAGGACTCGAATGTGAATCCCTCATGAAGAGTGAGAATAGTTTTGGGAAAGGTGATTGTTTTCATTCCCCAGACTACAGGGCAGGTAACACAGTGAGGGCAGTTACATTTTCTGGTACCAACATATGTAAAGGTCCGCTTCAAGTGGCTGTGGACAAAGATGTCCATAAAGTTTGACTCACCTTTCCCAAAACTATGTTGCTTTTGCTAAATCTTTTCCAAGATCTGTCTTTACGATCAACATGGCTAATTTTGGCTGCTTGTCTTTCATGTATGTATTTCCATGTGTTATCTGATATCCATGCTTTTTTACTTGTTTTTTCCAGCACTTGTTCTTGTTGCTGTGATTATGGCTGTGCTGTAAGAATTCCATAATTCATCTACATCTGTCTCTTCTACCTCACTGAGTGCAGCAAACTGTTTGGTAAGTTCCAGATTAAAATTATTCTTAGTATTTTAATCTTGTAGACTATGACTGTTTATCTTACTGAGTATTGATTTCTTGTTTTGTCTTTTCAGTTTTGGTCTTATTTTCCCTATACACAGATTTTGATCACTCTCTCTCTCTCTCTGAACCTTAAGTGCCCAGAGCACATGGGGCTTCTGCAAGGGTTTTCCACAAATGCCTGTCCTTCGCCTTTTTTTCTGCTCTTGCCCAGGTGAGCCCTCTATTGCTCAACATCCTTTCTGTTGTTCTTCTCCATGTCTCTTTTGGTCTACCCTTACTTCTGCTCCCCTGTGGTGTCCATCTTAGTGCTATTTTTGGTAGTGAGTTGTCAGTCATTCGGAGCACATGTCCCAACCATCGCCATCGTCTTTCCTCAATAATTGTTGTCAGTGGTTTCATCTGCATTTCTGCCAATAAGATGTTATTTCTTATGGTGTTTGGCCAAAATATTTTTCTAATTCTTTGTAAACATTTAGTCTGGAAAGAATTCAACTTGTTTTCTATGGTTTTGGTGATTTTCCAGCATTCACTTCCATAGAGTAGTACACTTAGAACATTACTCTTAAATATCCTGATTTTTATTTTTTTATTTTGATCACTGTTGACATCTAAACCTCTGTATGCTCTTACATCTATCAAAGATGTTCTGAATTACTTTCTAATACAAAAATGATTTATCTGATTTTTGGTTCTATCATCTGGAGATATCCATGTTGTTTTATATATCTCTTTGTGTGGAAATATTGTGCCTCCAATGACCATGCCCTCTGTTAGGCATAATTCAATTAATCTTTCTCCATTCTGATTTACCATATCAATCACTTATTTCCCCATTACTTTTTCGACATCTGTGTTATTTTTTCCTACCCTGGAGTTGAAGTCTCCCATGACAATTAAAATGTCATGTTTAGGGACTTCTTTAATGAGTTGTTGTAGTCTGTGATAGAAATTGTCTTTTATTTCATCATCTGCATCGTTTGCGGCTGCACAGCATTGTATGACTGTCATTCTTCCGTTCGTAGCCTTATTTTATACCTTTGCTGCTACAGTGGACATAATTATACCCACTCCTTCTTGATATTTCCCATCGTCTCTGCCTGAATGTACAATTAACTTATGGTTTTCCACCGATCTTTTCCCTGCTTCTTGCCATTGCATTTCACTGATGCCTACTATGTCTAGGTGATATCTCTCCATTTCTTGGATTACCTGAGCAGTTTTTGATGTTGCAGCCATTGTTCTTATGTTCCAGAATCCAATCTTTGTCACATATTTGGGGCAGATGAATGTGTTCTTTTGGTTGTTGTCTCCACTCGTCGGAGTTGGTATCCTTGAACACAGACAGAAATAGATACATCCACCTATTCTTAGTGTACCTTTCTTTTGGAGGAATCCTAATATCACAATGGAAAAAACAACTATTGTCTATAATGACTGCACACTTCCTGATGACTTAGACACATAATACATGTAACAAAGAGACATGAACCATTTATCAGTACATTCCTATATGATAATGAGACAAAGATTACTTGTCAGCAGAGATGTGGACTCGAGTCAATCAACTCAAACAATGCAAATCCAGTCACTTTAAAGACCTAACTTGGACTCAACTTGAAGATGAAGAAGTTGAGTCAGCTTGACATTTTGTAGTCAGTGACTTGATTACTACATTCACTTTCTACAGCAAAGTATTAGTAAAACAACACATGCTTCCATAATGTCACAGCTTTGTGTGCTGTCAGACATATCTAATTTAAATCCACAGTCTACTTCTACTCATTATTAAATAATCTTTTACTAAAAGGCAGAGCAATGACATCCATGGGAATAAAGGTGAACACAGCACATAACATGAAGTTAACAAGCACTTGACACAGCACATAACATGAAGTTAACAAGCACCTGACATAGCAGATAATATAAAGTAAACAAGAACCAAACACAGCAATAACATGAAGTTAACAACCACTACACACAGCAATAACATGAAATAAACAACCACCAGACACAGCAATAACATGAAGTTAACAACCACCATAATTCATCTACATCTGTCTCTTCTACCTCACTGAGTGCAGCAACTGTTTGGTAAGTTCCAGATTAAAATTATTCTTAGTATTTTAATCTTGTAGACTATGACTGTTTATCTTACTGAGTATTGATTTCTTGTTTTGTCTTTTCAGTTTTGGTCTTATTTTCCCTATACACAGATTTTGATCACTCTCTCTCTCTCTCTGAACCTTAAGTGCCCAGAGCACATGGGGCTTCTGCAAGGGTTTTCCACAAATGCCTGTCCTTCGCCTTTTTTTCTGCTCTTGCCCAGGTGAGCCCTCTATTGCTCAACATCCTTTCTGTTGTTCTTCTCCATGTCTCTTTTGGTCTACCCTTACTTCTGCTCCCCTGTGGTGTCCATCTTAGTGCTATTTTTGGTAGTGAGTTGTCAGTCATTCGGAGCACATGTCCCAACCATCGCCATCGTCTTTCCTCAATAATTGTTGTCAGTGGTTTCATCTGCATTTCTGCCAATAAGATGTTATTTCTTATGGTGTTTGGCCAAAATATTTTTCTAATTCTTTGTAAACATTTAGTCTGGAAAGAATTCAACTTGTTTTCTATGGTTTTGGTGATTTTCCAGCATTCACTTCCATAGAGTAGTACACTTAGAACATTACTCTTAAATATCCTGATTTTTATTTTTTATTTTGATCACTGTTGACATCTAAACCTCTGTATGCTCTTACATCTATCAAAGATGTTCTGAATTACTTTCTAATACAAAAATGATTTATCTGATTTTTGGTTCTATCATCTGGAGATATCCATGTTGTTTTATATATCTCTTTGTGTGGAAATATTGTGCCTCCAATGACCATGCCCTCTGTTAGGCATAATTCAATTAATCTTTCTCCATTCTGATTTACCATATCAATCACTTATTTCCCCATTACTTTTTCGACATCTGTGTTATTTTTTCCTACCCTGGAGTTGAAGTCTCCCATGACAATTAAAATGTCATGTTTAGGGACTTCTTTAATGAGTTGTTGTAGTCTGTGATAGAAATTGTCTTTTATTTCATCATCTGCATCGTTTGCGGCTGCACAGCATTGTATGACTGTCATTCTTCCGTGCCTTATTTTATACCTTTGCTGCTACAGTGGACATAATTATACCCACTCCTTCTTGATATTTCCCATCGTCTCTGCCTGAATGTACAATTAACTTATGGTTTTCCACCGATCTTTTCCCTGCTTCTTGCCATTGCATTTCACTGATGCCTACTATGTCTAGGTGATATCTCTCCATTTCTTGGATTACCTGAGCAGTTTTTGATGTTGCAGCCATTGTTCTTATGTTCCAGAATCCAATCTTTGTCACATATTTGGGGCAGATGAATGTGTTCTTTTGGTTGTTGTCTCCACTCGTCGGAGTTGGTATCCTTGAACACAGACAGAAATAGATACATCCACCTATTCTTAGTGTACCTTTCTTTTGGAGGAATCCTAATATCACAATGGAAAAAACAACTATTGTCTATAATGACTGCACACTTCCTGATGACTTAGACACATAATACATGTAACAAAGAGACATGAACCATTTATCAGTACATTCCTATATGATAATGAGACAAAGATTACTTGTCAGCAGAGATGTGGACTCGAGTCAATCAACTCAAACAATGCAAATCCAGTCACTTTAAAGACCTAACTTGGACTCAACTTGAAGATGAAGAAGTTGAGTCAGCTTGACATTTTGTAGTCAGTGACTTGATTACTACATTCACTTTCTACAGCAAAGTATTAGTAAAACAACACATGCTTCCATAATGTCACAGCTTTGTGTGCTGTCAGACATATCTAATTTAAATCCACAGTCTACTTCTACTCATTATTAAATAATCTTTTACTAAAAGGCAGAGCAATGACATCCATGGGAATAAAGGTGAACACAGCACATAACATCAAGTTAACAAGCACTTGACACAGCAATAACATGAAGTTAACAAGCACCAGACACAGTAATAACATCAAGTTAACAAGCACCAGACACAGCAATAACATGAAGTTAACAAGCACTAGACACAGTAATAACATCAAGTTAACAAGCACCAGACACAGCAATAACATGAAGTTAACAACCACCAGACACAGTAATAACATGAAGTTAACAAGCACCAGACACAGTAATAACATAAAGTTAACAAGCACCAGACACAGCAATAACATGATGTAAACAACCACCACACACAGCAATAACATGATGTAAACAACCACCACATACAGCAATAACATGAAGTTAACAAGCACCAGGCACAGCAATAACATGAAGTTAACAACCACCAGACACAGCAATAACATGAAGTTAACAACCACCACACACAGCAATAACATGATGTAAACAAACACCACACACAGCAATAACATGATGTAAACAAACACCACACACAGCAATAACATGATGTAAACAACCACCACACACAGCAATAACATGAAGTTAACAACCACCACATACAGCAATAACATGATGTAAACAAACACCACACACAGCAATAACATGAAGTTAACAAGCACCAGACACAGCAATAACATGAAGTTAACAACCACCAGACACGCAATAACATGATGTAAACAAACACCACACACAGCAATAACATGATGTAAACAACCACCACACACAGCAATAACATGAAGTTAACAAGCACCAGACACAGTAATAACATCAAGTTAACAAGCACCAGACACAGCAATAACATGAAGTTAACAAGCACTAGACACAGTAATAACATCAAGTTAACAAGCACCAGACACAGCAATAACATGAAGTTAACAACCACCAGACACAGTAATAACATGAAGTTAACAAGCACCAGACACAGTAATAACATAAAGTTAACAAGCACCAGACACAGCAATAACATGATGTAAACAACCACCACACACAGAAATAACATGATGTAAACAACCACCAGACACAATAATAACATCAAGTTAACAAGCACCAGACACAGCAATAACATGAAGTTAACAACCACAAGACACAACAATAACATGAAGTTAACAACCACCACATACAGCAATAACATGATGTAAACAACCACCACGCACAGCAATAACATGAGTTAACAAGCACTAGACACAGCAATAACATGAAGTTAACAAGCATCAGACACAGCAATAACATCAAGTTAACAACCACCATACACAGCGATAACATGAAGTTAACAAGCACTTGACACAGCAATAACATGAAGTTAACAAGCACCAGACACAGCAATAACATCAAGTTAACAAGCACCAGACACAGCAATAACATCAAGTTAACAAGCACCAGACACAGTAATAATTCCTGGGTGCAGGAAACTCTCTACTGTAGTGAGCAGAACAACATAACTTCTTCAGATCTTCAGAGGAAGTACCCCCTCCCCCAGACAAGTGTTTCAGCCCTATTAAACTCCTGACACTCTGAGGATGTGAGCCCCTCTAGGTCTAAACTCCCAGAAGTCTTGTGAATTGTTGCTTTTTTTTTCATACCCCATACCTCATTGTTGTGTGTCTATTTGTAGTCATACCTAAGTGTTATGTGCCCTACCTGTAGTAATACCTAAGTGTTGTGTGCCCTACCTGTAGTCATATTTCAATATTATATGCTTTACATGTACATTTAAAGTCACATTTTTGTGTTTTATGTCCTATTTGTATATTTAGTAGTCACATCTCAGCCATAACATTAAAGGACATCCTGATGCTGAATGCAGAACATTTACAGGCATGTCCTGAGTGAAACTTACAGCCATGTCCTGAGTGAAACTTACAGACATGTCCTAAGTGAAACTTACAACCATGTTCTGAGTGAAACTTACAGCCACGTCCGAAGTGAAACTTACAGTCATGTCCAGGGTGAAACTTACAGTCATGTACTGAGTGAAACTTACAGCCATGTCCTGAGTGAAACTTACAGCCATGTCCTGAGTGAAACTTACAGCCATGTCCTCTGTGAAACTTACAGCCATGTCCTACGTGAAACTTACAGGCATGTTCTCGGTGAAACTTACAGGCATGTCCTGGGTGAAGTGAAGCCCTCAGACTAGCCACAGAGCTAAGTCCCATTATCCAGTATCCAACATTAGAGTAAATTATTGCTGAGATACTTATTAAAATTACTGCTGAGATACTTGATAAAATGAAGAATTAAATATATATGAGGAATGATTGATAAATTCACAGCCTAAGGTACAAATACTTGAAACACACAGTTCTTCGTCTTCTTCGTTTCTACCACCAAGACTGCACCTTGATCCTACTGAATTTACTCCTGTGACCCTCAATTGGTCCTATGGTCTCCGTGTGGTCCCTGAAAAGACCACACAAGATCCCTGAGAGGATCACAAGTGGTTCAGAGTATTGCAGGGCTTCAGCCTGTATTCTTAGTGGGTCTCAGATACAGGATTGTGTGATACCGTGGTTTTCATTGCACCAGTTTAATCTAGAGTTGGACTTTCTCATCGGAAAACCTCAACATGTTTTGGATATCAGTATATACCCACGGGGTGAGAGGTGGTTGCCCATCTGGTCTAGAGTTGGACTTTCTCACCGAAAGACCTCAACATGTTTTGGGATAAACGTGTATCCCCACCAGGTGAAAGGAGATTGCCCATCCAGTCCAGCGCTGGACTTTCTCACCAGAAAATCTCAATGTGGTTAGGATATGCATACATCCCCATTGGGTGTGAGGTGGTTGCCTATCTAGACTGCACTGGTCCAGTGTCTCCGACTTAAGAATTTTGTGGTCATGGCCACTACCCTTCCTAGTTGTGACCAGGAGGGAGCTTTTGTCCAGGAGGACGAATCCTCGCCACTAGTGAGTTTCACCCCTGGGTTGAGTTGGTTTAGGCATATTATCCTAGTATGGGCATGTTCGAGGCGTGACCGGCCTCTAGAGCGGAGGTACTGTGACTTGACTTACCCCTGATTTAAGCCTATTTAGGCATATTTCACCAGTATGGGTGTATTTCGGACATGGCTGGCCTCTAGAGCAGAGGTGCCAAATACACAGCTGATATTAGGTGCATAAGTAGATCAAGTTAATGTAAGATTAAACACCAAGTTTCAAGAAATTAATTGCAACCAATTTTTGTTTACAGGCTACTGAAGTGGGTGGCAGAAACTGAGAAAATGGATAAAATTTCTCACCGAGCAGTCATTTGCAGATCCATGAAGATATGGTAGAAACTCTAGGGGAGAGTGCTCCTTCTTACAGCACAGTGAAGAAATGGGCAGCTCAATTCAAACATGGAAGGGAGAGTCTGGAAGATGATTCCCATCCAGGAAGACCAAGAACAGTAACCACCAATGAAACCACTGGCAGAATCCATGACATGATAATGGAGGATTGATGACTAACTGAGCAGTACATTGCTACTGAGTTGGGGATCTCCCAGGAATGTGTTCATGCCATTAATCACAATGATCTTCAAATGACAAAGGTCTCTGCTCAATAGGTCTCGAAACTTCTTGGAGCTGATCACAAATGACAGCGTCTCAACATGTCCTGAGTGAAACTTACAGCCATGTCCTGAGTGAAACTTACAGCCATGTCCTGAGTGAAACTTACAGACATGTCCTAAGTGAAACTTACAGGCATGTCCTAAGTGAAACTTACAGGCATGTCCTCAGTGAAACTTACAGCCATGTCCTGAGTGAAACTTACAGCCATGTCCTGAGTGAAACTTACAGTCATGTCCAGGGTGAAACTTACAGCCATGTCCTGAGTGAAACTTACAGCCATGTCCTAAGTGAAACTTACAGTCATGTTCAGGGTGAAACTTACAGACATGTCCTGAGTGAAACTTACAGCCATGTCCTGAGTGAAACTTACAGACATGTCCTAAGTGAAACTTACAGGCATGTCCTAAGTGAAACTTACAGGCATGTCCTGAGTGAAACTTACAGCCATGTCCTAAGTGAAACTTACAGCCATGTCCTGAGTGAAACTTACAGGCATATCCTAAGTGAAACTTACAGGCATGTCCTGAGTGAAACTTACAGGCATGTCCTGGGTGAAACTACAGCCATGTCCTAAGTGAAACTTACAACCATGTCCTGAGTGAAACTTACAGCCATGTCCTGAGTGAAATTACAGGCATGTCATGAGTGAAACTTACAGGCATGTCCTGAGTGAAACTTACAGGCATGTCCTGGGTGAAACTTACAGGCATGTCCTCGGTGAAACTTACAGGCATGTCCTAAGTGAAACTTACAGGCATGTCCAGGGTGAAACTTACAGGCATGTCATGAGTGAAACTTACAGGCATGTCCTGAGTGAAACTTACAGGCATGTCCTGAGTGAAACTTACAGGCATGTCCTCTGTGAAACTTTCGGCCATGTCCTGAGTGAAACTTACAGGCATGTCCTGAGTGAAACTTACAGCCAAGTCCTCAGTGAAACTTACAGCCATGTCCTGAGTGAAACTTACAGCCATGTCCTCTGTGAAACTTACAGCCATGTCCTACGTGAAACTTACAGGCATGTTCTCGGTGAAACTTACAGGCATGTCCTGGGTGAAGTGAAGCCCTCAGACTAGCCACAGAGCTAAGTCCCATTATCCAGTATCCAACATTAGAGTAAATTATTGCTGAGATACTTATTAAAATTACTGCTGAGATACTTGATAAAATGAAGAATTAAATATATATGAGGAATGATTGATAAATTCACAGCCTAAGGTACAAATACTTGAAACACACAGTTCTTCGTCTTCTTCGTTTCTACCACCAAGACTGCACCTTGATCCTACTGAATTTACTCCTGTGACCCTCAATTGGTCCTATGGTCTCCGTGTGGTCCCTGAAAAGACCACACAAGATCCCTGAGAGGATCACAAGTGGTTCAGAGTATTGCAGGGCTTCAGCCTGTATTCTTAGTGGGTCTCAGATACAGGATTGTGTGATACCGTGGTTTTCATTGCACCAGTTTAATCTAGAGTTGGACTTTCTCATCGGAAAACCTCAACATGTTTTGGATATCAGTATATACCCACGGGGTGAGAGGTGGTTGCCCATCTGGTCTAGAGTTGGACTTTCTCACCGAAAGACCTCAACATGTTTTGGGATAAACGTGTATCCCCACCAGGTGAAAGGAGATTGCCCATCCAGTCCAGCGCTGGACTTTCTCACCAGAAAATCTCAATGTGGTTAGGATATGCATACATCCCCATTGGGTGTGAGGTGGTTGCCTATCTAGACTGCACTGGTCCAGTGTCTCCGACTTAAGAATTTTGTGGTCATGGCCACTACCCTTCCTAGTTGTGACCAGGAGGGAGCTTTTGTCCAGGAGGACGAATCCTCGCCACTAGTGAGTTTCACCCCTGGGTTGAGTTGGTTTAGGCATATTATCCTAGTATGGGCATGTTCGAGGCGTGACCGGCCTCTAGAGCGGAGGTACTGTGACTTGACTTACCCCTGATTTAAGCCTATTTAGGCATATTTCACCAGTATGGGTGTATTTCGGACATGGCTGGCCTCTAGAGCAGAGGTGCCAAATACACAGCTGATATTAGGTGCATAAGTAGATCAAGTTAATGTAAGATTAAACACCAAGTTTCAAGAAATTAATTGCAACCAATTTTTGTTTACAGGCTACTGAAGTGGGTGGCAGAAACTGAGAAAATGGATAAAATTTCTCACCGAGCAGTCATTTGCAGATCCATGAAGATATGGTAGAAACTCTAGGGGAGAGTGCTCCTTCTTACAGCACAGTGAAGAAATGGGCAGCTCAATTCAAACATGGAAGGGAGAGTCTGGAAGATGATTCCCATCCAGGAAGACCAAGAACAGTAACCACCAATGAAACCACTGGCAGAATCCATGACATGATAATGGAGGATTGATGACTAACTGAGCAGTACATTGCTACTGAGTTGGGGATCTCCCAGGAATGTGTTCATGCCATTAATCACAATGATCTTCAAATGACAAAGGTCTCTGCTCAATAGGTCTCGAAACTTCTTGGAGCTGATCACAAATGACAGCGTCTCAACATGTCAAGAGACAATCTTGGCCATTTTTCTGCAGATCCTGAAAAGTTTCCTCAGCAATTTGTGACTATGGATGAGACTTGAGTTCATTATTTTCAACCAGAAACCAAAGAACAGTCAAAGCAGTGGAAACATCATGGATCCCCACCTCCAAAGAAAGAAAGGGTGGTTCTGTCTGCAAGAAAAGTGATGGCTTCCATCTTTTGGGATTCAGAAGGTGTACTATTGGTAGACTATCTTCAAAGGGGCAGAACGGTCACCGGGGCCTATTATGCTTAATCTTGTGAAGCAACTGTGGGTCAAATAGAAGGAAAGGCGTCAAGGGAAATTGACGAGAGGAGTCATTTTTCAAAAAGGAGCTCAGTGGTCGCAAATTTGCTTCAGATGATAACATCATTCATGCTGTAGACCACTTTCTACTGGCACAAGATGCTGACTTTTACAAAGAAGGGATCCGTATGCTCCAGGATTGCTGGACTATGTGAATAAACTTGCAAGGGGACTACGTTGAGAAATAAACCAAAAAAGTTGTCCACAAATAATCTGTTGTACCATAGGCCGCGAACTTATCAATAACTCTCATAAAGTGGCATTTCTATTTATTTTCCTTTTCTTGAAACTTGATTTGAAATTAGACTTGAAACTACTTGCAAGGACTTGAGATAACTTGACATTTGAAAGTAGTGATCTAAATCTTGACTTGAGCCATCAATAAAGGACTTGAGTGCATTTCTATCAGCAAATTTATATATGATAGTGAAATATGCACCCCTATCAACACATGCCTTTTTGATGGTGAGACAGACCACCTATCAGCATACTCCTTTATGATGGTAGGATAGACCACCTATCAACACATTCCCACATGATGGTGAGACAAACCTCCTATCAGAACACTCCTAAATGATGGTGAGACAGACCACCTATCAGCACACTCCCACATGATGGTGAGAGAGACCACTTATCAGCACACTCCTAAATGATGATGAGACATATCAACTATTAGCACTCTCCCAAATAATGGTGAGACAGACCTCCTATCAGCACACTCTTATATGATGAAAAGACAGACCATGTATTAGCACTCTCCTAAATGATGGTGAGACAGACCACCTATTAGCACTCTCCTAAATGATGGTGAAACAGACCATGTATTAGCACACTCCTAAATGATGATGAGACAGACCACCTATTAGCACACTCTTAAATGATGATGAGACAGACCACCTATTAGCACTCTCCTAAATGATGATGAGACAGACCACCTATTACCACTCTCCTAAATGATGATGAGACAGACCACCTATTAGCACTCTCCTAAATGATGATGAGACAGACCACCTATTAGCACACTCCCACACGATGGTGAGACAGACCACCTATTAGCACACTCTTAAATGATGGTGAGACAGACCACCTATTAGCACACTCTTAAATGATGGTGAGACAGACCACCTATTAGCACTCTCCTAAATGATGGTGAGACAGATCATCTATTAGCACACTCCTAAATGATGATGAGACAGATCATCTATTAGCACACTCCTAAATGATGATGAGACAGACCATCTATTAGCACACTCCTAAATGATGGTGAGACAGACCATCTATTAGCACTCTCCTTAATGATGGTGAGACAGACTATCTATTAGCACACTCTTAAATGATGACGAAACAAATCATCTATTAGCACTCTCCCAAATGATGATGAGACAGACCACCTATTAGCACAATCCTAAATGATGATGAGACAGACCACCTATTAGCACTCTCCTAAATGATGATGAGACAGACCACCTATTAGCACTCTCACAAATGATGGTGAGACAGACCACCTATTAGCAATCTCCCAAATGATAATGAGACAGACCACCTATTAGCACTCTCCTAAATGATGATGAGACAGATGATCTATTAGCACTCTAATAAATTATGGTGAGACAGACCATCTATTAGCACTCTCCTAAATGATGGTGAGACAGACCATCTATTAGCACTCACCTAAATAATGATGAGACAGACCACCTATTAGCACTCTCACAAATGATGGTGAGACAGACCACCTATTAGCAATCTCCCAAATGATAATGAGACAGACCACCTATTAGCACTCTCCTAAATGATGATGAGACAGACCACCTATTAGCACTCTCCTAAATGATGGTGAGACAGACCACCTATTAGCACTCTCACAAATGATGGTGAGACAGACCACCTATTAGCAATCTCCCAAATGATGGTGAGACAGACCATCTATCAGCACACTCCTAAATGATGATGAGACATATCAACTATTAGCACTCTCCCAAATAATGGTGAGACAGACCTCCTATCAGCACACTCTTATATGATGAAAAGACAGACCATGTATTAGCACTCTCCTAAATGATGGTGAGACAGACCACCTATTAGCACTCTCCTAAATGATGGTGAAACAGACCATGTATTAGCACACTCCTAAATGATGATGAGACAGACCACCTATTAGCACACTCTTAAATGATGATGAGACAGACCACCTATTAGCACTCTCCTAAATGATGGTGAGACAGACCACCTATTACCACTCTCCTAAATGATGATGAGACAGACCACCTATTAGCACTCTCCTAAATGATGATGAGACAGACCACCTATTAGCACACTCCCACACGATGGTGAGACAGACCACCTATTAGCACACTCTTAAATGATGGTGAGACAGACCACCTATTAGCACACTCTTAAATGATGGTGAGACAGACCACCTATTAGCACTCTCCTAAATGATGGTGAGACAGATCATCTATTAGCACACTCCTAAATGATGATGAGACAGATCATCTATTAGCACACTCCTAAATGATGATGAGACAGACCATCTATTAGCACACTCCTAAATGATGAGACAGACCATCTATTAGCACTCTCCTTAATGATGGTGAGACAGACTATCTATTAGCACACTCTTAAATGATGACGAAACAAATCATCTATTAGCACTCTCCCAAATGATGATGAGACAGACCACCTATTAGCACAATCCTAAATGATGATGAGACAGACCACCTATTAGCACTCTCCTAAATGATGATGAGACAGACCACCTATTAGCACTCTCACAAATGATGGTGAGACAGACCACCTATTAGCAATCTCCCAAATGATAATGAGACAGACCACCTATTAGCACTCTCCTAAATGATGATGAGACAGATGATCTATTAGCACTCTAATAAATTATGGTGAGACAGACCATCTATTAGCACTCTCCTAAATGATGGTGAGACAGACCATCTATTAGCACTCACCTAAATAATGATGAGACAGACCACCTATTAGCACTCTCACAAATGATGGTGAGACAGACCACCTATTAGCAATCTCCCAAATGATAATGAGACAGACCACCTATTAGCACTCTCCTAAATGATGATGAGACAGACCACCTATTAGCACTCTCCTAAATGATGGTGAGACAGACCACCTATTAGCACTCTCACAAATGATGGTGAGACAGACCACCTATTAGCAATCTCCCAAATGATGGTGAGACAGACCATCTATTAGCACTCTCCTAAATGATGATGAGACAGACCACCTATTAGCACTCTCCCAAATGATGATGAGACAGACCACCTATTAGCATTCTCCTAAATGATGATGAGACAGACCACCTATTAGCACTCTCCTAAATGATGGTGAGACAGACCACCTATTAGCACACTCTTAAATGATGATGAGATAGACCATCTATTAGCACTCTCCTAAATGATGGTGAGACAGACCATCTATTAGCACTCTCCTAAATGATGGTGAGACAGACCACCTATTAGCACACTCTTAAATGATGGTGAGACAGAACACCTATTAGCACTCTCCTAAATGATGGTGAAACAGACCACCTATCAGCACACTCTTAAATGATGGTGAGACAGACCACCTATTAGCACTCTCTTAAATGATGGTGAGACAGAAAACCTATTAGCACTCTCCTAAATGATGATGAGACAGACCATCTATTAGCACTCTCCCAAATGATGGTGAGACAGACCACCTATTAGCTCTCTCCTAAATGATGGTGAGACAGACCATCTCTTAGCACTCTCCTAAATGATGGTGAGACAGACCATCTATTAGCACTCTCCTAAATGATGGTGAGACAGACCACCTATTAGCACACTCTTAAATGATGATGAGACAGACCACCTATTAGCACTCTCCTAAATGATGGTGAGACAGATCACCTATCAGCACACTCTTAAATGATGATGAGACAGACCATCTATTAGCACTCTCCCAAATGACGGTGAGACAGATCATCTATTAGCACTCTCCTAAATGATGGTGAGACATATCTATTAGCAGTCCCTTAAATGATGGTGAGACAAACCACCTATCAGCACACTCCCACATGATGGTGAGACAGACCACCTATCAGCAAACACCTATTTGATGGTCAGACAGACCACCTACTAGCACACTCCTAAAAGATGGTGAGACAGACCACTATTAACACACTCCTAAATGACGATGATACAGACCACCTGTTTGCACACTCCTAAATGATGGTGAGACAGACCACTTGTTTGCACACTTCTAAATGATGGCGAGTCAGACCATCTGTTAGTACACTCCTAAATGATGGTGAGACAGACTACCTATTAGCTCAATCTTAAATGATGGTGAGTCACACCACCTATTAGCACACTCGTAAATGATGATGAGACAGACCACCTATCAGCATATGTCTACATGATGGTGAGAAAGACCACCTATTAGCACACTCCTAAATGATAGTGATATGTGTTCTATTTAAGTCACATAAGAAAAGGAGAAACACCTTTCAAATATGATGTCTAAGATCCTTTTCATCAGTGTTTCAAATAATCCTTCAATCAATTATAATCATCTTAAACAAAATAGCTGTACTAACTAGGACATATCCACCAAATGAAAGAATGTAACCCTAAATTGAACTTATAGAAAACTTGCACACAGAAAAAAGAACAGATGGACCTCTAAAGCTGATACATGTTCCAACATCCTGGCAAGTCTGTAAATCTGGACTCATCAGCTGAGGAAGGGTGTTGCGATTTAAACTGAAGTTTGCTGATCAGACAAGGGCAAATTGCCTGAAACATTCACTTGGACATCAACTTCATGTGCTGACCTGAATTGTACTCAGTAGATGATTCATGAGCACAGAAAAAAAGACACTAGTCAAAACAGCATTTTTGACAATAACTCATGACAGGTTCTTGAGAATCTCGTGAAACTTACTGAGTACAAAACTCACTGACCATGTTACTGAATGACTATAAAAGACTGACACTCCTTGAATCAATTCATTTGAAAATTCAATGCTGCAATTATGGCTCATCTCACTACAGACTCACTTTTTGACTCATCATCATTGGACATTTACACACTGGACAGTCACAAAGTGTAGTGGCCAGACAATTTATTGTGGTTAGAAGCACCATTAGCCACCTTTGGAGACAATTTCAAGAAACTGGCTCAGTTGCAGACCGGCTGCGCAGTGGAAGACCCACAGTCACAACTCTTACCGAAGACCGCTTCATATGGCTGCATCACCTCCAGAATCGATTTGCATCTGCATCCTCAACAGTCCAGTCAATGACAGCAACTCGTCGAATTTCAGATCAAATGGTCAGGAACTGGCTGCACGAAGCTGGTCTTTGGGATAGAAGACCCTACGGAGGTCCTGTTCTTACGGACCGACATCACCAGAACCAACTGCAGTGGGCAAACCAGTACTATCAATGGAAAATTTGCGAATGAATGGAGAAGGGTTTGGTTTAGTGATGAATCAATCTTTCTGTTCCAGCGACATAATAGACAGAAAAGAGTTTACCACAGATTCCATGAGCACTACATCCAGAACTGCGTAGATGAGGCTCCTCCACATGGTGGTGGAGGTGTACTGGTGTGGGGGATGATAAGCTTCATAGGAAGAAGTGACCTGGTGCAAACTGAAGGATGCCTGAATGCCCAACGATACGTCTCTGAAATTCTTCATCCTCACGTCCTTCCCTTCTGGCTGCAACAGGGTCAATTTTTCAGCAGGATAATGATCGACCTCATGTGGCACAACTCACCACCCAGTTCCTCACTGATAACAATGTCCAGACCATTCTGTGGCCATCTATGTCATCAGACATGAACCCAATAGAACACTTATGGGATGAATTGAACAGACAAGTCTGCCAGTGAGACATGGCGCCAACCAATCTCCAACAGTTGTCTCTTGCACTGTGGGAAGACTGGGCAGCCATCCCAAAATAACAGATCCAATAGCTAATCAGATCCATGTCAAGGAGATGTCTTTCTCTGATACAGGTCAGAGGAAGCCATACATCTTACTGAAATGGAGGCCTCAGTCACAAAGAATAAAAGTCCAAACCAAATTTAATGAACATCATTTCATTGTTAAAGTTTCTTCATGCCAAGATTGAAACATTAATTCCATAAAATAAAATTTTGATACAAGTTTGAAATTTGGTGTCCATTATTGCTATAGTAGTGCTGTGTTTCTTGTTTTGAACAGTTTATAATATGATTATTATTATATGTGTATTATATATATTCATGTTGTCAGCAACAATATGAAATCAATGCAAGTAAAAACAGATACCCTGTCTTCAATGGCTAGTAAAATAGGGCTTGAGATTAACATGGATAAAACGAAAATAATGATGGTTCTCATTAATGATGAAGGACAATTATACATAGAAGGAACAGCTGTTGAAGAGTAAACTATTTTGCATATCTCAGCAGCTATATAGACCACAGTGGTGACACCAGAAAAGAAGTTAGAATTCAAATTGCCAAAGCAGCATTGACCTTCAAGAATCTTGAGAACATATGGTTTTAAAAATTTATAAGCACAAAAACCAATTTAAGATTATTCAATTCAAATGTAATATCCACCCTCATTTATGCATGCAAAAGCTGGAAAACAACTAAAGAAAGAGACAAGAAATTAGACTCTTTCGAAAACAAATGTCTAAGGAAAATACTCGCTATAAAGTGGAATGAATTCAAGAACAACGCAGAGATCAGACAGATGAGCAAACAACAACCTGTCTCATGGTTGATCAGAAAAAGAAGATGGACATATGTCGGTCATGTCATGAGAAGAAACAATCAGAGGACCCCCAAACAAGCTATCAAATGGAACACAACAGGCCAAAGAAAAGGAGGTCGACCACGTGAAACTCTAAAGAGGACATTGTTAAGAGAAGCCAATTCAGTGGGCATAACATCCCTTGATGAGATTGAAAAACTCGTCAAAGACAGGACATCTTGGCGAACTACTATGCGGGCCCGATGTGACATTTAATGGCACAGGAAGGATGTGAGATGTAAGATATAAATGAAAACTTATTAAAGCAGGAGGAAAGGAATGTGCAGCAATCTATCATGCACTATGTAAAAAGATATGGCATTCAGGTATTTGGCCAAATGAATGGAAAAGAAATGTATTCATATCACTGCTAAATAAGGGTAACTTGAAACTATCCACAAACTACAGAACTGTTGCCCTGATTTGTCATGCCAGTAAAATTCTGTTAAAAATCATAATGGGTAAACTTCGTATGAAAATAGAAGAAGAAATCAATATGGTCCAAGTTGGTTTCAGGCAAGGAAGAGGATCAAGAGATCATATATATAAGATTAATAATAGAGGAATGCAGAAAGTTTAATGTGAATCTATATTTATCCTTTTCTAAGTGTACTACTCTATGGAAGTGAATGCTGGAAAATCACCAAAACCATAGAAAACAAGTTGAATTCTTTCCAGACTAAATGTTTACGTAGAATTAAAAAAATATTTTGGCCAAACACCATAAGAAATAACATCTTATTGGCAGAAATGCAGATGAAACCATTGACAACAATTATTGAGGAAAGACGCTGGCGATGGTTGGGACATGTGCTCCGAATGACTGACAACTCACTACCAAAAATAGCACTAAGATGGACACCACAGGGGAACAGAAGTAAGGGTAGACCAAAAGAGACATGGAGAAGAACAACAGAAAGGATGTTGAGCAATAGAGGGCTCACCTGGGCAAGAGCAGAAAAAAAGGCGAATGACAGGCATTTGTGGAAAACCCTTGCGGAAGCCCCATGTGCCCTGGGCACTTAAGGTTCAGAGAGAGAGAGAGATATTTATCCTTTATAGACTACTCAAAGGCATTTGATTGTGTACAACACCAGAAACTTTGGGAAATAATGGAAAAAAATGGGATTTCCAACACATTTGATACAATTAACATGACTGCTGTATCTAGACCAACAAGCAGCAGTAAGAATAAATACTGAAACAACAACTTGGTTTGACATAAAACAAGCAGTCCGTCAAAGGTGCATACTGTTGCCTTATTTATTTAACTTGTATACTCAAAATATAATAAGGAATGTTAGAGAAGATATAGACAAAGAATATTACGATGCCATAACAATTGGAGGTTGTGAAATACTAGAGATTAGATGTGCTGATGACACAGTATTACTGTCCACAACACAAAAAAGGAATGGAAAAACTAATTATGTCAGTCCGTAAGAACAGCAAAGAGCAAAACCTCTATCTTAATGCGAAGAAAACTAAATTGATGACAACTAACAAAACAGATAAGGCAGCTGAAATATGTATCAATGAGGAAAAATTGAAAGAAGTGGAGAGTTTTGAATATCTTGGATCACTACTAACTAATAATGGAGATACAATGAGGGAACTTAAAAGGAGGACATCTATCACTCTTCAGAAAGTAAAGCAACTAAAGAATCTGTGGAGAGGAACAGACAGAGCTACAAAAATAAGATTTTTAAGGGCATGCATCTTTCCAATCGCAACATATGCCCGTGATACCTGGACACTTAACAAAACAGCTGAGAAACACATAAATGACTTTGAATGTAAATGCTACAGAAGAATTCTTCAAATATCATGGACACAATTAACAACAAATATATCCATACTACAAGAACTTAATACTGAAGAAGGTTGGCTAGTAAAGAGAATTAAAGAGAGAAAACTTAACTATTTTGTATATATTAAACGTCATGATAATCTAGAGAAGACTGTCTTGGAAGGATACATAATGGGAAAAAGAAAGAAAGGAAGACCAAGGTGAAGATGGCTGCAAGACATCATTGATGATCTGCAAATGGATGCATCAGCAACAGGCCATCTTGCTCACATGCTCACAACCAAGAAGCCTACAGGAGTGCTGTTAGGGAGGCAAAGTTCAACAAGGGACATGCAAATGAATGAATGAATGATATAAATGAAATAATTTTCTTTTGGTGACACCAGCAGTAGTCAAAAAGTCTAAAGCAGGCTACAGGAAATGCCTGTGTGTTGTGTGTTTTACAGCATAATGCGTAGTCATACCTCAGTGTTGTGTGTTTTACAGTATAATGTATAGTACATTTAGGTATGTGTTGTGTGCCCTAAATGTAGACATACCTCTGTGTTGTGTGCCGTACCTGTAGTCATATCTCAGTGTTGTTTGCCATAGTCTTACCTCTGTGTTGTGTGCCCTACCTTTAGTCATACCTCAGTGTTGTGTGCCCTACCTGTAGTCATACCTCAGTGCTTTGTGCCCTACCTGCAGTCACACCTGAGTGTTGTGTGCTCTACATGTAGTCATAACTCTGTGTTGTGTGCCCTACATGTAGTCATATTTTAGTGTTAAGTGCTTTACATGTACATTTAAAGTCACACTTTTGTGTTTTATGTCCTATCTGTATATTAAGTAGTCATATCTCAGTGTCTATGTGCCTTGTCTGTTGTCATACTTTTGTGTTGTGTCCCTAACCTGTAGTCATACTTCTGTCATGCGTCCCTAACTTGTACTTTATGTAGTCACACCTTTGTGTTATATGCATAGTGAGTGGTCGCTCCTGTGTTGTGTAGCCATGTTTACATACTGTATAATGTGTAACCATATACATACATACATACTATGTAAACATACCTATGTTGTGTTTACAATATGTACAACTGTGTAAACATAATTACATGTTGAGTAACATGGCTGTCTGGTAAGTAACCATACCTGCGTGTTGGGTAGATAATCTCACGACTGTCTGATCCTTGCTGAGAGTGACCAGACTGACCAGAGCAATGAGAGCCATCCATGCTGTCTGTAGATGAGTATCTTCGATGTGATATACCACCACGAAGTAAGTCAGGGTTGCTGCTATAAATAATGTATCTTTGATCTGGAGCACTAGTTTGTTCCTGGCCTCTGATGTAGTGGGTCATGGGCATATCTGTGCATCCCTTGGCTTCATCAAGATTATCAAAGTACCCTAGAAATGTAAATGTAGCTCTCATTTCTAACTCAATTCTTCTCAGCTCATCAATCTACTAGCTTATTTATTATCTTCATGAAAAGTGAAGGTCAAATTGCTTTTATGTCTCTAAATTTATACAAATATATCTCTTTTCTGTTAATGTATACAGTACATGTCTTCTGCCTGCATATTATATGTATATAATATATAATCTTGTTTTGACTCCTTGCTTATCTCTTACTGATATGGGGATACACAGACTTCTTAATATAGTGGGACAGTTTGCTTGATATAGCAGGATATTGAAGATTTGTGTGATTTGCTCCATCCACCACCCACAAGGGTGGCCACTTCCTTTCTACCATTCTTAGTATGAGTATATTCTGTGGTATACTGTCTGGTGGTTTGTGTAACATGGCCAAATCATTTGACTAGTTTCTGGATGTGGCTTACTAGTGTTACTCCAACTTTTGTCCTGATGATGTTATCTCTGATTTTGTCTCTTCTTGTTACATTTAGCACTTTTCTTAAAGATCTCATTTCTGTCTTGATAGTTTTATTTTTAGCTGTTAATGTCTGTGTTTGATTATGACAGTACAATGCTGGGAAAAAGATTATGTTGTACAGTGTCCTTTTTGTATTTGTTGTAATATTCCCACTTTTCAATAAAAATGTCCTTTGTCCAATGATCTGATATCCTTTAATGCATCTATTCTCAATTTCAGTACTGAATTTCCTGAAGAATGATACAGTGCTACATAAATATTTGAAATTCTTTACTTGTTTCAAAGGCTGACTGTCCAGGAACATCTTCAATGGTGTTTCTTCTTTGGTAATGGTCATGATTTGTTTTTTGTTTTTTTTTTTTCAGCACTGATTTTAATGTTGTGGTTTTTACATGCCTTTATACCTACGTTCCTTCTCCATGTGGCTGTAAGTGCATGGTCACCAACAAAACGGGAGATCATTTATTGTCCATCTGTTGAATATGTTTTCTGAAGGGTGTTGTAAGCCTGGAGTTTTACTATGTGCATTGACTTCTCTACAGATGCTGTTAATGTATGTTAAGAACAGTAAGAGAGATTGTCAGGCTAGAAGGCATATAACAGCACAGCAATGCAGCCAACACCTTTTTAAAGTCTGTTACTACACATAAGCTTTATCTCTCTTAATATGAGGGTGAGTAAAAAAAGTAACTGCAATTTTGCTATAAGAATTCTAAAACAAGCAACAGACAGTTATAGTATATGTTATGCCCTCCTCCTTAGAAACATGTGTACATAGGCACACTGGTCATTTTTAAAATGACATCAGCAAACCAGATCCAAGAAGTCTTGAAAATATGCAAGTGAGAGGATGAATATGTATTTAGTCATTTCTTTGATAGAGAGGGTGAGAAACCAGTAGTCAACACTTAGTGGAATGTATCACTTTAGCAGGTATATTAGTGGCACAGGAGATTTAAAACTGGAGTGTCAAATCTGGCTGATGCAGTTCATTTGGTCGACCTCACAATGTGAATATTCCTGACACTAACAATGAAGTGGAATGAATGATATGGATCTGCATTTTGAGTTAAAACTATGAAAAAAGTAGAAACAGTTTTATTAATTAATGAGCACACAGTTGTGATGCTTCAGTTTGCACCTTAATCATACCAAAAAAAAAACACAGAACCAAGAAATAGGAAAAGAATATAAAATATAAATTCACATGAAAGCTATACAATTAAAAGGAATGGAAATTAAAAACATAATAAATTGAGAATAAATACAGAATAAATAGAATAAGTAGAAGAGTGAGACAATGATAGTATTAAAAAATGAGCACATGGTTGTGACATTTCATTTAAGTTGCACCTTAATCATACAAAAATACACAGGACCAAGAAACAGGGCAAGAAGTTGAAATATAAATCCACATGAATGCTATGCAAAAAGATAGGAATGGAAAAAAACAGTATAAATGAAGCACTTAGCTGTGACTTGTAAGAAGCTGTGACTTGTCCGGTAGTGCATGTGATAGAGTGTAGAGGATATTTAAATGGAGATTAGATATTCTCTACACTTGTGGTAAGTTCCTACTATTTTCCTAGTTTTAACATTTTGTTATCACAAATTTACTGCAGTAGATTTGCACATAGTTATATACAGTCGAACCCACTTAATATCATATCGCTTTATGTCACCATCTGGATACTGTCACATAAATTTGTATCCCCGGCCAACTCCCATAAGTAATTAATGGGTTTTACTCACTTTAATATCATCCCACTTATTGCCACAAATTGGTTAATGTCATGGTATTTTTGCACCCGGAGGAGCTAAAGACCGCACTTTGTATCACAGACTGGATGAGTACAGGCTACAAACATCTCACAAAGTGTTATCAGCTTCACGATTCATCAAAGAAGGGGCTGGCTGTTTGATCACCAAGTAATTGCCGCATCAACCTTTTGAGCATGTGGGGATCGAAACTCACGTGGTGTGAATGAAAGGCTTACCACGGCTGCCCTTTCATGATTAAAATCTGACTTTTTTTGGTCATTGGCTTCTTTATCAAGATGAGGGGCGGTGTTAAATTGGCAATGTAAGGTGATAGTTAGTCAGCTCGAATAGTGTACCGTAAATCATATAGCCAGGAACTTCTCTCTGGTTCTCGTTGTTATAGATAATGGCTACTAATGCAAATGTGTTGATCTGGATTTGAACAGTAAAAGCAAGTTGATGAAAAAGATACAAGAAAGGACATAGCGGATAAATTTGAAATTGATGTTTCAACTGTATCGAAACTTGTTAAAAACCGATACAAAATTGAACGAGACTTTCACTCGTCTTTAGTTAGGTCAAACTGTAGGGGAAGGCAATGTGAGTTCCTACATGGATATTGAGTGTGCTCTGCTGAAATGGTTCAAACGGACACATTCTGCGCAGTTGCTTGTGTGCGGTCCTATACTGGCAGAAATCGCAGAACATTTTGCAAAAGAAATGGATATGCCTGAGTGGAAGTGTTCGAATGACTTTCTTGAGTGCTTTAAGAAAAGCCACAGCATAACATTTAAGGTCACTTCAGGTGAAGCAGCCCAAGTTAACACCAATGTCATTCATGACTGGATTTCTCACTTGTCAAAATTTCTGGATGCTACCAAACAGGAATTTGTGCTTTTATGATGAGGAGTGCCACAGTGGGAAACATTCTAAAGATCACTTAACAGCCGTTGTGTATTGTAAAATGTCTGGCACTGAGAAGACTCAATTCCTTGTTATCACAAATTCATGAAATCCATGGTGCTTCAAGAACGTAAAGAGCCTGCTGTCACTTACAAGGCCAACCAGCTTGCTTGGATGGCAAGTGAACTGTTTGAGGACTGGGTCATTTGACAACAAAATGAACTGAATGAACAGAAAAATTTTGTTGTTTGTTGACAACAGTCTGACACACACTGACATCACCAATCTGATGGCTACAAAGCTTGTTTTCTTGCCATCTAACACAACCAGCATGCTGCAGCCTTGCGACCAAGGTATCATTTATGCCTTCAAGCAACAGGACAGAAAGCAATGCATCATGTGCTGTGTGCTGTGGAAGAAAAGCATGTTGCCAAGATTGACATCAAGATAGTGATTAATTTTATGCATGCGGCATGGAATAGTGTCAGTCACTCAATGAGTGTGAACTGCTTTCATAAATAGCAGTTTACTTTCTTGCCTGAGCCAGTGATCACTACAAATGCTGGCGATATTTGTGACGTTCCCCTGAGCTTGATCACAGATGAAGAGTGGGCAGCAATTTCTAACGGAAGTGTCACATTTGATCAGGTCATTTCAGATGATGATGGCTTGCTATCAAGGGATATGTATTCAGTCGAAGAGATCGTTGCTAGTTGCAGTAAAAGCAAGGTAGACAGCGACGCCAAGGATAGTGCTGATGACATCAGCGAGTCCATGGACCAGACGCCCACCAAAACTGTTTCTTACACTCAGTCTGTAAGCGCATTCAAGATTGTCTGCTCATTCATTTACAGTATGCCTGACATGACGTGGGATGTTTTTAGTGTTCTATCATGTTTAAATGGCTTTTTTATTAATATGAGGGTCATACCCAAAGTCGTGAGCAAAAATTTTTTAAAAATCAGAATTTATAGATAGATAAAATATAAATGTATCACCATAACCTGCATCCTTTTCTTTGCTTTTCAACATAATCTCCACTTCTCTGCACACATCTTTCCCATAGCTCTGCAAGTTTGAAAATACCCTCCTGGCAGAATTCTGTTTCAGCTGACTTACAGAACAAAGGCACTGGTTTCTGGACGTTCTGTTCTGTGGGACCCAGCTGGCACAAACTTTTCTAAAGCCTAGGGTTTCAGTCATGTCCTGTACTATAGTAACTTCATGTAACTTTGTGTGTTTTAGGGCTGTCTCTATGTCATTATAAAATAGCTGTACGTCTTCTTCAGAACTTTCAGATGTTGGAGCGTACACTTGTATAATATTTATGTTTATTGGTCATCCTTTCAGTTGGGCTAGCAGGACTCTGTCTGAGATGTTCAAATATCCTACAATTGTCCTTGCTGTTTGTTTTTCAAATATTATTCCTACTCCTTGTTCATGTTTCTCACTTCCTGAATATATTATTGTATATTTATCAGAGTTCATCTTCCCTGCACCTGTCAATCTAACTTCACTCATTTCTAGTATGTTGATCTTTATCCTTTCCATTTCCCTTTTTACATTTTCTAATTTTCCAGCCTGGAATAAAATTCTAACATTCCATGTTGCTATTTTTAACTTGTTAATTTTGCTACCATTAGCTTGATGATGATCTGGCCTCACCTGTGGCTCATGAGCTGCCCTACCGGACGAGGCTGTTCCAGAGGAACATCCATTAATGTCATTCATGACAAATCTATTACTCTGAATAAGCATAATTGTTCTTGGGAGCTACAACAGTGGTTTCCCTTGCCTTCTGTCGGTTTGTGTATGGACTCTCCACTAGCCTTTGGACTCCCTGTCCAACCTGCAAGGCAGCGGGAGTGAGAGGTTTTGAGGCACTTCTTACCCGCCTGGTATTCCCTTCACTGAGCACCTGAGGCACTTTATAGGAGTAGTAGAGCCACTTCACTCTCTGAGTCTACCGCCATTTGGTCCACACCTGCTTATTTGGGTAAATCCTTATTCACAGGGATCCTCCATATCTGGAGGACTTTCACCATCCGCCAGCTGTGACGCGCCAGGTTGGGGATGGTCACCCCAGCTTTACCCAGCCCCTGCACACACACACACACACACACACACACACATATAATCCTTTCTTTCCTCTGGTAATATAAACATACCCTTTCTGCCACTGAATAATTTATTTATTTCTCACAGAACTATGACAAAACTTAGCTGACCTTTCTCTACACACACTACAAACAACATGTGGATAAAGGCAAGAATATATGGGTGTGTCCTGAGTGCAAGGAGGCCCATCTCTAGGCCAGTGGCAGAGCATGGCCATTCCTTAAGTTCAAGTCCCACAGGACTGGCATAACATTCAACTGATCTTTCTCACAAGACTAGGACACAACTTAACTGACCTTTCTCAAAGACCTGGGACACAACTTAAATCATCTTTCTCATAAGACTGGGACACATCTTAACTGTCTTTTTTCACAGGACCTGGACATAATTGACTTTTCCCACAGAACTGAGACACAACTTGACTGACCTTTCTCATAGGATTGGGACAAAACTTAAATCGCCTTTCTCATAAGATTGGGACACATCTTAACTGACCTTTCTCATAAGACTGTGACACAACATCCTGAGACTGTTGAGAGATGTGCCCAGCAGAAGCTTCATAAGACCAGTCCCATGAGCCGCTGGATGATGTCCTTGATCTGTCTTTGATATAATCTGTATGGAAACCACCTTCTACAATGTCTGGTTCATGACGATGATGGATGAGAGCCGAAAATGCACTGAGATCAAGCTGAGGACCCTGAAAATGGCTCCTTGCAAACTTCCCCAGCCAATACACAGTTATGGCAACCTACATCATTAAAAGAGATAACCGTGGTTATATCAGTACATATTGATGCCAATCAGTATCGATAGAAAAGTGTGGTTATGTCAATACACATTGATGCCAATCTGCGTTAGTACAAAAGATTTGTGTAGTCATGTCAGTTCACTTTGATGCCAATCTGCATCAAAAGAAAAGTGTAGTTATGTCAGTACACATTGATGCCAATCTGCATCAATAGAAGTGAAAAGTGTAGTTATCACAGACGCATGATAATACATCACCCGTTTACTGTTGCACGCACAAAGGCTTGTAAGTTGTGAAACACCATAAACATTTTATTCTTCACTTTATCAACTAATTTACTCATTTTTATGCTAAACTGAAATAAAATCTAATAGGAGTACAATAGTAATCTTCAGTATACCATTACACTTGTTTTTAGCTTCTGAATTTTTCTGTTGTCATTTCCTTCTGTCTGTAAAGATAAAAGCACTTAGGAAACCCTCCTATACTTTTAAAGTTGTTACTTAGATCCAACTAAGAGGGTTGATTAATAAGTTCTTGGCATACGGTACGAATACTTGAAACACACAGTTGATATTAGGTGCATTTATAGATCAGGTTAATATAAGATGTTTATAAACACGAAGTTTCAAGAAATTAACTGCACCCAATTTTTTTTTTACAGGCTACTGAAGTGGTAAGGGGTGGCAGAAATTGAGAAAATGGATAAAATTTTTCATCAAGCACTCATTTGCTACCTCTGCATCAAGGGCTTATCAACGAATGAGATCCATGAGGATATGGTAGAAATTCTAGGGGAGAGTGGCCCTTCTTACAGCACAGTGAAGAAATGGGCAGCTCAATTCAAACATGGACGAGAGAGTCTGGAAGATGATCCCCATCCAGAAAGACCAAGAGCAGTAATCGCAAATGAAACCACTGGCAGAATCCATGACATGATAATGGAGGATCAATGACTAACTGAGCAGTACATTGCTACTGAGTTGGGCATCTCCCAGGAACGTGTTCATGCCATTATTCATAATGATCTTCAAATGACAAAGGTCTCTGCTCAATGGGTCCCGAAACTTTTTGGAGCTGATCACAAACGACAGCATCTCAACATGTCAAGAGACAATCTTGGCCATTTTTCTGCAGATCCTGAAAAATTTCTTCAGCATTTTGTGACTATGAATGAGACTTGGGTTCACCATCTTTAGAGATGCAACCATTATTTCTGTTGTGTTGCTGCTCAGTACAGTACAGGTCCATCCTGCTCATTTTCACTTTCTAAAAATCTTTACTATCTTCATTAATATACACTTTTCTTTCTTTGACAAAAATCACAGATGTACATTATAGGCATCAGAATATATGTGTTTTAAACATTCAATACATATCATGTCTGTTACGGGCACTAGACAGAGATTGAAATATGTGTGTTACACAAACTAAAATATGTATTACATAAATTAAAATGTTTTACATGCTATAGAATATGTGTTACAGGGACAGTAATATGAAATACAGTAATACAAACTAGAATATATGTGCTTACACATACTAATATATGTATGTACTTTACAGTCTTGAATATGTGTATCTTACATGCATGAATATGTGTTTCTCATACTAGAATATGTATTATATGTAACAGAATGTGTTTCATGACCATGTACACTATAAAGGTAAAAACATGTTATACACACTCTTATATGTGCATTACACAGCCTATTATATGTATGTTACATGGACTGAAATATAATGTATGTTCTGGTGACTGAAATGTGTGCTACATAAACGTATAAAGATATGCATGTTACATAGGCCAATCAAAGTTTTAAGTCACATAGCTCTATCCAAGATTAGAACAGTTCTTTGAACCAACCACACATACTTAGCCTGATTCAAATGAATGACCATGTTAACACAACTAGGAGATCAAAGTGTTTAGAATTTTTTTTTTAGTTTAGTAGAAACTTATTTCCCATGGTTTTATACATTTCAAAATTTATTATTCTCTGTTCTTCCCACCACCCTGTCTCCCCCATTTCCTCTCTAATTTCTTATTTAAATCTTGTTTGTAGAGAAAGGTGTACACTGCTAGTCACATTAACTAGGTCATGGTACAGACTTTATGATACTATAATCAGGTTAGTGATTCAGTAACATTTTCCTCTACTCCTGTCACTGAATAATATGAGAATGTGTAGTAGGTGTAGATGTGCTTGTATCATGTAATCTTAAGTGGATGTGTAGTGGATGTACTCCTATCATGTAACTGTATCAAGATGTGTAGTAGGTGTGCTCATATCATTTAGCATTACGCAAATGTGTAATAGGTATGCTCCTGTCATGTAACTATCAAGATATGTAGTGAGTGTGTCCATATGTGGCAGTATGGAATGTGTAATAGGTGGTCTGGTTGATTTTTAATGGATCATGAACTGCAGTAATGGGTTGACTGGGCAGGTATAGTGAAAGATGAGTGGGCAGGTGTAAAGAAAGATGAGCGGGCAGGTACAGAGAAAGATGAGTGAACAGGCAGGGTGAAAGATGAGTGGGTAAGTGTAGAGAAGCGTGAGTGCATAGGTAGAGACAGAAGAGTGCGTTGGTAGGGAGAAAGGTGAGTGGGTAGATTATGGATAAAAGAGTGGGTAGGTATAGAGAAAGATGAGTAGGTAGGTATGGATAAAAGAGTGGGTAGGTATAGAGAAAGATGAGTAGATAGGTATGGAGGAAAGAATGGGTAGGTGTGGAGAAAAGAGTGAGTAGGTATGGAGAAAGATGAGTGGGTAGGTAGAAAGAAAGAGGAGTGGGTAGGTATAGAGAAAAATGAGTGGGTAGGTATAGAGAAAGATGAGTGGGTAGGTAGTTGTACAGATAAACAGTATACAAATGTACAGACAGATACGGAGATGAGAGGTGTAGACTGATGGATAGAGAAAAAGAACAAACTTTACTTTCAAAAAGAAAAGAACTAGTTCTGTCCTTTATCTTCAAACTTCACTTTCTTAAAAACATTTCACTTAGTACAAATGTACCATATGTAAATAATTTGGTGGCTAGATGGATGGACAGAAATATATATAGTCATGTATTTAGATGACAGACAGAATATATATAGTTGTGTATGTAGATGATGGACAGAAATATATATAGTTGTGTATGTAGATGATGGACAGAAATATATATAAAATTGTGTATGTGGATGATGGACAGAAATATATATAACTGTGTATGTAGATGATGGAAAAAGATTGGCCAAAAACCGTAAGTTAATCATACACTGAGGCAGAGACGATGGGAAATATCACAAAGGAGTAGGTATAATTATGTCAAATGTGGCAGCAAAGAGCCTTACAGAATGGGAACCAGTGACCAGTTGTATATTAAGAGCACGATTACAATTTAAGACATGGAAAAATGACATTCATACACTGCTATGCACCCACGAACGATGCAGATGACGAAATTAAAGACACTTTCTATCACCAACTACAACAAATCATTAACAAAGTTCCTAAACACATCTTAGCTGTCATGGGAGATTTTAATGCCAAGGTAGGAAAAGATAACACCGACATCGAAAAAGTTATGGAGAAAGAAGGGATTGATACGGTAAATCATAACGGAGAATGATTAATTGAATTATGTCTAACAGAGGGCATGGTCATTGGAGGAACAGTATTTCCACACAAAGATACATAAAACAACATGGATATCTCCAGATGATAGAACCAGAAATCAGACAGATCATTTTTGTATTAGAAAGGAATTCAGAACATCTCTGATAGATGTAGGAGCATATAGGAGTGCAGATGTCAACAGTGATGACAATCTGTGTATAGGGAAAATAAGATTAAAACTGAAAAGCGAACACAAGAAAGCAATACTCAGAAAGATAAACAGTCAAGATGAAAATACTAAGAATAATTTTAATCTGGAACTTACCAAACAGTTCAGTGCATTTAGTGAGGTAGAGGAGACAGATATTGATGAATTATGGCATTCTTACAGCACATCTATAATTACAGCAGCTAAAACAAGTGCTAGGCATGGATATCACATGGAAATACATAGATGAAAGAAAGGCTGGCAAATTAACCATGTTGAAAGTAAAAATAGATCTTGAAAGAGATTTGGCAAAAGCGACATACAAAGAACTAGACAATAAAGTAAAAAGTTCAGCTAGAAGGGATAAAAGAGAATACATGGACAATATGGCAAAAGAAGTGGAGAAGGCAGCAAAAACAGGAGACAGCAAAACGCTATATAAAAGAGGCTAACAGGTACTACTGCATCCAAAGAAGGACCAATCCTTAGCAAAACTGGCACACTTTTAACATCAAGTAATGACCAAAAGCAAAGATGGGCCAAACACTTCCAAGAAATACTTAATCGACCATAACCTTGGAACTGATTTACCATTCCCACAACTAAATGTAAATCTAGATGAAATTACATTGCATGGAATTGAAACAGTAGTGAATCTAATGGTTAACAACAAAGCTGCAGTTGAAGATGAAATAACACCCAAAATGTTAAAAGCTATTAATATAGACAACATGAAACAACTACAAAGAATGTTCAATAAAGTTTGGAAAGAAGAAAAAGTCCCTTCTAAATGGAAAAAAAGGAATCATTGTTAAAGTACCGAAAAAAGGTAACCTTAGCATGGAACAACTGGAGAGGCGCAACCTTATTATCAGTTGTGTTAAAAGTATTTTGCAAAGTTATTCTGAATATAATTCAAAATATAGTAGATGCTGCAATGAGAGAAGAACAGGCAGGATTTCGAAAAAAAGAGAAGCTATGTTGACCAGATCTTTACTCTAAGAATAATACTTGAAGAACCATACTGAAAAGCAAAAACTGTTAATACTGAACTTCACAGACTTTAAAAAAGCATTTGATAGCACACACAGAGAATCATTATGGAGGATTTTAAGAATATATGGAATACCATCTAAGGTTGTCAACATCATTAGTGACCTCTACAATGGATATGAATGTGCAGTCAATACAGATGAAGGAATGAGTGAATGGTTCCAGACTGAAACAGGTGTGAAACAAAGATGTATATTATCTCCCTTGCTTTTTTGTAATTGCCATAGACTTCATAATAAAAAAATGTTGCAAAAGTAAAACAGGCATTGATTGAGTACGTGAGACCCAATTGGAAGATCTTGATTCTGCTGATGACATAACTCTTATTAGCGACAATATGAAATTCAATGCAAGTAAAAACAGATACCTTGTCTTTAATGGCTAGTAAAATAGGGCTTGAAATTAATAAGGATAAAACAAAAATAATGATGGTTCTCATTAACAACAAAGGAAAAATATACATAAAAGGAACAGCTGTTGAAGAAGTAAACCATTCTGCATATCTCAGCAGCTATATAGACCACAGTGGTGACACCAGAAAAGAAGTTAGAATTCAAATTGCCAAAGCAGCACTGACCTTCAAGAATCTTGAGAACATATGGCATTCAAAAGTTATAAGCACAAAAACCAAGTTAAGATTATTCAATTCAAATGTAATATCCACCCTCATTTATGCATGCGAAAGCTGGAAAACAACTAAAGAAATAGACAAGAAATTAGACTCTTTCGAAAACAGATGCCTATGGAAAATACTTGGTATAAAATTAAATGAATTCAAGAATAACGCAGAGATAAGACAGATGAGCAAATAACAACCTGTCTCATAGTTAATTAGAAAAAGAAGATGTGGACAAATATCGGTCATGTGATGAAAAGAAACAATCAGAGAATACCAAAACAAGCTATTAAATGGAATACAACAGGCCAAAGAAAAAGAGGTCAACCATGCAAAACTCTAAAGAGAACATTGTTAAAAGAAGTCAATTCAGTGGGCTAATAACCCTTGATGAGACTGAAAAACTTGCCAAAGACAAGACATCTTGGTGAACTACCAAGCGGACCCTATGTGACGTTTAATGGCACGGGAAGGATGTAAGATGTAGATGATGGACAGAAATATATATAGTTGTGTATGTAGATGATGGACAGAAATATCTGGGTAGGCAGACAGCAAGTAAAATAAAAAATGTGTTAAGCCTCTCACCAAATGTTGCAGTCAAAATTCAGGCATACCAGAGTGTGTCATACTCCTTGCATAACATATACAGGTGTACTTCACTAAGATATCACATAACATATACAGGTGTACTTCACTAAGATATCACATAACAAAAACAGGTGTTCTTCACTAAGATATCACATAGCAAAAACAGGTGTACTTCATTAAGATATCACATAACATATACAGGTGTACTTCACTAAGATATCACATAACAAAAACAGGTGTACTTCACTAAGATATCACATAACAAAATCAGTGTAGTTCACCAAGATATCACAATTTAATGAACAAAATCAGCTGTTATTGGGATATTGTAACAAACCACAACTATTCCACAGTGCAAAAACAATTATTTTAACCTTCTCTTTTACACACTGAGTTTTAATACTTGTAAAAACTGATACCCTTCATAAAACATCAACTCTGACAGTCAACACACATGTTCAAAGGGTGATTGATAAGTTCGCGGCTTAATGTACAGATTATTTGTGGATAATTTTTTGGGGTTATTTCTCAACACAGTCCCCTTGCAAGTTTATGCACTTATTCCAGCGATTCTGGAGCATACGGATCCCTTCCTTGTAAAAGTCAGCATCTTGTGCCAGTGGAAAGTGGTCTACAGCATGAATGATGTCATCACCTGAAGCAGATTTGCGACCACTGAGCTCCTTTTTGAGTTTAGTAAACAGGTAATAGTCCGAATGGGCCAAATCTGGAGAATAAGGAGGATGTTCAAGAAGCTGGAAGCTGCATTCATAAATGGCAGCCATTGTCACCGCCAACTTGTGAACTGGAACACTGTCTTGCTGAAAGATGCCTCTTCTCGTCAATTTCTCTCGATGCTTTTCCTTCAATTCTGTGCCAGTTGCTTCACAAGATTAGCGTAATAGGCCCTGGTGACCATTCTGCCCTTTTGAAGATAGTCTACCAATAGCACACCTTCTGTATCCCAAAAGATGGAAGCCATCATTATGCCTGCAGACAGAACCATCTTTGCTTTCTTTGGAGGTGGGGATCCATGATGTTTCCGCTGCTTTGACTGTTCTTTGATTTCTGGTTGAAAATGATGAACCCAAGTCTCATTCATAGTAACAAATTGCTGAAGAAACTTTTCAGGATCTGCAGAAAAATGGCCAAGATTGTCTCTTAACATGTTGAGTCGCTGTTGTTTGTGATCAGCTCCAAGAAGTTTCAGGACATCGAACAAAGACCTTTGTCATTTGAAGATCATTGTGAATAATGGCATGAACATGTTCCTGGGAGATGCCCAACTCAGTAGCAATGTACTGCTCAGTTAGTCATTGATCCTCCACTATCATGTCATGGATTCTGCCAGTGGTTTCATTGGTGGTTACTGTTCTTGGTCTTTCTGGACGGGGATCATCTTCCAGACTCTCCCTTCCATGTCTGAATTGAGCTGCCCATTTCTTCACTGTGCTGTAAGAAGGGCCACTCTCCCCTAGAGTCTTTACCATATCCTCATGGATCTCCTTCGATGATAAGCCCCTGATGCAGAGGTAGCAAATGACTACTCAATTAGAAATTTTATCCACTTTATCAATTTCTGCCACCCCTTACCACTTCAGTAGCCTGTAAACAAAAATCGGTTACAGTTAATTTCTTGAAACTTGATGTTTAATCTTATATTAATATAATCTACAAATGCAACTAATATCAACTGTGTGTTTCAAGTATTTGTACCTTATGCCGAGAACTTATTAATACCCCTCATACATAAAGAAATAAATATACATACATAAGGCACGTAGAAGACACACAGACATCACAAAAATATGCTGACACAGATATGCACATACACATGTATATACACACAAACATATGAAGAAACAAGATACATAGACAGAAGTACACAAACATTCACAGACACATTACAAATATAGCAGTCCATATCCCATCAGACTGTGTAATGTGTTGTGATTCATTCTGTGGTTAATTTACAAACATTTGCTACACAATAAATTCACCACAAGACAACAGACTGAGATGACCAAGCACAATGCATCATCATTTGGTGAGTACAGAATGTATACATGTGAGCCTTTTTTTGTGTGTCACTGAAGTTATTACAGAATGTATACATGTCAGCCTTTTTTGTGTGTCACTGAAGTTATTACAGAATGTATACATGTGAGTCTTTTTTGTGTGTCACTGAAGTTATTAGTGACTGTAACAACTGGAGAGGAGTAACCTTAATATTAGTTGTGTCAAAAGTATTTTGCAAGGTCATTTTGAATAGACTCAAAGATATAGTGGATACTGCAATGAGAGAAGAACAAGCAGGATTTCGAAAAGGGAGAAGCTGTCTCGACCAGATCTTTACTCTCAGAATAATACTTGAAGAACATATTGAAAAGCAGAAACCATTAATACTGAACTTCATAGATTTTAAAAAGGCATTTGATAGCATACACAGAGATTCATTATGGAGAATTTTATGTCTATATGGAATACCATCTAAAATTGTCAACATCATTAAGGACTTATACAATGGATATGGTTGTGCAGTCAAGACAGAAGAAGGGATGAGTGAATGGTTCCAGATTGAAACAGGCGTGAAACAAGGATGTATACTGTCTCCTTTACTTTTTGGGATTACAATAGACTTCATAATGAAAAAATGCTGCACAGGTAACACAGGTATTGACTGGGTACATGGGACCCAACTAGAAGATCTTGATTTTGCTGATGACATAACTCTTATCAGTAATAATGTGAATTCCATGCAAGAAAAAAACAGATAGCCTGTCTTCACTGGCTAGCAAAATAGGACTTGAAATTAACAAGGACAAAACAAAAATAATGAAAATTCCCCTCAATCAAAATGGAAAAATACACATAGAAGGGACAGATATTGAAGAAGCCAATCAATTTGCATACCTTGGCAGCTACATAGACCAGGATGGTGACACTAGAAAGGAAGTTAGGATCAGAATTGCAAAAGCAGCATCAATCTTCAAGAATCTTGAGAACATATGGAATTCAAAAGTTATAAGCACAAAAACCAAGTTAAGACTATTCAATTCAAATGTAATATCTACCCTCATTTATGCATGCGAAAGCTGGAAAACAACTAAAGAAATAGAAAAGAAATTAGACTCTTTTGAAAACAAATGCCTAAGGAAAATACTTGGCATCAAGTGGAATGAATTCAAGAACAATGCAGAGATAAGACAGATGACTGAACAACAACCAGTCTCATGGGTGATCAGGAAAAGGAGATGGACATATGTTGGTCACTTGATGAGAAGAAATGATCAGAGAATCCCAAAACAAGCTATCAAGTGGAACACAACAGGCCGAAGAAAAAGAGGCAGACCGGTGAAACTCTGAAGAGGACATTATTAAGAGAGGCCAAGTTAACAGGCATAAAATCCTTTGATGAGGTTGAAAGACTCGCCGAAGAAAATTGGCGAACTACTTTGCGAGCCCTATGTGACGTTTAACGGCACGGGAAGGAGATAAGATATAAGATATATAAGAAGTTATTACAGAATGTATACATGTGAGTCTGTGTATACACATTTTTTTGTGTGTCACTGAAGTTATTACAGAATGTATACATGTGAGTCTTTTTTGTGTGTCACTGAAGTTATTACAGAATGTATACATGTGAGTCTTTTTTGTGTGTCACTGAAGTTATTACAGAATGTATACATGTGAGTCTGTGTATACACTTTTTTATGTGTCATTGAAGTTATTACAGAATGATTCATTACTTAATGTGTTGTGATTCATATTTTCTAATTAATTTCTACAGTTACTGTGCTAATTTGCATTTTGTTAGTGCTTTTAAAGTGACGATAAACATGTCTACTCATACTTGAATGTTATAGTATTGCCTGACCTTTCACTTTATTGACCAACATACAGTCAAACTGACTTACAGATGGACCCCCCCCCCCACCCTACCATTCCAAATGTATATATGTTGTTGTTGCTGTTGTTTTTGTTGTTGTTGTTGTTGCTGTTCATCCATTTTCAATGGTGATCACAGATTCATCTTAATATATCTATAAGCATGAGAAATATACATATATATATCACTACTAACTAATAATGGAGATACAATGTGGGAAATTAAAAGGAGGACATCTATTGCTCTTCAGAAAGTAAAACAAATAAAGAATCTGTGGAGAGGAGCAGACAGAACCACAAAAATAAGATTTTTAAGGGCATGCATCTTTCCCATCGCAACATATGCCTGTGAGACCTGGACACTTAACAAAACAGCTGAGAAGCACATAAATGCCTTTGAATGTAAATGCTATAGAAGAGTTCTCCAAATATCGTGGACACAAAAAAGAACAAATATATCTATACTACAAGAGCTTAATATTGAAGAAGGCTGGCTAGTAAAGAGGATTAAAGAGAGAAAACTTAAATATTTTGGCCACATTAAACGTCATGATACTTTAGAGAAGACCGTATTGGAAGGATACATAATGGGAAAAAGAAAAAGAGGAAGACCGAAACGAAGATGGCTGCAAGACATCGTTGATGATCTGGAAATGGATGCAGCAGCAGCAGCAGGCCATCTTGCTCACAACCGAGAGGCCTACAGGAGTGCTGTTTGGGAGGCAAAGTTCCGCAAGGGACAAGCAAAGGAATGAATGAATGAATGAATGATATATATATACAAGCATACAGACATACACAGATAGAAATCCAAGAATGTAAACACACATATGCACTCTTTATTCCATTCTCTCTCCAAATTTCGAGCCCTCATGTCTACAAATACAGTCAACCTCCATTCAGCTGTTATTAACTCTCTCTTCTCAGGTGTTTACTTCAAGTTACCGTAGGTTTTTTTTCTACTACCTCTCTCTATTTTTGCCTTGATCTGCATGTGGACTTTCCCCTATCATTTTTTGTGTGTATATACATATTTATTTACATATAAAATATGTTTGATGTAATAACTACATAGACCAAGATGGTGACACCAGGAAGGAAGTTAGAATTAGAATTGCAAAGGCAACATTGTCCTTCAAAAAATCTTGAAAACAGATGGCATTCAAAAGTTATAAGCACAAAAACCAAGTAAAGATTATTCAATTCAAATGTGATATCCACCCTCATTTATGCATGCAAAAGCTGAAAATCAGCTAAAGAAATAAACAAGAAATTAGACTCTTGAAAAAAAAATGCCTCAGGAAAATACTTGGTATAATGTGGTACGAATTTAAGACCAACACAGAGATAAGACAGATAAGCAAACAACAACCTGTCTCATGGTTGATCAGAAAAAGAAGATGGACACATGTAGGCCATGAGATGTGAAGAAACAATCAGAGAATACCAAAACAAGCTATCAAGTGGAGCACAACAGGCCAAAGAAAAAGAGGTCGACCACATGAAACTATTAAGAGGACATTGTTAATAGAGCCAGTTTAGTAGGAATAACATCCCTTGATGAGATTGAAAAACTCGCTGAAAACAGGAAAACTTGACAAACAACTATACGAGCCCTATGCAACATTTAACAGCACGGGAAGGATGTAAGATGAGAATGACTTCCATTCTTTCTACATGATCCAGCCAATATAATCTGTCAACTTTCACAGTGGACGTGGGTAGGAGCTCTCTGTCAATGCCTCTGTTAGTTTTGACTCTCTATACTCCCTTACTCTGACTGATCAAAAACTTTTATTAAGATTCAGTTCTCATAATCAATGTAGTTTTTTTTTTTTAATCTTACTTTTTTTATCTTACTTTTTTTTATCTTGCTTTACTGTACCCCCATGTCTCTAATCCATACAGGACTACTAGTCTTACTATGGCTTTATGCATGGTATCTTGGTTTCTTAAGTACTGAAGAGCACAGCAGATTTTATTTTCTATCTGTACTAGTTTGAATCTCCTCTTTTACTTTGTTGCAGCTTTTGAAAACTGTTCCCAGATATTTATAACTGTCTGTTTTTCTAACTTTTAATACTGTCTTTCTCTAGATATTTGACATTTCCATCCTTGCTGTTTATTATTTTGTTCATAAAGTCTGCCTTATTTTGGCTTATATTTTCTGTGCTGTTTTCTTTTATACACATTTAAGATATCTTGTTATCTTCTGCTGACACACACTTACACAGACACACCACACAATGTTACTATAAATAAATATTCACATATATTCCTAAGAACTGATTATTGTAGCCTGTGGCCTCTCATTGAAGAATTTTTTAAAATCATATTTATAGCAGAAAATCTAATCATCTCACATATAAATGCACACACTACTAACAAAATCTAATCATCTCACATATAAATGCACACACTACTAACAAAATCTAATCATCTCACATTTAAACCCACACATATCAGACCAGGCCATACCTCATACAACGCACATACAACTAACCAAACCTATTTAATATATTTAAGATAACTATACTAACTAGATAACAGTCTAACAATAATACACTGTGGCAAAGTATGCTGGGCTCATTACGTCAATATACAACAAAAATTCTGAAATTTCACAAAACACAAACATCGTCTGAAAGTGTCGAAATGATCTGGCTCGGGCTGTCACAGTGCGAACACCACGTGATCAGGTGTATTTATCGATTGCAGAGAAAAAAACCGTCGGTTCTTCTAACGCACTCATTTCTGCAGCAAGCTATAACTGCATAACTTACTTTAGGCAGGTCATAAACTGGGAGAACAAACAAACCGTGCCAGAACCGTGTGATACGTGGGCATGTTACAGGCATGGACTGAGCTATATATAAGTAAGAGCAAAACTACCCTGAATGCTAAATACAGGGTGATTCAAAAATATTGTTGGATTTCTGTGGCCTAGAATTTTCAAACCGGAAAAACTAACCAAAGTCAGCTAGTCATTTGCATGTCCCCCGCGGAACTTTTCCTCCCTAACAGCTCCCCTGTAGGCCTCTCGGTCGCAAGCACGATGCCCTCCTGCTGATATTCCATTTGCAGATTATCAACGACGTCTTGCAGCCATCTTCGCCTTGATCTTCCTCTCTTTCTTTTTCCCATTATGTACCCTTCCAAGACGGTCTTCTCTAAATTCTCATGACGTTTAATGTGTCCAAAATATTTAAGTTTTCTTTCTTTAATCCTCTTTACTACCCAACCTTCTTCAATATTAAGTTCTTGTAGTATGGACATATTTGTTCTTTTCTGTGTCCATGATATTTGAAGCATTCTGTAGCATTTACATTCAAAGGCATTTATGTGTTTCTCAGCTGTTCTATTAATTGTCCAGGTTTCACAGGCATATGTTGCGATGGGAAAGATGTATGCTCTCAAAGATCTTATTTTTGTACATGTACTTCTGTCTGAAGAGCGTTATATGGCCTCCTTTTAATTTCCCTCATTGTATCTCCATTATTAGTTAGTAATTATCCAAGATATTCAAAACTCTCCACCTCTTCCAAATTTTCCTCATTGATATATTATTTCAGCTGCCTTATTTGTTTTGTTAGTTGTCATCAGTTTAGTTTTCTTCGCAATGATAGAGGCTTTGCTCTTCACTATTTTTACGGACTGACATCATTAGTTTTTCCATTCCTTTTTGTGTTGTGGATAGTAATGCTGTGTCATCAGCATATCTAATCTCTGGTATTTCATAACCTCCAACTGTTAAGACATAGTAATATTCTTTGTCTACATCTTCTCTAACATTCCTCATTATATTTTCAGTATACAAGTTAGATACGTAAGGCGACAATACGAACCCCTGACGGACTGATTGTTTTATGTCAAACCAAGCTGTTGTTTCACCATTTATTCTCACTGCTGCCTGTTGGTCTAGATACAACAGTGATATTAAACGTATCAAATGTGTTGAAAATCCTCCTTTTTTTTCTTTTTTATTATTTCCCAAAGTTTCTGGTGTACTAACTAATACCGCTTACGTAATATGAAAATGTGACTGAAAGTTTTGATACCTGTAGAATCAATACTGCAAAAAAACTTCAACATGCGCACTTTTCGTGTAAGATGTCTAAGCACTATTTATTTCTTATTATTATATTAGACCTGGGGCGGGGTGGAAAACGAGAGAGAGAGAGAGGGAGAGAAATGGGGCCTGGGCTAGTCCCCAAAATCCCAAACACCAAAATACTCTCAGAAAAAGTAGTTTATGTATGTACGTATGTATTTCAACGTCATTCAAACGAGCAGCTCGTATTCTCGCTTTTCCCCCCTGCCTCTTTCTCGAATATGCAGAGATGGACTCGTCCACGTGTCACTCAGCACTCTAAGCATCCCACTCTATTAGTTAACTCTTCGACATGACCATGACGCTGGCAGCTGTTCCTGCCATGGGACTGAATTTGTACCTCGCGCCGGCGCTTTGTAATAAAAGATTCTCATGGTGCCGTGATAACTGAAAATAATAATGTACCAAAAATCTCAGTGTATCTATCATAATATCATAGAAAGTGTTAAAATAACAGGTGGATTTGATTCAAATGCGGTATACTGAGTCAGCTAGAAGGGATAAAAGAGAATACACAGACAATATGGCGAAAGAGGCAGAAAAAGCAGCAAAAACAGGAGACAGCAAAACTTTATATAACATACAAAAGAGGCCAACAGGTACTATTACATCTAAAGAAAGACCAATCCTTAGCAAAACTGGAACCCTATTAATAAAGACCAAAAGCAAAGATGAGCTGAACACTTCCAGGAAATACTTAATTGACCACACCCAAAAGAATTGTTAAACCTTGAAACTGACTTACCAGCCCCACAACTAAATGTCAACCTAGATGAAATTAAATTGCATGAAATTGAAACAGCAGTGAATTTAATGGCTAACAACAAAGCTACAGGTGAAGATGAAATAACACCCGAAATTCTAAAAGCTATCAATAATGACAACATGAGACAACTACAGAGAATGTTTAACAAGATTTGGAAAGAAGAAAAGGTCCCTTCTAACTGGAAAAAAGGAATCATTGTTAAAATACCAAAAAAAGACAACCTTAGTGACTGTAACAACTGGAGAGGAGTAACCTTAATATCAGTTGTGTCAAAAGTATTTTTTAATATCAGTTGTGTCAAAAGTATTTTGCAAGGTCATTTTGAACAGACTTAAAGATATAGTGGATACCGCAAAGTGAGAAGAACAAGCAGGATTTCGAAAAGGGAGAAGCTGTCTCGATCAGATCTTTACTCTGAGAATGATACTTGAAGAACATATTGAAAAGCAGAAACCATTAATACTGAACTTCATAGATTTTAAAAAGGCATTTGATAGCATACACCGAGATTCATTATGGAGAATTTTAAGTCTATATGGAATACTATCTAAAACTGTCAACATCATCAAGAACTTATACAATGGATATGTTTGTGCAGTCAAGACAGAAGAAGGGATGAGTGAATGGTTCCAGATTGAAACAGGTGTGGAACAAGGATGTATACTGTCTCCTTTACTTTTTGGGATTACAATAGACTTCATAATGAAAAAATGCTGCACAGGTAACACAGGTATCAACTGGGTACATGGGACCCAACTAGAAGATCTTGATTTTGCTGATGACATAACTCTTATCAGTAATAATGTGAATTCCATGCAAGAAAAAACAGATAGCTTGTCTTCGCTGGCTAGCAAAATAGGACTTGAAATTAACAAGGACAAAACAAAAATAATGAAAATTCCCCTCAATCAAAATGGAAAAATACACATAGAAGGGACAGATATTGAAGAAGTTAATCAATTTGCATACCTTGGCAGCTACATAGATCAGGATGGTGACACTAGAAAGGAAGTTAGGATCAGAATTGCAAAAGCAGCATCAATCTTCAAGAATCTTGAGAACATATGGAATTCAAAAGTTATAAGCACAAAAACCAAGTTAAGACTATTCAATTCGAATGTAATATCTACCCTCATTTATGCATGTGAAAGCTGGAAAACAACTAAAGAAACAGAAAATAAATTAGACTCTTTTGAAAACAAATGCCTAAGGAAAATACTCGGCATCAAGTGGAATGAATTCAAGAACAATGCAGAGATAAGACAGATGACTGAACAACAACCAGTCTCATGGGTGATCAGGAAAAGGAGATGGACATATGTTGGTCACTTGATGAGAAGAAATGATCAGAGAATCCCAAAACAAGCTATCAATTTGAACACACCAGGCCGAAGAAAAAGAGGCAGACCGCGTGAAACTCTGAAGAGGACAAATTAACAGGCATAAAATCCTTTGATGAGGTTGAAAGACTCGCCGAGGACAGGAAAAATTGGCGAACTACTTTGCGAGCCCTATGTGACGTTTAACGGCACGGGAAGGATATAAGATATAAGATACTGAGTCATAACACACACTGTCTGTTTAACATGGAAGAGGATTTGCTGGACGAAGCAAGTCCCTTGGCTTTAATTACAGAACTCCATGGACAAACAAACTTCTATGATCTTGTTATAGAGAACTTTACCCTCTGAGAAAACAGAGAAAAATACAATTAATTTACAAATAAGAATCAAATTATTATCTACCTCTATGTGGTAATAAGACACTGCTTTGTTGAGACTTGTTATATTGTATGCGTGCGTGCATATGTGTTTTCTTTTTACGGAATGAGAGTGAAGTGGTCGTTAAGTAATAAAGCTGCTCCTACTTTTTTCCTAGTTACATTCTGGTCTTCCCTAGGGTGTTTTTTTTTTATTTTCAGTGCTGAACATTACCAGGCTCTTGGAACTCCTTTGATCAACGTCGGATAGCGATATCTGAACGTGCATATTTTCTATACTGGGTCTTGTATTATTTTGGACAGTCGCCATTTTGAGGTATGACGTAATTTTTTTTTTCCTGACAACACCACATCAAGTACTAGTGTTGCAAATAAAACTTTCTGAGTTTCATATTCCGTAAACAGACATTATTATATACGTAGACAGATAAATAGACAGAATTTATTTGTTGTTTCCGGTTTGAAAATTATAGGTCATGGAAACCTCGGCAATAATTTTGAATCACTCCGTATATTCCTTTATTGAAAATGACGTCCTTGGCCCATATAATCATTTACTGACGATGACGTGCTATGAACTGTGCACTGAAGCGCAAGTAACGCACTCGAGACTATGTGCTGACACAAGGCATCGTACGCTGTGACTATAGTAACATACTAGGTACTGTGTGCAGCAAGAAATGACATTATGGACATAGCGTGCAGTGTTGAAGTTAGTGAAAGTTTCATGACATGCTAGGCCGGATTTCCAACTGGCCGCCTGCATGCCGTATATGGTCAGAGTGAGTTTTCTTGGGACCACGAGGTTATTAGGAAAGCATAATTTATTTGATTAAAATTAACAAAAACAAAACTTGTAAATATCTGTTGGCGCGTGTCTACTTCGCGTAATACGCTGTACGCACCTTTCTTGCACTGGAAGTCATTACTCTGTCTACAATAAACATGGACGTCATTACAATAAACATGGACGTCATTACTCTGTCTATAATAAACAGACTGACTGACTGGTCTCAGGGGACAGAGTCGCTGCACAGGACATTCCCAAATCTGCTCCTCGACCTGTTTCAGTAACAAATGTAAACTGTGTGTGTACTGACTGTCCCTGTTGTGCGTTGATTATGGATTCGTAGCTTCCTTCCTCAAAAGTAGCTTAGTCTCCCTTCACTTTGCCTCACCTCCAAATCCTTCATTCATCAAATGTAGGTGTTACTTTGCCTTTCCAGTTATTCATCCATGCAAAATGTGTCCTTAACAGCCTTAATTCCCAGCACCTTTGCGTAGGGGTCTTTCGGGGCAGCCGGTCGGTCTGCACACTGCCATTAACTCTTTCATAACCAAGAGAGTAGATCCATTCGAGACATGTAACCTGAGATTTTGCAACTAGCTCGGTCCACTCCCTGCGAAGCATGTCCTGTCGATTTTACAATGCATGTTTTTGCAGTCCGTCACTATGACTGCACAATATATTTGCAGATTATTTAATAATGACTTGACGTGCACGAGACAAAACTAAACAGACCAAAGATTCAAATTACATATGTCCGATAGCACACAGAGCAATGGCACCACTGAAGCATGTGTTAACTTTACTAATATCGTTTTCATATACAGCTGTCGAATCAAATGACTAAAAAAATGCCAAGTCGCAATTCCAGTTCGAGTCATTATTCTTCATCTTTGAGTTGAGTTTTTACAGCGATTCAATTTTACACCTCTGACTGCTACGGGGGGGGGAAGATATTTCCAGAGATCGTGAAACGTGAACTTTTGCTACCTTGAACTCCCACATTACAAGAAACGTGATGCAACTAAAATTGAAGAATTTTTATTTTATGGACTATCAGCAAGGTGTGTTCACACTAACTCAGTCAGTCATTTGCATCTCCTTTGTGGAACTTTGCTTCACTAACAGCCCTCCTGCAGGCCTCTTGGTTATAAGTAAGATACCCTGCTGCTGATGCATCCATCTGCAGATTATCAACGATGTCTTGCAATCATCTTCGCCTTGGTCTTCCTCTTTCTTTTTCTCATTATGTACCCTTCCAAGATGGTCTTCTCTAAATTCTCATGACGTTTAATGTGTCCAAAATATTTAAGATTTCTCCACTGAATTCCCTTTACAGTATAAGCCCAGTAATGAAAAAAAAAAAAAAAATAATTCCCAATACAATATTCCCTTCTTCAGTATTAAGTTCTTGTAGTATGGATATATTTGTGCTTTTTTGTGTCCATGATATTTGAAGAACTCTTCTGTAGCATTTACATTCAAAGGCATTTATGTGTTTCTAAGCTGTTTTGTTAACATGGAATGCAAGAAGTATGTATGAGGGGAACTATCAAATAATAAGTGATGAGATGAAAATAACGGGGATACACATTTTGGGAATCTGTGAACATCAATGGAAAGGTCAGAGCACTTCAAGAAGAGAATGATAATCTGTTTATATATTCAGGTGGAGAATTAGGAGAAAAGAATGGAGTGGCTTTTTACTTGGACAAATCAAAATCAAAAGCATTACTAGGTTACAATCCAGTAAGTGATAGAATCCTCATAATCAGACTTAAGGGGACTCCTAGAAATGTAACAATCATCCAGATATATGCACCTACATCAGCAGCAGAAGAAGAGGAAGTAGAAGACTTTTATAACACACTGCAAATGATGATAGACCAAGTATGGAAAAATGGTATTGTATTAATAATGGGGGATTTTAATGCAAAGATTTTTACAGAAATAATAGAAGATGAAGGACATGTTGTAGGGAAATTTAGCATGTGACATTGAAATGAAACAGATGACAATCTAATGATTTTTAGCATGGAAAATGAGCTAATGATCGCTAACACACTTTTTAAACAACATCCAAGAAGACTTTACACATGTAAATCACCTGATGGGAAAACCAAGAATCAAACAGATTGCATTTTAGTGCAAAGAAGGTGGAGATCAAGTATAACATCAGCAAAAACTTCACCAGGTGCTGACTGTGACACAGACCATGAGTTATTAATAGCAGACATGAAGATAAAGATAAAAACGACAGTTACAGGATCAAGACTGATCTGCTTTGATCTTACAAAAATACCAGAACAATATGGTATAGAAGTGAAGAACCGTTTCACAATCCTGATGGCTGTACAGGAGGAGATGATACCAGATGATTTGGCTACACAGGCCAGAGATATCTTAATAACAACAGCTAAAGACATGGTTCCAGTAAAGAAAACACAAAAGAATGGATGGATTAAAGTAGGCACACTAGATCTGATAAAACAACGAAGAGAAATGAAGACGTAATGGAAAGTGACAAACAGCAACAAAGAAGAATATAAATCTTTAACAAAAGAAGTATGAAGAAACATAAGAAAAGACAAAAAACAATACATACAAGATTGTTGTGAAAGAATACAAGGACATCAGAATCTAAAAAATGGTAAATCACCAGGATGTGATGAGATAACAGCTGAATTTATTAAAGCACGAGGAAAGGAATGTGCAACAATCTATCATGCACTATGTAAAAAGATATGGCATTCAGGCATTTATGCCAAAAGAATGGAAAAGACCTGTATTCATACCACAGCCAAAAAAGGATAAACTGAAATTATGCACAAACTACAGAAATGTTGCCCTGATTAGTCATTCCAGTAAAATTCTGTTAAAAATCATAATGTGTAGACTTCGTAAGAAAATGGAAGAAGAAGTCAATATGGTCCAAGTTGGTTTCAGGCAAGGAAGAGAATCAAAAGATCATATACTCAATATAAGATTAATAATAGAGAAATGCAGAGAGTTTAACGTGAATCTTTATTTATCCTTTATAGACTACTCAAAGGCATTTGATTGTGCACAGCACCAGAAACTTTGGGAAATAATGGAAAAAATGGGATTTCCAACACATTTGATACAGTTAACATGACTGCTGTATCTAGAGCAACAAGCAACAGTAAGAATAAATGGTGAAACAACAACTTGGTTTGACATAAAAAAGAAGGGGTCCCTCAAAGGTGCATATTGTCGCATTACTTATTTAACTTATATACTGAAAATATAATGAGGAATGTTAGAGAAGATATAGACAAAGGATATTACGATGCCATAACAGTTGGAGGTTATGAAATACCAGAGATTAGATATGCCGATGACACAGTATTGCTGTCTACAACACAAAAAGGAATGGGAAAACTAATTATGTCTATCCGTAAGAACTGCAAAGAGCAAAACCTCTATCTTAATGTGAAGAAAACTAAATTGATGACAACTGACAAAACAAACAAGACAGCTGATATATGTATCAATGAAGAAAATCTGGAAAAAGTGGAGAGTTTTGAATATCTTGGATCACTACTAACTAATAATGGAGATCATCATCATCATGTGCAGCGCCGACTGGCGTTGGCTATTATGCTTCTCCAGAGTACCCGATCCTTCATACAGGCCATCAGTTCAGTTGGTGATCTCCTCTCACACCATCCCGTTAGACTGTCCAGTATCATTTCTCTTGGTCTTCCTCTTGATCTTCTTCCTTCTATCTTTCCTGTTGTTATAATATTTTTAATGCCCCCTCTTCTCATTGCATGTCCTATGAAAGTACATTGTCTCTCTCTTATCTTTTTGACCAGGGTTTTTGTCTCTCCAGCTCTTCTCATACATTCTTCATTAGTTATTTTTGCCGTCCAGGGGATTCGCAACATTCTTCTAATAAACCACATTTCTGCTGCTTCCAATGATTTTTGTGCAGACTTGCCTATTGTCCATGATTCACTTCCATGTAACAAGATAGGTTCAGTATAGCATATTAAGACTCGTTTTCTAACATTCATTGATAAAGATGTGTTAGCTAATATGTTTCTCATTCTCTGAAATGCAGTCTTTGCTTGGCCTATTCTGTTCCTAATTTCTGTTGTGCATTTCCCATCTGAAGTTATTACTGCTCCAAGGTATTTGAATTTCTGCACCTGCTTTAGAATGGTTCCGTTTAATTTAATACTGCATGCTGGTGGATTCTGTTTCTTAGATATAACCATAGTCTCTGTCTTTTTGATGTTCAAAGTAAGGCCTTTCTGTTCACTTTCTTTGGCGACTTTATCCAAGAGATTTTGCAGGTCTTGTTGGTTCTCAGCCATCAGTACTGCGTCGTCAGCATACCAAAGGTTGTTAATATTGTATCCTCCAATTTTTATGCCTGGTTCTGTGATGATAGTTCTTAGAATATTCTCGCTGTACAGAGAAAAAAGGTCTGGGGATAGTACTTATCCTTGTCGCACCCCTTGTTTTATAGGTTGATATTTTCCAATTCTATTTTCAACTCGAACTGCTGCTTCTTGCTGCCAGTATAGATGTTTTACAATCCTCAGGTCTTTGCTGTCTATATTGATGTCTTCAAGCGTTTTAATAATTTCATTATGTTTCACTTTGTCAAATGCCTTGGTGTAATCAATGAAGCATAAGTAGAGATCTTTCTGTACTTCTAAAGCTCTTTCTGTTAGTGTTCGTAAAGCATAAATGGCATTGTGTGTTCCTTTTCCTTCAACAAATCCAAACTGTTCATCTGCTATTTCATTTTTATCTTTTTCCTTGTTCTTCTCATAATTATTCTCAGAAGTAGCTTCGTTATGTGACATGAGAGGCTGATAGTCCGGTGGTCGTCACATTCCTTTGCACTTGGTTTCTTTGGTAGTGCTATAAACGTGGATTTAAGCAGGTCACTGGGAATATAACCACTATTGTAAATGTCATTCAGTAACTTGGTTATTATTTTTATTCCTGTCTCCTCTAGTGCCTCTATTTCTTCTATTGTTATATTATCATGCCCAGTCGCTTTTCCTTTCTTCATGTGTTTGATGGCATCTATGATTTCATCTTCAAGTATTGGTGGTCCCTCACAGTTTTCAGTATCTGGTGTTAATTCTGGTCTTTCTCCTCCATATAGCTCAGTGATATACTCTGTCCACCTGTCCACAATGTCTTCTTTTCCCATTAACATTTTACCTTCTTTCGATTTCAGGCATCCTGTGGTATATTTTGTTTTCCTGCCTGTGAGTTCACTAATTCGTTTGTGCATGTTTTTGCTGTCTTTAATATGAGAGTCCTCTATCTGTCTGCACTGCTCATTTAACCACACTTCTTTTGCTTCTCTGCATTTGCGTCTTATTTCTTTATTTATCTTGCTATATTTTTCTTCGTTATTTTTACTCCTCCTCCTCTTGTCCATCAGTCCTAAGATGTCATCTGTCATCCATTTATTTTTAGGGGCTTCTTTTTTTGGTGGTATTATCTCCTTAACAGTTTGGTGGATAGAATCTCTTAACATTTCCCATTGTTCATCTATACTGTTTATCTTTGCTATTGCATTGTATCTATTTGTTATAATAACTTTGTATTGTTCTTGCAGTTCTTGGTCATTTTTAAGAAGTTCTGTATTCAGTTTGATGTTTCTCACTTTTCTGCCTGCTTTCTTTAGTTTTATTCTAACTTTTCCACAGAGTGGATCATGGTCACTATTGCAGTCAGCTCCTGGCATGGTTTTTGTTGTCAGTAATGCATTGCGGAATCGTTTGTTGATTAATATGTAGTCTATCTGGTTAAAAGTCTTTTTTGTCTGGGCTGCACCAAGTTGCCAGTCTTCAAGGATGTTGTTTAAACCAGGTGTTTCCTACAACCATGCTGTGTATTCTTGCCCATTCAATTAATTTATAACCTCTGTCATTCCTCTCCCCCAGTCCATAGTCACCAACAATGTCTGAAGCTCTTCCTTTACCAACTTTGGCATTAAAATCTCCCATGACTATGGTAACTTCATGTGACTTTGTGTGTTTTAGTGCTGTCTCTGTGTCATTATAAAATAGCTGTACATCTTCTTCAGAGCTTTCAGATGTTGGAGCGTACACTTGTATAATATTTATGTTTATTGGTTGTCCTTTCAGTTGGGCTAGCAGGACTCGGTCCGAGATGTTCAAATATCCTACAGTTGTCCTTGCCATTTGTTCATCAAATATAATTCCTACTCCTCGTTCATGTTTCTCACTTCCTGAGTATATTATTGTATATTTATCTGATTTTATTTTCCCTGCCACTGTCCATCTAACTTCACTCATTCCTAATATGTTGATCTTCATCCTTTCCATTTCCATCTTTACATTTTCTAATTTTCCAGCCTGGAATAAAGTTCTAATAATGGAGATACAATGCGGAAAATTAAAAAGAGGACATCTATCGCTTTTCAGAAAGTAAAACAACTAAAGAATATGTGGAGAGGAACAGACAGAACTACAAAAATAAGATTTTTAAGGGCATGCATCTTTCCCATCGCAACATATGCCCGTGAGACCTGGACCCTTAATAAAACAGCTGAGAAACACATAAATGCCTTTGACTGTAAATGCTACAGAATAGTTCTTCAAATATCATAGACACAAAAAAGAACAAATATATCCATACTACAAGAACTTAATATTGAAGAAGGCTGGCTGGTAAAGAGGATTAAAGAGAGAAAACTTAAATATTTTGGACACATTAAATGTCATGATAATCTAGAGAAAACTGTCTTGGAAGAGTACATAATGGGAAAAAGAAAGAGAGGAAGACCAAGGCGAAGATGGCTACAAGACATCGTCGATGATCTGCAGATGGATACATCAGCAGCAGGCCATCTTTCTCTCAACCAAGAGGCCTACAGAAGTGCTGTTAGGAGACAAAGTTCCACAAGGGACATGCAAATGAAAATGAAAATCTATTTTATTAATTGTCCAGGTCTCACAGGCATATGCTGCGATGGGAAAGATGCATTCTCTTTAAAATCTTATTTTTGTAGTTATGTCTGTTCCTCTCCACAGTTTATTTATTTGTTTTACTTTCTAAAGAGCAATAGATGTCTTCCTTTTAATTCCCTCATTGTATCTCCATTATTAGTTAGTAATTATCCAAGACAGTCAAAACTCTCCACCTCTTCCAAATTTTCCTCATTGATACATATTTCAACTGCCTTATTTTTTATGTCAGCATTTAGTTTTCTTCGCATTAGTTAGTTCACACTAACTGTTGAGCATAAAATAGACCTTACACTATTTAGTCACCAGTCACATGGAGCTGACAATTTATAACCTTTTTTTCTGCAATACATCTTATTTTGAAGCTATTCATGTTAAAATATGTAACATATATTAGGACTATGAATGGGATCAGAGTTATTACTAGGTTAGGCTTAAGATCTGAATCATGAATAAAGAGTTCTGCTGCTTGAAATACTAAAGCTTCCTATAGCTCACCTGAAGTGACATTTCACACCTAGAGCTTAAAGATGTGATTTAAACCACCTAGAATTTACCTGAAGCTACATTAAAAACCAGCTAGATCTCACTTGAAGTTACATTTCAAATTACTGTTGGTCACATGAAGTGACTTTTTAAATTGCTAGATCACCTTTGAAGTGACATTTCAACCAGTTAAAATTCATTTGAAGTGACATTTTAAACTGTGATAACACATTTCAGCATTCTAATTTTTACTAAATAAGCAAGTAAACATTATCATGACACCTACAAATTGTGACTTATGATATTAAAAAAAAGCTAGATGACTTTTGCTTTTCTTGGCAGTGTTTAATAATAATCTAAGATGTGTTATGCCTTTGCTATGTTTCATAAGCTGTATACAAAGATTCATATATTCAATACAATAGACTTTGTTCATTTGTATTTTGATTGTTTTCATATGAACTGTTTATATCTATTTTTGTGAACTGGTTCATGAAACAACAAAAATGTAATTTAAAAAATGCCATCTTGAAAACTCTGAGCAAAAAAAAAATTGATGACAGAATGACAACATGAAAATTTTGATTAAAGTAAGGATGATGACGGAATGACAACATGAAAATTTTGAGTAAAGTAAGGATGATGACTACATGAAAATTTTGAGTAAAGTAAGGATGATGACAGAATGACAACATGAAAATTTTGAGTAAAGTAAGGATGATGACGGAATGACAACATGAAAATTTTGAGTAAAGTAAGGATGATGACAACATGAAAATTGTTAATAAAGTAAGGATGATGACAGAATGATAACATGAAAATTTTGAGTAAAGTAAGGATGATGACAGAATGACAACATGAAAATTTTGAGTAAAGTAAGGATGATGACAGAATGACAACATGAAAATTTTGATTAAAGTAAGGATGATGACGGAATGACAACATGAAAATTTTGAGTAAAGTAAGGATGATGACAGAATGACAACATGAAAGTTTTGAGTAAAGTAAGGATGATGACAGAATGACAACATGAAAGTTTTGAGTAAAGTAAGGATGGTGACAGAATGACAACATGAAAGTTTTGAGTAAAGTAAGGATGATGACTGCATGAAAATTTTGATTAAAGTAAGGATGATGACAGAATGACAACATGAAAACTTTGAGTAAAGTAAGGATGATGACTACATGAAAATTTTGAGTAAAGTAAGGATGATGACAACATGAAAATTTTGAGTAAAGTAAGGATGATGACAGAATGACAACATGAAAATTTTGAGTAAAGTAAGGATGATGACAGAATGACAACATGAAAATTTTGATTAAAGTAAGGATGATGACAGTGGCAATATGAATACTCTGAGAAAAAAAAACAAGCAAGAGCCATGTGATGAACTAAGGAAATATAGGAGCTATTAATAATAGTTATCTTTTGGGCAGATTAACAATTTACCAAGAAAATGAAGGACCTATTAATAATAATTATGCTATGGGCAGATTTATAATTTACTAAGGGCATGAAGGAGCTATTAATACTAATTATCTTACAGTTTTATGAACTTAATAAACATATAATGATGACACCAACAATAGAGTTGCTCAATTTCTGAAAGAGAACATATAATTTTTAATTATCCAACTGCTTCCATCATTATTAATACCACTGTCATCATCATCATGTCATAAAAAGCTGCTTTTGCCATTCCTATTCTTTAGAATCTTTATTTCATGAAAGATAAAGGGATATTTAATTTTCAGTGTTTTCCTTGAACCTATGTTATACTTTTCTGGCACACAACCACACACAAATGCAAGAGGAACTTCATATCTCAAGCAAGAATTCAGCTAAACTGGGACTATATATTAACAGACAAAAAACAAAGATAATGAAAAGTAATAGTGCAAGCAATAGCCTCATGGTAATCGAGAGAGTGCAAATTGATGAAGTGGAGTATTTCACATATTTAGGCAACATAGTGGATAAATATGGGGGAACGGAAAAGGATGTTAAAGCTAGAGTAACCAAGGCCAGGACAGCATTTATCCAACTTTATAAAATATAGTCATCTAAGGACATCAAAACAAGAACCAAACTTAGGCTTTTCACTACAAACGTAAAGACTGTCCTGCTGTATGGTTCAGAGGCATGGGTTATGACCAAGACAATACAACAGAGGATACAAATATTCATAAACTACTGCTTGAGGAGGATTTTAAATATTAAATGGCAGGACAAGATCAGGAACAAGAAGGTCTGGGAAAAGCCAGGACAAGAACCTATGAACCTACAAATCATGTCTAGGAAATGGAGGTGGATTGGCCACATTCTGAGGAAACCTGACACCACCATAGCAAGACAGGCACTGACATGGAATCCTCAAGGAAATAGAAAATGAGGAAGACCTAGGCTTACTTGGAGAAGATAAATTATGAGAGTGCTCAGAGACAAGGGATACACATGGAAGGAAGCAAAGAGTGAATACATGAACAGGAATGACTGGAGACCCTTTATCCATGGCCGGTGGTGGTGGTGGCAGCAGTGGTGGTGGTGGTCCCCCCCCCCCACTTCATACAATTTCAGAACAGGTATTCATGCACCTGTGTCAGGAAATTCAATATCCAATTTGGCATGAGGATACACAGAATGGAGATGGGAAGTAGTAGTTCCTTACTTGACTGACAATCAACAGTGTATCGTGATGCCAGTCTTAGATCACAATCAACATTGCATCAAGATGTCAGTCTTGGATAAGACATTAGAAGATGTCTGTAATACAATCAACAGTGCATCGTGATGTCAGTCTTAGATAAGACATTAGAAGATCTCTGTCTCACAATCAACAGTGCATCATGATGTCAATCTTAGATAAGACATCATGTCTTAGACATTGGGTCTTAAATAAGATACCAGAAGATCTCTGTCACACAATCAGCTGTGCAGTGTGACATCAGCCCTAGATAAGACATTAGAAGATCACCATCAGAAAGCAAACCATAGAAGGTTGGACTGGTCAGTAGAGATGTAATGAGATCCTCAAACAATATAAGAGATAAAATCACTTTCCTATCAAACTGGAAAACTACCTTATATACGATTGGATTGTTTTCTGCCTAGACAGGTTATTTTCCAGGTTTTGCCTCTCTCTCCCTTTCTTTTTTCTTATTTTTTCCACATCCATTTCTTCCATTACTTTTATCTGCTTTATTCCTTGTTGGTTATATTACACTTTTCTACATTTTATTTACACTCTAACCTCACTGTGTGTGAACAAAATAAACTAACCTGTCAGATTAGACCCGCAAACCCTGTGTTCAATTTTGATGTAATTTTTTTTTTAATGCATACAGAAAACTGCTCCATATTTTAGTTAGCATAATTAGATAGAGTAGAAATGGATGTATCCCTTAACACACTGTTTCATTATTATAGATTGTTTTAGTAAATTTATATTTAATTTTTAAAGAATGATAACAGCATACATCCCTCAAATTTTTTAAGGCAATAGTTAAGGACATATTTCTCTGGTGTTTCGACAAATAGGTAGGTACATTTGGCTGAAAGTTCAGACATAAATTACAGAACATATGGATATATCTTCGGTGCTCAGTTTGAGCTTATCTACTGGTACAGGCAGTTGTACATTGTACGCAATTCATCACGAGCGTACTAGAATGTGAATGTCACTTAAATGTTGTATACAAACTTGCTGAAGATGCATTTACAACTTCACCATAATGTGTGCTGTGAACTTTTACTTTTCTATTATTCAAGTTCTCTCTCTCTCTGAACCTTAAGTGCCCAGGGCACATGGGGCTTCTGCAAGGGTTTTCCACAAATGCCTGTCCTTCGCCTTTTTTTTTGCTCTTGCCCAAGTGAACCCTCTATTGCTCAACATCCTTTCTGTTTTTCTTCCCCATGTCTCTTTTGGTCTACCCTTACTTCTGTTCCCCTGTGGTGTCCATCTTAGTGCTATTTTTGATAGTGAGTTGTCAGTCATTCGGAGCACATGTCCCAACCATCGCCAGCGTCATTCCTCAATAATTGTTGTCAGTGGCTTCATCTGCATTTCTGCCAATAAGATGTTATTTCTTATGGTGTTTGGCCAGAATATTTTCCTAATTCTTCGTAAACATTTAGTCTGGAAAGAATTCAACTTGTTTTCTATGGTTTTGGTGATTTACACCCGTGTGGTACCCGGGATCTGCAAAGAATAGGACCACTGTACCCTACCACGCATGATCGTAAAAGGCGACTAAGGAGGGTTCGGCATAGGGCCAGCAACCCTATCTGGTAAAAAAACTATCAGACTGCTACAGAAATTATTCAAGTTATATTACCTTTATTTTGTCATTAAATTAGATATATGTTTCAACATATATTGTTCCTTCAATATATCTGTATGACAGGAGAAAATGGATTTAACTTGGGTTAAGGACCAAGAGCATCAAGTTTTCGCTTTCCTCAAGCTTGTCATTTGCCATCTTCATCTGATATCTGTCATACTTTCAGACACTTACTACAAGCATCTAGAATTGCTGCCATGATGTTTCTTACACATCCCTTTACAACTGCCATCTCTCCCTTCTCCACCTCCTCCCTCACCCCTTCTTAACTGTCAGCAAGTGAGACAGCATTACCATCTTTCCAGGTCTACATATAAAGCATACACTATCCTCCCTATACTGAATTCTGCTACATCTGCCAAGAAGCCATATATATATCCTTCCTGTTACTCTCTTCTGCTACATCTGCCAAGAAGCCATACATATATATATATCCTTCCTGTTACTCTCTTCTGCTACATCTGCCAAGAAGCCATACATATATATGTATCCTTCCTGTTACTCTCTTCTGCTACATCTGCCAAGAAGCCATATACATATATATCCTTCCTGTTACTCTCTTCTGCCAAATCTGTCAAGAAGCCAGTTTAAGTCTCATTTGAAATATTTCTCTCAGGGCAGTGGGGAGACACTTCCTCCAATGAATCTGGGTAGCCGTACAGCTGTATCACTCCATATAATACAGTTTCCTGCATACGCCATTTATTTTTAGATTTATGAAGTGTTGTGTCAGACATTAATGCTTAGATTCTGACAGGAACACTCTGTATAGAAAAATAATGCTTAAATTCTGACAGGAGCACTTTATATAGAAAAATAATGCTTAGATTCTGACAGGAGCACTCTATATAGAAAAATAATGCTTAGATTCTGACAGGAACGCTTTATATAGAAAAATAATGCTTAGATTCTGATAGGACTTACATTCCTCAAACGTTTCTCATACTGCTGTTTCAGGCTGCCTGATCTAAAAAAAAAAAATCACATGATCGTTACTTTTAGGCAGATGAAGTGTTACATACATTATTATAAGCTTCATTATTATAAACTATACTGTTATATTCTAAGATACATCCATATAATCATCATCATCATCATGTGCCGTGCCGACTGGCGTTGGCTATTATGCTTCTCCAGAGTACGCGATCCTTCATACAGGCCATCAGCTCAGTTGGTGATCTCCTCTCACACCATCCCGTCAGACTGTCCAGTATCATTTCTCTTGGTCTTCCTCTTGATCTTCTTCCTTCTATTTTTCCTGTTCTTATAATATTTTCAATGCCCCCTCTTCTCATTGCATGTCCTATGAAAGTACATTGTCTCTCTCTTATCTTTTTGACAAGGTTTTTTGTCTCTCCAGCTCTTCTCATACATTCTTCATTAGTTATTTTTGCTGTCCAGGGGATTCGCAACATTCTTCTAATAAACCACATTTCTGCTGCTTCCAATGATTTTTGTGCAGACTTGCCTATTGTCCATGATTCACTTCCATATAACAAGATAGGTTCAATATAGCATTTTAAGACTCGTTTTCTAACATTCATTGATAAGGATGTGTTGGTCAATATGTTTCTCATTCTCTGAAATGCAGTCTTTGCTTGGCCTATTCTGTTCCTAATTTCTGTTGTGCATTTCCCATCTGAAGTTATTACTGCTCCAAGGTATTTGAATTTCTGCACCTGCTTTAGAACAGTTCCGTTTAATTTAATACTGCATGCTGGTGGATTCTGTTTCTTAGATATAACCATAGTCTCTGTCTTTTTGATGTTCAAAGTAAGGCCTTTCTGTTCACTTTCTTTGGCGACTCTATCCAAGAGATTTTGCAGGTCTTGTTGGTTCTCAGCTATCAGTACTGTGTCGTCAGCATACCGAAGGTTGTTAATATTGTATCCTCCAATTTTTATGCCTGGTTCTGTGATGATTGTTCTTAGAATATTCTCGCTATACAGAGAAAAAAGATCTGGAGATAGTACACATCCTTGTCGCACCCCTTGTTTTATAGGTTGATATTTTCCAATTCTATTTTCAACTCGAATTGCTGCTTCTTGCTGCCAGTATAGATGTTTTACAATCCTCAGGTCTTTGCCGTCTATATTGATGTCTTCAAGCATTTTAATAATTTCATTATGTTTCACCTTGTCAAATGCCTTGGTGTAATCAATGAAGCATAAGTAGAGATCTTTCTGTACTTCTAAAGCTCTTTCTGTTAGTGTTCGTAAAGCATAAATGGCATTGTGTGTTCCCTTTCCTTCAACAAATCCAAATAAACCATATAAACTACACCATAATAAACTACTACATTACAAACTCAAATTATTATACTCTAAATTATGCCATCTTAAACTACTATATTTTAAGGTCTATTATTATGATCTAAACTGTGTCATAAAAAACTATTACAGTATAAACTTCATTATTAAGAACTAAACTACATCATTATAAATAAATGCCTCCTTAAATTTAAAAAAAAAAAAAATTAGGATCTAATTATATGTTGCTTCTAAGTTTGGACTAACATTCATGTATAATTTGAGTTCTAACTAGGCAGAGCTGACGTGGATGAAATAACAGCAAGGTAAAGTTGATAAGGTAACAGTAATACAAATGATGAGGTATCAAGATAGAGTTGAGGATGGAGGGTTTAAAGTTAAATTTAAATTTGAACCCAACATTTTAATCAGTAGGCTAGGTTTACAACTCCTATGTGCCAATCAGGCTTACTTGCTATACCTGGCTACAGAGTGAATTTGTTCATTATAGCATCATTTCCACTAAGATAATTTTAAAGTTACACATGCAGTGATCTAAGATTTTTTAGATGGGAATTTAGGTATCCTGACCAAAGTAATATGACTCCTGGGACAAATTCTTAAATACAGGATGGTTGATTAAAGGTTCTGTAGAATAAAAAATTGCTGAGACATTATTTAGGTCACTGTGGAATAAAAAAAAGTTGTAGAAGCTGTGCTTTAATTCTAATGTACATGTATTATATACCTGGTGATATATTAAATATATTATCATATGTTCTGACATTGCTGGCCAGTATGACAATCTTTTAGGGACAAGAAGATATGCAAATAGCAGTTAAAATATAAGCATTGTATGACCCTAAACATACACTTATTATGTGTACATAATTTTGTGTAACATACTCTGCTATGGCCCTCTGGGATAGGTCTTCAAGGTCTGATGGATTGAACAAGTGGACATCACTCAAACCAAATTTCCTCTTGCAGGCTTGCAGAAACATGTTAACATTATCCTGCCACAAAGAGAGGAGTAGGAACAAGATGAATAAATTAATCCTGTCTCTTAAAATTTAAGAGTATGGATGAGGATGACAAAAATGGAAAATGGTGATGAGAATAAAGATATTGTAGGTGACAAGATGGAGAAGGAGGGAAAGAATAGTAATGATAAAAAAAGAAGAAAGTTCATGATGAGAATAAAGATATTGTAGGTGAGAAGATGGAGATTGATTGATTGATTGATCTTTATTTCAGAAGGGTTAAGAATTGGGCATGCAGGCCCGTCTGACATTCTGCCCTTTATCATATATCTTTCACTCTATTCCAGACATTGTACAAATATGCTGTTCATGTAACAAACATAATTAATATTGAAACTGAAAGACATAAAATAAAATATAACATTTACATTTCTCTCTTAAACATTCACTCAGTACAGAAGTAACTACATACATTATAAATGACTATCTACTAAACAACATTTTCGGGACTATTCAGAAAACAATTGTGTTCATTGTCTGTAAGAACAGTTTAAGATAACTTTTAAGTTTTATAATTCATGGAGGCATGTAGTTGACATCAAACAGATATTGGGAAAGCTTGTAGTTGTAGGAAGGAGTATAATTTATATTTTTTAATAGGATAGGAGGGTATTCCAAAGATGAGCAGCAGAATAACTAAAGCTTTTCTTGTAAAGATCAAGTCTAGGTTTTGGAAGACATATGTTGTTCAAGCGTTGGCTGCACTTTGGGAAAGGAGGGAAAGAATAGTAATGATTAAAAAAAAAGAAAGTTCACATGATGGGAATAATGATGCTGTAGGAGAACAGTGTTTGAATAGTGTCTGATTAGTGTCTAAATCTGAACAGTGTCTAATTAGTGTCTAAATCTGAACAGTGTCTGATTAGTGTCTAAATCTGAACAGTGTCTGAAACGTGGTGATGACAAAATAAAAGAAGTGATGGAGATGCATGTTTGTAGCCAGGGAGGGAGGGAAAACAACATGTTAGTAACAAAGTAGGGAGGAAAACAACATGTTAGTAACAAAGAAGGGAGGAATGCATGTTAGTAACAAAGTAGGGAGGAATTCATGTTAGTAACAAAGTAGGGAGGAAAACAACATGTTAGTAACAAAGTAGGGAGGAAAGCATGTTAGTAACAAAGTAGGGATGAAAATGTGTTGGTAACAAAGTAGGGAGGAAAACAACATGTTAGTAACAAAGTAGGGAGGAAAACAACATGTTAGTAACAAAGTAGGGAAGAAAACAACATGTTAGTAACAAAATAAGAAGGAAAGCATGTTAGTAACAAAGTAGGGAGGAAAGTATATTAGTAACAAAGTAGGGAAGAAAACAACATGTTAGTAAAAAAGTAGGGAGGAAAACAATATGTTAGTAACAAAGAAGGGAGGAATGCATGTTAGTAACAAAGTAGGGAGGAATTCATGTTAGTAACAAAGCAGGGAGGAAAACAACATGTTAGTAACAAAATAAGAAGGAAAGCATGTTAGTAACAAAGTAGGGAGGAAAGTATATTAGTAACAAAGTAGGGAAGAAAACAACATGTTAGTAAAAAAGTAAGGAGGAAAACAATATGTTAGTAACAAAGTAGGGAAGAAAACAACATGTTAATAAAAAAGTAGGGAGGAAAACAATATGTTAGTAACAAAGGAGGGAGGAAAACAACATGTTAGTAAAAAAGTAGGGAGGAAAACAATATGTTAGTAACAAAGGAGGGAGGAAAACAAGTCAATAAAAAAAAGGAGGGAGGAATGTATGTTAGTAACAAAGTAGGGAGGAATGTATGTTAGTAACAAAGTAGGGAGGAAAGTATGTTAGTAACAAAGTAGGGAGGAAAGTATGTTAGTAACAAAGTAGGGAGGAAAGTATGTTAGTAACAAAGTAGGGAGGAAAGTATGTTAGTAACAAAGTAGGGAGGAAAACATGTTAGTAAAAAAGGAGGGAGGAAATATTGATAAAAATAAGGGATATGGCATGATCATGCTTGTGACCAATGAGGGGAGGAAGCTGACTATAAGAAGAAGAATGTAGGTGTTAAGAATGAGAGCAAGAAAAAAGAAAGTGTTATAAGCAGAATTTTAAAGATGGTTTGACTTGAAAGATGGAGACTAATGACTTGGACTACTCTTTTTTAGTTAGTTGATCCCACAGCTTTATCACATTATGGAGAACAGTGTGATATGTGAGACACTGACTGTTTTAATGCTGCCATTTACATGTGATGTCTGAAAAGTCCATGTGATGATTATTTTGTATTATACGTCAAATCAAAAACACGATTTGAAGTACAACAGTGGTCTTTCTTTGCCAGCCTTTGACTACCTTTGGCTTCCCTTCTATTTGTTCTCCACCAGCCTTTGTTTCCTTTGGCTTCCCTTCTATTTGTTCTCCACCAGTCTTTATCTAAAAGATTTGATTCGTCAGGCAACGGGGGGGGGGGGGGGGGGGGGGGAATGCTTGCAGCTGTCGGGGTATGAGTTTGGCACTTCTCACATGCAAAACGAAAACTGTTCCTACTGAGCTGCAGTCACTCGGTCAAACAGCAACAGTAAGAGTTAAGTGAATATCTAGTGATAAAATACGGGATAAGACAAGTCAGGTGTCCTGTCAACTGATATTTTCTCGCTAATTAGTAAAAACATCTGGAGAGGGTAAAAATATTAAAAGGAATGACAATTGGAATATCAACAACCGGAGATGTGCGGGTTGATACTGCTGGCAGCAGAATATGAAAGCATTTTACCGAAACAAATGAACAGGTTAATCAAGGACAGCAATATAAGAGAATATAAGCATCAGCATGATTCGAGACAAACAACAGCCCCTGTGCAGTGGCAGCACTCGTGTTCTCTAAAGCCGAAAAAAAATTCAAAGGTCATGTCCACTGTTTGAATAAGAAAGGTATTCTGAGATGGGTCAAATATTTCACTTATAATATTACTATAACTTGCTGCAACAATTAAGTGATGAACAGTAAGAAAACGGCAAGGGAAGCTGCAGAAAGGTGTTCTTATTTTGCAGGACAATGCACTTGTTCACAAGACTCGTAAGAAGTTAAATATTTTGGAGAATTTTTGGGGTTTGAGTGCATAGATTATCCATCCTATTCATCAGATCTTGCTCTATCTATGTCCTGTTTCTCAACCTTAAAAACTGTCTTTTCTTGTGATTTATATTGAAAGATTAAAGAAACAAGAAAAGATGTACCAAGTGTGTTGAACTTCGGAGTGAATATGTGAAACAGTTTGCGAGTTTCATGTTGAACTTCGGACTGAATGTGTGAAACAGTTTGCGAGTTTCATGTTGAACTTCGGACTGAATATGTGAAACAATATGCAAGTTTCATGACCCTGGGTTATCCCGTCTTGGTTGGATCAATCACTCCCAATTACTTAAAGCTGACTGGTGCAATGAAAACCAGTGTCACGCAATCCCGCTTCTGCGACCAGCCGAGAATACAGGCCCAAGCCCCGCGATACTCTGAACCTCATGTGGTCCTCTCAGAGATCTCTTGTGGCCCAGAGGAGGACCACAGGACCAATCAAGGACCACAGGAGTAAATTCAGTAGGATCACGGGGCAATCTTGGTGGAGGGAGAAGAAGAAGAAGAAGAAAGATTTAAAGTTGAAGTCCTACTAATGCCAGGGTAGCAGAATATACGGTTTCTTATGTATCGAATTGCACCAAAGTAGGAGGTGCCAAATGACTTACCAGGGTCGAGATTTTCGTAATAAAGAAATGCAAGAAAGCAGTGAAGATGGATGCATGCGGCATCCAATGAAAGTGGTCAATGTACCGTGTGACCTGGAGGTCAAGTAGTGCGGGAACTATAAAAGAAAATGAGTTAGAATATCCTTCGCTTCCCATTCATTTGAGACCACTCTTGCAGTAGAACTTCGGCCGAGATGCTCATCTACTGAGAAGTTAGTATGAGAACTTGGCCGAGATGCTCATCTACTGAGAAGTTAATATGAGAACTTGGCCGAGATGCTCACCTACTGAGAAGTTAGTATGAGAACTTGGCCGAGATGCTCACCTACTGAGAAGTTAGTATGAGAACTTAGTTCTAAGACAAGACTGGAAGCTAATGTGTGTTTGTGGTAAGTTTGAGATAGGATTAATTAACCAGTCAATAGTTGCCAGTGTTAAGATGTAATTCATAAGACATGAATTTCTCTCTTTAGACTATCACATTTCCTTCATATGTTACTTGTGTTCGTTGAAATATTACTGGTTTAGTTTACTTTGATATATCTAAGGCTCAATACCTTGCGATATTTCTGATAGCCTGTTAATTATATAGTTCATTTTGCAACAGCATGTTTCGGTCCGTTTCCATATAATCCACTCGGTATTGGAATATTTCAACCATCTACTACGAGAGTCAAATAAATGTTAGAAAATGCGATTACAAATAGAAAGTACGAACTATTAGCGCCAAGATCAGTAAGCTGATACTGTCCACTGTCGCTGAGCGTCAAGCCGAGAATAGCACATGTAGATGGCGATTATGGTGCAGACAAACTTCAAGAAATAAATACGTTCTGTCTTCCGATTCTTGTCAAAATCTAAACTCCTCGGTGTACGGCGAAGAGAGCATGTGCAGTGCTCAAGTCTGCAGGTGGGCTACGAAGTTCAGTCAGGAAAAGGCTTTAAAAAACGTAAACAACGTCGACCATCCTGGGCAAGCACACAAGGGATGTGATGAGCCGGCGGCTGAGAAGTCAAGACAAGTTTGTTTGTTTGTTTTTGTTTTATTCATACTATAACTCAAGATAGATGAACTGATGATGGGGCATGGAGAAATAACACCGCTCCAGCTCATGATTAATGCCCGGATATAGAACTGTTGAAAAGCATGGCAGCAGATAGACAGACAGACAGATAGATGGATAGACAGAGAGATAGATAGATAGATAGACAGACAGACAGACAGACAGACAGATAGACAGATAGATAGATAGATAGACAGATAGATAGATAGATAGATAGATAGATAGATAGATAGATAGATAGATAGATAGATAGATAGATAGATAGATAGATAGATAGACAGACAAACAGACAGACAGACAGATAGATAGACGAAATTCAGGCGCTACTTCACAGATGGTACAAATGCACTGTATAACGATGAGACTATATTTTTTAAAACTAGGAGTGTTATTTTTTCTGTGCTAAATTAAAGTCTTGTAATTCGCATTTTCCAGCTTTCACGTTATTCACATCCCTTTATTTGATGCACACCTCGCGTACAAGAGAGAGAGAGAGAGAGAGAGAGAGAGAGAGAGAGAGAGAGAGGTAGTTTTGTGGTGATGAATGTAGTTTAGTACAGTGTTGATGCTTAGCATTTGAAAAATAGTAGACAAAGCACTTTAAACGCGAGAGAATGAAAAATAACAAAAGAATTACCTGGACTTCGAACTATGGTTTCCAGCATGGCGACAGATAGTATACTTGGCATCGGCGAAAATTTCAACAGGTAAAATGAGCAAGAAACTCTCCATCTATGGATACAGAAAACTAAAAGAAAAAAGGAACAAAGAAGAGCAGAAGCAGACTATCTCCTTTCTGAATTCTTTAAAGCGAGACAAAGAAACAGTCTTTGTGCATACCAACGAAACCATTAACACAGACCCGGATTTAGTCAATGCAATGGCTGAAATTGAAAGTCTTAACATGATAAAGGTTCTAACATCATTATCACCCGAAATCAGGAGCCCAAAATCAGCATTTGACCGTGAACGTCATCATTACTTTCTTCTTTTTCTTCTTCGTATGCATTACGTCTGTATCTGTACCCCTGTCTCTTGGACAAATTTCACTGGTTTTTTGTAATTCATGTATGGAACCGTAGAGCTTATATCCTTTGGTGGTTTCACTGGGCCAGTAATTAATTCACAGTTTGTCATAGTTGGTGCAATTTTGGAGGACATGTTCCACAGTTTAGGGCACCTGGGCACCTGGGCACATGTACAAAGATTAGTAGTACCAACTACTTTGTATACATATGACTTCGGAGTCGGCTGTGTCTTGTTCGAAGACGGAAAATGGTGACTTGTTCCTTTCTGTTTATCATGTAATAGTCATCATGTGGTGGTGTTTGTGGCTTCCTGTAGGTTTTTATCACGCTTATCATGTGATTAGAGGTGATATCTGGTTGCTCCATTTCACTACCCTCTTTGGTAAGACGGTCAGCTTTCTTATTGTCTGATATCCCACAGTGTCGGTACCGTCAAACTGCTGTAAAAACCAAACATGAACTTAAATTCTTATGTTTAGACAACCCCACTAGAACAGAACGAACTTATGTTCGCAGACGATCAGTGTATAGCACACAAGGACCCGAATTGCTTACAAGATCATATGAAAAATCTTCATCAGAGTTGTAAACATTATTATACGAAAATCAACACTGCCAAAACAGAGACCACGAAAGATAGCAGAGTGCCAAGCCCATTCATTCATTTGCATGTCCCTTGCGGAACTTTGCTTCCCAAACAGCACTCCTGTAGGCCTCTTGGTTGTGAGCAAGATGGCCTGCTGCTGCTGCATCCATTTGCAGATCGTTAACGATGTCTTGCAGCCATCTTCGTTTTGGTCTTCCTCTCTTTCCTTTTCCCATTATGTATCCTTCCAATACGGTCTTCTCAAAATTATCATGACGTTTAATAAAACAGCTGAGAAACACATAAATGCCTTTTTAATGTAAATGCTACAGAAGAGTTCTCCAAATATTGTGGACACAAAAAAAGAACAATTATATCTATACTACAAGAGCTTAATATTGAAGAAGGCTGGCTAGTAAAGAGGATTAAAGAGAGAAAACTTAAATATTCTGGACACATTAAGTGTCCAGGTCTCACAGGCATATGTTGCTATGGGAAAGATGCATGCCTTTAAAAATCTTATTTCTGTAGCTCTGTCTGTTCCTCTCCACAGATTCTTTAGTTGTTTTACTTTCTGAAGAGCGATAGATGTCCTCCTTTTAATTTCCCTCATTGTATCTCCATTATTAGTTAGTAGTGATCTAAGATATTCAAAACTCTCCACTTCTTCCAGTTTTTCTTCATTGATATATATTTCAGCTGCCTTGTATGTTTTGTCAGTTGTCATCAATTTAGTTTTCTTTGTATTAAGATAGAGGTTTTGCTCTTCGCTGTTCTTACGGACTGACATAATTAGTTTTTCCATTCCTTAGTGTGTTGTGGACAATGATACTGTGTCATCAGCATATCTAATCTCTGGTATTCCATAACCTCCAATTGTTATGTAATCTTAATATTCTTTGTCTACATCTTCTCTAACATTCCTCATTATATTTTCAGTATACAAGTTAAATAAGTAGGGTGACGATATGCACCCTTGACGGACCCCTTGTTTTATGTCAAACCAAGTTGGTGTTTCACCATTTACTCTTACTACTGCTTGTTGGTCTAGATACTGGTCTAGATAATGCCAAGCCCATTGAATGTATATAGTGAATACAGCACAGTACAACAACTAAAAGAAGTCAAATATCTCGAATGCATGTTCACATAAGATTGGAAGCTTGGCAAAGAAATTGATGTTAGAACATAAAGAGCCAATGCTGTTGCATACCAACTGTCCCTGCTGGTTACACACCCCAACATCCCACTTAAAACTAAGAGAAAACTAATTAATAGCATACTCCTACCAACGCTGTGCTACCAGTGCCAGACATGGGCACTTACTAAGAAACAACAGAATAAAATAACCACATGTGAAATGAGATGTCTTAGGAAAGCAGCAAATGTCATCAGGTTTGGCAAACTAAGAAATGACACCATAAAACAGATGGTAGGAACTATGTCTACCACACACAGAGAACCAAAAAATGGAGTGGTTCGGCCACTTAATGAGAATGACACACTCACTGCAAGCCACAAGAGCCTTCAACCAAAGAACTAGACCCCGCAGATCAAGAGGAAGACCCAGAAAGAGATGTACAGATGGCATCGGAGAAACAATTAATTATGGCATGACCGAGGCCACGCATTTGGCCCAAAAAACGAGATTGCATCTCCCCTCGACACTTCACGGTACAAGAGGAAGGATAAAGTAAAGTAAGCAAGTTAGTTGCCAAAATCTTCGCAACCTGCGTCAGTTACACATTTGGTGTCGCCGAGCTGAAATCAAAATAAGGAAGGGCCTTTCGCTGCAGCGACGAAAAGTGGAACAGGGAGCAAAGTTCCGATAAAGACCATGTCAAATGCATGTATAAACTAAGTAAAAAGTAGGAGCAGCTTTCTTAATTAACTAGCACACAGTTGTGACGTTTCGGTGTGCACCGTAATCATACAAAAATACACAGGACGAATGAATAAAGAAGATAAAATATAAATTCATCTGAATGCTGTGTAAAAAAGCAGGAATGAAAAAAAAGAATAAAATAAAATAAATGGAGTACTTAGCTGTGACTTGTAAGAGGCTGTGTCTGAAAGTGAGCATGGTGGAGTGTAGAGAATATTTAAATAGATATATGTGATAGTTGGGTTGTAAAATGGAGGGGTGGGAGGAGGAGGAAGGGGACAGCAGAAAAAGGAGAGAATGATACAGCGGTAACCTACCCTTAAGAAGGTGGAACAGGCGATTGTAGTTAGGGTAGAGGGGTTGTAATCTGATGCCGTGCGGAGGTTCTGAACTATGTGTTACAAGTGAGAAAGGAGTGGAACTTAATGCAGAGGGAATATGATTGTGTAAAAGTGGAATGAGAGGTGCACATAATGGGAAAAAGAAAGAGAGAAAGACCAAGGCGAAGATGGTTGCAAGACATCGTTGATAATCTGCAAACGGATGCATCAGGGGCAGGACATTTTGGTTACAACGGAGAGGCCTACAGGAGAGCTGTTAGGGAGGCAAAGTTCCACGAGGGACATGCAAATGACTGACTGACTGTAGTTAGTACTAAAGTCTCCGCCAGGTGGGTACCAAAAAAAAAAAAAAACTCACCCTTGGTCTGAAATAACGTTGTGGGGATTTTTGTGAAACTCTTCTACAATGTTTTGAAGCTGAGGGAGATGACTTTCTAAAATGTTTTTAATCTGAGGGAGATGACTTTCTACAATGTTTTGAATCTGAGAGAGATGACTTTGTACAATGTTTTGAAGCTGAGAGAGGTGACTTTGTATAATGTTTTGAAGCTGAGAGAGGTGACTTTGTATAATGTTTTGAAGCTGAGAGAGATGACTTTCTACAATGTTCTGAAGCTGAGAGAGATGACTTTCAACAATGTATACATAAAAAGCAGAATCGAATCCTCAGAAAACAAAGATCACAATGACATCAATGACAAACGGAAAACCTTTAAGCTAATTATAAAATCCCCCCGTGTGGTACCCGGGATCTGCAAAGAATAGGACCACTGTACCCTACCATGCATGATCGTAAAAGGCGACTAAGGAGGGTTCAGCACAGGGCCAGCAACCCTATCTGGTAAAAAACAATCAGACTGCTACAGAAACAGAAGCAAGGGAAAAAGCAAATGCAGGTGGAAGGAGAAATGCTTATCAGGAAACTGAGCCCATGAAGGTTGTGGATGAAAGCCAGCCACTGGAAGTCCCCAGCCCGACTGCAGACCTCCTGGAACCTAAACAAAAGATGCAAATAGGCAGCTGGAATGTAAGAACACTAAACCAGACTGGAAAACTAGCACAAACCATCAAGGAAATGCACAGATACAAACTAGACATACTAGGAATACAAGAAGCAAGATGGACAGGACAAGGCAGAAGGAAATTAACAACACAGCACACAGAAGATACAATAATATGGTCAGGTAAAGAAGATCTTCATGAAGGAGGAGTAGCATTGATTATAACAAAAGAAGCATCAAGAGCATTGCTGAAATGGACCCCAATAAATGAGAGATTATTATATACACGTTTCAACTCAAGATTCACGAAGCTGTCTATTATAGTTTGTTATGCACCAACAGAAGCAGCTGAAGAGGAATTAAAAGAAGATTTTTACAACAGCCTCCAAGCCACAATAGAAACAATACCCAAGCATGACATGCTACTCATCTTGGGCGACTTCAATGCAAAAGTAGGTGAAGGAAATGAAGATAGAAGAAGAATCATGGGAAGAGAAGGAATCGGAGAAATAAATGAAAATGGAGAAAGACTGTGCAGTTTCTGTGAAGAAAACATGATGACCATCGGAGGGACAATTTTCCAACACAAAAACATCCATAAGGTGACTTGGAGGTCACCAGATAAAACCACAGAAAACCAAATCGATCACATACTAATAAACAACAAGTGGAAACGGTCACTACAAGATGTGCGAGCAAGGAAAGGAGCAGATATAGGAAGTGATCACAACCTTCTGGTAGCAAAAATAAAACTAAAATTAAGGAAAGCCAGAATCGGAGAACACAGAAAGATACATTTTGATACAAGAAAACTGATAGACCAGCAAACAAGAAATGAATTCTCAATAATACTTAAGAACCGCTTCAGTGTCCTACAAGACGAAGCAGAAATGTCCATATTAGAGTTCAATAAAACACTACAGGAAACAGCAAAAGAGGTGCTGGGATATCGGAAAAGGAGAAAAGAGGAATGGATAAGTGAGACCACATGGGAAAAGATAGAGCAAAGAAAAGAAATCAAGAAAAAATTACTGAACACCAAATCACAACGGCTTAAAAAACGAGTTTTAAGTAATTATGCACAAAAAGACAAAGAAGTGAAGGAATCATGCCGTCAAGATAAACGTCAGTATTATGACAACTTAGCAGAGACAGCAGAGAAAGCAGCATATACAAATGACATGAAAACCATATATAAAATCACAAAGCAGATGACAGGTAACTTCAATACAAGATGTGAAAGTGCAGTAAGAACACAAAATGGACAACTGGTCAGTGGAGAAAGAGAAAAAATTGAAAGATGGAGGGAACACTTTAACACCCTACTAAACAGAACACAAGCAGCACAAGCAATAGATATACCTGAAGCAAAAGCGGAACTAAACATCAATACAGGACCAATAACAATAAATGAAGTAAAAGAGGCGATAAAGATGCTAAAATCAGACAGGGCACCAGGTGAAGATGAAGTGACTGCTGAGATGTTGAAAGCAGAAGAAACAGAAACATCAAAACAACTTTGCCGGATATTACAACAAATCTGGGATTTAGAAAAAGCCCCAGAGGAGTGGAAAACTGGTCTTATAGTAAAACTACCAAAGAAGGGTGACCTCAGAGATTGCGGGAACTGGAGAGGCATTACCCTACTGCCACTCACCAGTAAAGTATTTTGCAGAATAATCATCAACAGAATTGTACCAACACTTGAGGAAAAACTTCGGAAAGAGCAGGCAGGATTTAGGAAAGGAAGATCATGCATAGACCATATATTTGTACTTAGACAAATATTAGAACAACAAATGAATGGCATAGCACAACATATGCATTATTCATAGATTTTGAGAAAGCCTTTGACAGTGTCAACAGAGATGCACTGTGGAAAATCCTAAGATGGCATGGCCTCCCCCATAAAATAGTTAATGTAATCAAAGCCCTATACGAGGGTTTTCAGTGCAAAGTTATCTGTGGAGAACATACCTCCAGCAGCTTTAGGGTACAAACAGGAGTGAAACAGGGATGTGTACTATCACCAACATTATTTATCTTGGCAGTAGACTGGTTAATGAAGGAGGCAACATCAGACAAACGCAGAGGATTACAATGGACCCTTAACACAGTGCTGGAGGACCTTGACTTTGCGGACGACATTTGTCTATTATCAAGCAGTCACAAAGATATGCAAGATAAAATAAACAAGTTAACCCAGAATGCAAACAACGTAGGACTAAAGATCAACGTAGGAAAGACAAAGTTAATGAAGCAAAATGTGAACAACAGAAATGTACTCAGAGTAGATAACAAGTTAGTGGAGGAGGTCAACGAATTTGTATACCTTGGCAGCAGAGTAGTAGAAAATGGAGACAGCACAGAGGACATCAACAGCAGACTTACTAGAGCAAAACAGGCTTTTGCAATGCTACAGAATATATGGAAATCAAATAAACTAAGCATAAATATGAAAATCAGGATATTTAAGAGTAATGTTCTAAGTGTACTACTCTATGGAAGTGAATGCTGGAAAATCACCAAAACCATAGAAAACAAGTTGAATTCTTTCCAGACTAAATGTTTACGTAGAATTTAAAAAATATTTTGGCCAAACACCATAAGAAATAACATCTTATTGGCAGAAATGCAGATGAAACCACTGACAACAATTATTGAGGAAAGACGCTGGCGATGGTTGGGACATGTGCTCCGAATGACTGACAACTCACTACCAAAAATAGCACTAAGATGGACACCACAGGGGAGCAGAAGTAAGGGTAGACCAAAAGAGACATGGAGAAGAACAACAGAAAGGATGTTGAGCAATAGAGGGCTCACCTGGGCAAGAGCAGAAAAAAAGGCGAAAGACAGGCATTTGTGGAAAACCCTTGCGGAAGCCCCGTGTGCCCTGGGCACTTAAGGTCCAGAGAGAGAGAGAATTATAAAATCAGCAGCAGAAAAAATACCTGGGAGGACAATCTAAAGTGGAGAAATATAAATGGGTTAGTGATATTTTGCAAAGAAGTACAGTATTCAAAAAAAAAAAAAAGAAGAAGAAGAAGAAGGCAGGACAATTTTGATTAAATGACCATAACACTACAGTAAAACAAGAATACGGGGATGCATATAACTACAGTACAGAAATTATTAGAAAAAAAAAACGAGAATATAAGAAAAACATCTCCCTAAGAAGAAAGTCAAACCACGATATTAACACAGCAAGAAAATTCTTTAAAATATTAAGACAGACAAGAAAGGATACAAGCAGCAAACACACAGTATGTTAGACCGTAAAGGTGCCATGACAAACAAGTAAAAAATACCTGTACGATTATCCATTTTCATGCCATTAAGGCAAACGGGGGGGGGGGGGGGGGGGCATTTATCTTTTAAAGACTATTCAAATGCATCTGATTGTTACAACACCAGAAACTTTAGGAAATAATGGGGGAAATGGGATTTCCAACACATTTGATACAATTAATATCACTGCTGTATCTAGACCAACAAGCAGCAGTAAGAATAAATAGTGAAACAACAACTTGGTTTGACGTAAAACAATGGGGTCCGTCGGGGATGCATATTGTCGCCTATAAAACAAATAAGTAATTTAAATTCTATACTGAAAATATAATGAGGAATGTTACAGAAGATGTAGACAAAGAATATTACGATACCATAACAATTGGAGGTTATGAAATACCAGAGATTAGATATGCTGATGAAATAGTATTACTGTCCACAACACACTAAGAAATGGAAAAAAACTAATTATGTCAGTCCGTAAGAACAGCGAAGAGCAAAACCTCTATCTTAATGCGAAGAAAACTAAATTGATGACAACTGACAAAACAAATAAGGCAGCTGAAATATGTATCAATGACGAAAAATTGGAAGAAGTGAAGACTTTTTTTAATATCTTGGATCACTACTAACTAATAATGGAGATAAAATGAGGAGAACATCTATCGCTCTTCAGAAAGTAAAATAACTAAAGAATCTGTGGAGAGGAGCATACAGAACTACAAAAATAAAATTTTTAAAGGCATGCATCTTTCCTATCGCACTATATGCCTGTGAGACCTGGACATTTGCCTTTGAATGTAAATCCTACAGAGAGTTCTTCAAATATCATGGACACAGAAAAGAACAAATATATCCGAAGGCTGGCTAGTAAATAGTATTAAACAGAGAAAACTCAAATATTTTGGACATATTAAATATCATGATAATCTAGAGAAGACCGTCTTGGAAGGGTACATAATGAGGAAAAGAAAGAGAGAAAGACCAAAGCGAAGATGGCTACAAGACATCGTTGATGATCTGCAAATGGATGCATCATCAGTAGGACATCTTGCTTACAACGGAGAGGCCTACAGCAGAGCTGTTAGGGAATCAAAGTTCCGCAAGGCACACGCAAATGAATGAATGGGGAAATTGGTATTAGACCCGTATTTTCCATAACCTTCGGCACATGAAAGTGTGATATGACAAACACTGAAACAAAAAATATATAAGAGGTGGTAAGAATATTTTGAACAATAAACTATGAAAACTCTGTCACTGAATTACAACATACAGAAACAGCAACACGTGACCCCTGTACTGAAGAATCCTTCCCGTGCGCTAAACCTCGCACTGGGTCCGCATGGTGGTTCGCTAAGATTTCCTGTCTCCGGCGAGTTTTTCAATCTCACCAAAGGATGTTATGCCCAATAAACTGGCTTCTCTTAACAATGTTCTCTTTAGAGTTTCACATAGTCTACCTCTTTTTCTTCGGCCTATTGTGTTTCACTTGATAGCTTGTTTGGGGATCCTCTGATTGTTTCTTCTCATCACATGACAGTCATATGTCCATCTTATTTTTCCGATCACACATAAGACAGGTTGTTGTTTGCTCATCTATCTTATCTCTGCGTTGTTGTTGAATTCGTTCCACTTGATGCAGAGTATTTTCCTTAGGCATTTGTTTTGGAAAGAGCCTAATTTCTTGTCAGTGTCTTTAGTTGTTTTTCAGTTTTCACATGCATAAATGAGGGTGGATATTACATTTGAATTGAATAATATTAACTTGGTTTTCGTGCTTATAACTTTTGAATTCCACATGTTCTCAAAATTCTTGAAGGTCAACGCTGCTTTTGCAATTCGAATTCTAACTTCCTTTCTGGTGTCAACATCCTGGTCTATGTAGCTGCCGAGATATGCAAAATGGTTTACTTCTTCAACAGCTGTTCCTTCTTTGTATATTTTTCCTTTATGGTTTATGAGAAGTCTCATTATTTTTGTTGTATTCTTGTTAATTTCAAGTCCTATTTTACTAGCCATTGAAGACAGGGTATCTGTTTTTTTCTTACATTGATTCCACATTGTCACTGATAGAGTTACGAGGGGTGATTGATAAGTTCGCGGCTTAAGGTACAACAGATTATTTGTGGATAACTTTTTGGGGTTATTTCTCAACATAGTCTCCATGCAGGTTTATGCACTTAGTCCAGCGATCCTGGAGCATACGGATTCCTTCTTTGTAAAAGTCAGCATCTTGTGCCAGTGGAAAGTGGTCTACAGTATGAATGACGTCATCATCTGAAACAAATTTGTGACCACTGAGCTCCTTTTGAGTTTGGTAAACAGGTAATAGTCCGAAGGGCCCAAATCTGAAGAATAAGGAGGGTGTTCAAGAAGCTAGAAGCCGCATTCATAAATGGCAGCCACTACCAACGCCGACTTGTGAACTGGAGTATTGTCTTGCTGAAAGATGACTCCTCTCGTCAACTTCCTTCGACGCTTTTCTTTCAGTTTGACCCGCAGTTGCTTTACAAGATTAACATAATAGGCCCCGGTGACCGTTCTGCCCTTTTGAAGATAGTCTACCAATAGCACACCTTCTGTATCCCAAAAGATGGAAGCCATCATTATGCCTGCAGACAGAACCACCCTTGCTTTCTTTGGAGGTGGGGATCCATGATGTTTCCGCTGCTTTGACTGTTCTTTGATTTCTGGTGGAAAATGATGAACCCAAGTCTCATTCATAGTCACAAATTGCTGAAGAAACTTTTCAGGATCTGCAGAAAAATGGCCAAGATTGTCTCTTGACATGTTGAGACGCTATCGTTTGTGATTAGCTCCAAAAGGTTTAGGGACCCATTGAGCAGAGACCTTTGTCATTTGAAGATCATTGTTAATAATGGCATGAACACATTCCTGGGAGATGCCCAACTCGGTAGCAATGTACCGCTCAGTTAGTTTGATCTTCCATTATCATGTCATGGCTTCTGCTGGTGGTTTCATTGGCGGATGAATGGTGGTTATCGTTCTTGGTCTTCCTGGACGGGTATCATCTTCCAGACTCTCCCTTCATTGTTGAACTGAGCTGCGCATTTCTTCATTGTGCTGTAAGAAGGGGTACTCTCCCCTAAAGTCTCTACCATATCCTCATGGATCTCTTCGATGATAAGCCCTTGATGCAGAGCTAGCAAATGACTGCTCGGTGAGAAATTTTTATCCATTTTCTCAATTTTTGCCACCCCTTACCACTTCAGTAGCCTGTAAACAAAAATTGGTTGCAGTTAATTTGTTGAAAGTTTGTGTTTAATCTTACATTAACCTGATCTACAAATGCGCTGAATATCAACTGTGATTTTCAAGTATCTGTACCTTACGCCGCGAATTCATCAATCAACCCATATGTCATCTGCAAGATCAAGATCTTCTAGTTAGGTCTCGTGTATTCAATCAATGTCCATTTTACCTGTACAGCATTTTTTTCATTATGAAGTCCATGACAATTCCAGAAAACAACGGAGATAATATACATCCTTGTTTCACGCTCGTTTCAATCTGAAACTATTCACTCATTCCTTCATAGAAGGAATGTTATACTCATAGAGGGAATGAGTATAACACACTGTTAAAAAAAAAGAAAGCAGCATTATTGTAGTCGTAATGGACACCAAATTTCAAACTTGTGTCAAAGTGTTATTTTATGGAATTAATGTTTCAATCTTGGCAGGAAGAAACTTTAAGACTTTAACAATAAACTGATGTTCAATAAATTTGGTTTGGACTTTTATTCTTTGCGACTGAGGCCTCCGTTTCAGTAAGGTGTATGGCCTCCTCTGACCTGTATAAGAGACCGACATCTCATTGACATGGATCCGATTAGCCGTTGAATCTGTTGTTGTGGGATGGCTGCCCACTCTTCCCGCAGTGCAAGAGACAACTGTCTGTTGAGTTCATCCCATAAGTGTTCTATTAGGTTTATGTCTGATGACATGGATGGCCACGGAATGGTCTTTACGTTGTTGTCAGCGAGGAACTGGGTGGTGAGTTGTGCCACATGAGGTCGAGTATTATCCTGCTGAAAAATCGACCCTGGTGCAGCCAGAAGTGGAAGGACGTGAGGATGAAGAATTTCAGCTAGGTATCTTTGGGCATTCAGGCGTCCTTCAATTTGCACCAGGTCACTTCTTCCCATGAATCTGATCGTCCCCCACACCAGTACGCATACATCATCATGTGGAGGAGCTTCATCCATGCAATTCTGGGCATAGCGCTCATGAACTCTGTGGTAAACTCTTCTTCGTCTATCGTGTTGGTGGAGCAGAAAGAATGATTCATCACTAACCCAAACCCTTCTCCATTCATTCGCAACCGTCCATTGATGATGCTAGTTCGCCCACTGCAGTCGGTTCTGGCGATGCCGGTCGTAAGAACAGGATCTCTGTAGGATCTTCTAGCCCAGAGACCAGCGTCGTGCAGCCTGTTCCTGACCGTTTGATCTGAAATTTGACGAGCTGCTGTCATTGACTGGACTGTTGAGGACGCAGACGCAAATCGATTCCTGAGGTGACACAGCCGTATGAAGCGGTCTTCGGCAGGAGTTGTGACTATGGGTCTTAAATTGCGCAGCCGGTCTGCAACTGAGCCAGTTTCTTGAAATCGTCTCAAAAGGCGACTAATGGCGCTTCTAACCACATTAAATTGTCTGGCCACTACATTTTGTGACTGTCCAGTCTGTAAATGTCCAGTGACGATGAGTCGTTGTTCTGTAGTGAGATGAGCCATACCTGTGCATTGAATTTTCAAATGAACTGATTCGAGGAGCGTCAATCTTTTATAGTCATTCAATAAAAATGGTCAGTGAGTTGTTCAGTGTTCAGTAAGTTTCATGGGATTCTCATGAAGATAACATGAGTTATTGTCAAAAATGCTGTTTTGACTAGTGTCGCTTTTCTGTGCTCATGAATCATCTGCTGAGTAAAATTCAGGTCAGCATGTGAAGTTGATGTCCAAGTGAATGTTTCAGGCAATTTGCCCTTGTCTGATCAGCAAACTTCAGTTTAAATCGCAACAATTGCATTTGTGACATTGTTGCATTTTTTTTAACAGTATAGTATGACAGCTATAGAACAGCTGAAAACAACAAAGCAGGAGGATCAATGGAATTTATGCAGAACTGATTAAAGGAGGAGGAGGTAAGGCACTACATGAAATATTAGACTCCCTCATACAACAAAAATTGGAGGTTATGAAATACCAGAGATTAGATTTGCTGATGACACAGTATTACTGTCCACAACACACTAAGGAATGGAAAAACTAATTATGTCAGTCCGTAAGAAAAGTGAAGCTCAAAACCTCTATCTTAATGCAAAGAAAACTAAATTGATGACAACTGACACAACAAATAAGGCTTCTGAAATATTTATCAATGACGAAAAATTCGAAGAGGTGGAGAGTTTTTACTATCTTGGATAATTATTAACTAATAATGGAGATACAATGAGGGAAATTAAAAGGAGGACATCTATCGCGCTTCAAAAAGTAAAACAACTAAAGAAGCTATGGAGAGAAACAGACAGAACTACAAAAATAAGATTTTTAAAGGCATGCATCTTTCTCATCGCACCATATGCCTGTGAGACCTGGACACTTAACAAAACAGCTGAGAAACACGTAAATGCCTTTGAATGTAAATGCTACAGAAGAGTTCTTCAAATATCATGGACACAGAAAAGAACAAATATATCTATACTACAAGAACTTAATATTAAAGAATACAATAATTGGTGTATAAGTATACAACTATACACTAAGCACTGCAGTAAAGCTGTGATATCAGAATGTATAAAATCGGAAAAAAAAGTAGGAGCAGCTTTATTACTTAACGATTACAAAGTTGTGACGTTTCGGCGTGAGCCTTAATCATACAAAAAAAAAAAATTTTTTTTTAAAGGAGTACTTAGCTGTAAATTGCAAGGTGTGGCTTGATTCCTGACACACACCGCCGGACAAGCCACACCTTGCAATTTACAGCTAAGTACTCCTTTAATTTTTTTTTATTAAACAGTATTCATTTATAAATGCCTTTGAATGTAAATGCTACAGAAGAGTTCTCCAAATATCGTGGACACAAAAAAGAACAACTATATCTATACTACAAGATCTTAATATTGAAGAAGGCTGGCTAGTGAAGAGGATTAAAGAGAGAAAACTGAAATATTTTGGACACATTAAACGTCATGATAATTTAGAGAAGACCGTATTGGAAGGATACATAATGGGAAAAAGAGGAAGACCAAGACGAAGATGGCTGCAAGACATCGTTGACGATCTGGAAATGGATGCAGCAGCAGCAGGCCATCTTGCTCACAACCGAGAGGCCTACAGGAGTGCTGTTTGGGAGGCAAAGTTCCGCAAGGGACATGCAAATGAATGAATGAATTCATGTGAATCTATACTTTATCTCCTCTCTCTATTTCTTCGTCCTGTATGTTTTTGTATGATTAAGGCTCACGCCGAAACGTCACAACTTTGTAATCGTTAAGTAATAAAGCTGCTCCTACTTTTTTTCCGATTTTATACATTCTTAATAAGATGGCTGGCTAGTAAAGAGGATTAAAAAGAAAAACGTAAATATTTTGGATACATTAAACGTCATGATAATTTAGAGAAGACTGTCTTGGAAGTGTACATAATGGGAAAAAGAAAGAGAAGAAGACCAAAGCGAAGGTAGCTCCAAGACGTCGTTGATAATCTACAAATGGATGTAACAGTAGAAGGGCATCTTGCTTACAACCGACAGGCCTACAGAAGAGCTGTTAGGGAGGCAAAGTTCTGCAAGGAACATGCAAATGACTGACATACAACAAATATGGACAGAAGAGAAACTACCAAATGAGTGAAAAGAAGAGTTGATAATCCTCATTTACAAGAAATGAGATAAGTGATTATGTGAGAGGTATAGAGATTTATCATCAATCTATAAATGACTGTCACTGATATTACAGAACAGAATAAAACCTTTGGAGGAAATAAAGCCATATTCAGAAATAACAGGTCTACAATAGACCAGATATTCTTGCTGAGACAGAAATAACAGGTCTACAATAGACCAGATATTCTTGTTGAGACAGAAATAACAGGTCTACAATAGACCAGATATTCTTGTTGAGACAGAAATAACAGGTCTACAATAGACCAGATATTTTTGCTGAGACAGAAATAACAGGTCTACAATAGACCAGATATTCTTGTTGAGACAGAAATAGCAGGTCTACAATAGACCAGATATTCTTGCTGAGACAGAAATAACAGGTCTACAATAGACCAGATATTCTTGTTGAGACAGAAAACCGAGAAAATTTGGGAGTATAGAAAAGAAGTACATAACATTTTTATAGATCTCAAAAAGGCATATGATAGCATCAACAGAAACAGCCTATGGAATATAATGAACGAGTCTGGGATACCTAAGAAATACATAAACACAAGTAAACTATGCATGGAGGAAACAGAAAACATGGTGTTATATAAAGAAAGGAAATCAAAACCATTTCAAATAAGAACAGATCTAAAGTAAGGCGATGCCCTGTCCTGTTCTAATTCATCTTTTCATGTACAACTGGGTACTCTTGAACAGTACACTTCATGAGCAGACGCTGAGAGTGACTGTCTGTTCAATATGACAAAAATGAAATGTATAATGAGTTTGTCTATGTGAATTAGTTTGTAACAGTGGAAAAATTATAGTTTGTAACAGTGGAAAAAGTATAGTTTGTAACAGTGGAAAAAGTATCTGAATGGAGTGCTAATAAAACTTCACCAGCAACAAGATGGACTGAAATGGTCCCTCACTTTGATGTAAGCCATGCTCCTTTTCCAAATGTGCTAAAGTTAGCCGAGTTTCTTTTCTCATTTCCTGGAACAAATGCTACCACTGAAAGAGTATTTTCTGCTGCCACTGAAAGAGTATTTTCTGCTGCCACTGAAAGAGCATTTTCTGCTGCCACTTAAAAAGTATTTTCTGCCGCTACTGAAAGAGCATTTTCTCCTGCCACTGAAAGAGTATTTTCTGCTGCCACTAAAAGAGCATTTTCTGCTGCCACTAAAAGAGCATTTTCTGCTGCCACTAAAAGAGCATTTTCTGCTGCCACTTAAAGAGTATTTTCCCTCATAAGAAAAACAACAACAACAGTAGCTTTGAATCTCATTCCTTATTTTAAGGTAGGGATGAGAACAGTTTAATCTCAGCAATAGTTTTGTATATTCACTATATATTATGTTTATGTTTTCATTGCTGTTAACCTATTTATATATGTATATATTAAAATAGTACTTTCAGTGCATCTTTTTTTTCTTTCTCTCAACAAATTTCATCCTCCTTCCCCCCTTCTCAACAACATTTATGAGATGTCCTGATTTGTCCTGCTTTTAGGGTCTGGAAGATGAAGTTTTGTCCAGATTTTAGGGTTGAAAAATATGGTTACCTTGTAATATCAATAAGAAATCCAAACCTCAGATTCGTTTCTTTAAGACCTATTTTAGACTGTCTGAAATTCATTTTCCAGTCTAGCTAGGACACTTTTGTAACACATAAAACTGCTTCTGCTGACAGCCCTGCATCTTCCACCAAATCTCTATGTATGCAACATCTACCAAATCTCTGTGTACTCAACATCTACTAAATCTCTGTGTATTCAACATCTTCTTACTTTCTTCCCAATATTTATTTAAACTGACTGGTGAAAATGTAGACCACTCAATAATGAGATGAAAAGAATAACACTCACAAGACCAGCCATTGGGGTTGGCTATGAAAAAGAATAACACAAGACCAGCTATTGGGGTTGGCTATGAAAAAGAATAACACTCACAAGACCAGCTATTGGGGTTGGCAGTTTGTTGATTCTAGTGATTGATCCTGGTTGTAAACAGTTGAGTAATCTGAGAAGAAACAACAATTAGGTACCATCTTGTCTACTGTATGTATATCACAGATAATGTATGACAAGAGTTACACACTATCTTATCTAATGTAGATGTATCACAGGTAATTTGTAGCAACAGTTACACATCGTCTTATTTAATATATATGTATCATACCTAATGTATGACAAAAGTACATATAAAAATCAATTAATAATTTAATAATGAAATTGGAAGAGGAAATGTAAATTACTGGTACTGCAATGAATGCAAGAATGCTTAGATAAAGACTTGCATGATGTTTTACATTTAGGATAATTCTTAGATATTGTTATTTCAAATTTCTTGTGACTGATTGCCACTTAAAGCATTCTTATTCATGATGGTGAATGCAGTAAAACTGGTTTAAATAATAAAGTTAGACAGAGGTGTATGGTGTAGTTTTACAAAGTGGCAGAGGGAGTGAGTAAGGTGAGAAAAAATGAATAGAAAGTATGAGAATGAATAAATGAAAAACATACAACATCCGATATTTCGGCATGAGCCTTTTTCAAGGATTACATGCACAACGAGACCAAAAAAAACAAAACAAAACAAAAAAAACAAAGAACATCTTAATGTGGCCTCCTCCAGAAGTAGGAAACAGAAATGGGCATCGTAGAAGATGCATAGGGACCGTGCAGGCCACACAAAGGATACGTCAACAGAGCCAATCACAAAGAAGAGGTGGAAATAGAGGAGGAAAACAAATGGTAGAAAGAGATGGGGGAAAGGCAATAGAAACATGATAGCTGCTAGAAGAGAAGGTGTTGGGGGGGGGGGGGGGGAAAGGGAAGCGGAGAGATAATGAATGAAGAACATAAACACCTGCAGGGAGAAAATGTGAAACTGGTGAATAGGACAAGACCCTATAAACTGCAAACTTTCTTCTCTCAAAAAACAGAAACTTTCTGATATCCGTCCCTCTACAGCCTCTCCCCGACCAACCACCACTTCCACTCCCACTAAGGTGATTTATATCCCTCCTGACATTCCACTTTCGGCTGATGAATTGTCTGTCTTGGATAAAGGTTTACAGTTTGTTCCCCTCTGTCCTTCTCCCGACCAGTTCTTTACTCCTTCAAGACGTTCACCGTTTCCATCGCAGACTGCGTTTGAAGTTCCATTTCCAAGACGTGTCCTAACCTTCATCATTCCAATCCACTTCCGATGATGACCCTATCTCTCGTTTCTCTAAACAATCATTCACCTGGACACCTTCAACAGGAGCGTCTCATTCCTTGGACCTCTACATTGATCACACTCTCCATGAAATCCACAAGCTTCGCCTTCCCCATGTATGACACTCTAACCTGAACCCCGGGGAGCAGCGGGCACTTTCACAACTCTAGTGCAGGCGAGATATCGTGATCAAGAGTGCAGACAAGGGCAGGGCCACTGTTTGTTGGAAGAAAGAATTGTACATCCTGGAGGCCATGGGCCAGCTGAGCAACACTAAATTTTATGCCTCTCGCCCTCAAGATCCGACCCTGGCCAACAACCGCCATGTTCATGACATGATCAATGAACTCATCCACAAGACTGATTTTTCTCCCTCGGCTACTCATCTTCACATCTGTGACAGCTGCTTAGGGAAGCCATCCTTTTATCTACTCCCTAAGATTCACAAAACAGCAACCCAGGAAGGCCCATAGTGTCCGCTTGTTCCTGCCCTACGGAACAAATCTCTGACTTTCTTGACAGCATCTTTCAACCTTTGGTCACTAGTCTGCCCACTTATCTTGGACATGAATCATGCTCTCACTGCTTTTGAGACCTTTACACTCCTACCTGGTCACACCTACCGTATCTTCACCCTTGATGTAGTATGCTTATACACATCCATCCCACATGATCAGGGACTCCAGGCCGTTAGGTTCTTTCTGAACAAAAGACGTAATCCCTCTATCCCTACGTCTACTATTCTGCACCTTACACAACTTGTCCTCCAACTTAATTCTTTTGAATTCAATGGCCTTTACTTCGACCAGATCAGTGGTGTGGCCATGGGTACTAAAATGGGCCCCAGCTACGCGTGTCTGTTCATAGGCCACTTCGAACACAAGGTTCTGAGAGCCTTTAGAGTCCTTTTCCCGCCTTCTATAGACGCTACATAGATGACGGCATTGGGGTCACATCAATGCCAGAGGAAGATCTTGACAACTTCATCAGTTTTGTTGAGTACAATCCTGTCATTTCTTTCACCTCCCATTTCTCTGCTACTTCTGCTAACTTTCTTGACATTGCCATTACTATCGCCCCTACCAGGGTTACTACTTCTATCCACTATAAACCTACAGACTCTCACAGCTATCTCTTGCACTCTTCCTCCCATCCTAATTGTGTAAGGACTCTATTCCTTTTTCTCAGCTTCTTAGGTTGCAACGTTTGTGCAATGAGGATTTGGATTTCCAGGATCAAGGCCATAAAATGCTAGATTTCTTCCACCTATGCGGTTATCCAGAACATGTTCTCTCGTCATCTTGGAACCGCATCAGCCATATATCGCGGCAACAAGGCCTCACTCCTAAACCGCACTGTAGCTCGGACAGAGTTAAACTGGTACTCATGCACCACCCTCATAGCTTGGCAGTTAAAAACGCCATCTCCATCTTCTCCAGACCGAGCCTGATACACGTGAACTTTCTGGGGAACCCCCATTGGTGGCCTACAGACGGGACAAGAACCTCAGGGACCTTTTAATTCGTAGTCATCTTAAGACAGATGATACTTTTTATGGTACCAGACTTTACGGATGTTGTAAATGCAACACTTGTCTGTTTGTTGTTGAGGCTAGCCAGATCTCCTTCCCTAAGTCCACGTTATCAGTTCAGGTGGGTTTCACCTGTACTTCACGCAATGTTATTTATGCTAGTATGTGCAAACATTGCAGTTTAAAGTACACAGAGGAGGCTGGGTTACGCTTAGGAGATCGATTTCGCCAGCATCTTAATGATATTTCTAAGAGGGCCTGGACACCTGTGGCTAAATATTTTTGCCTTAGCAACCACAGAGGAAAACAGGACATTTCTGTTAGTGCCATCCACTCTTGTTCTGCTGATGTATGATCTCGGAGGTTCCTAAAACAGTGCCTTATTTTCCAGTCTGGCTGTCTCCACCCAGCTGGAATTAACAATGTCTTCAGCTTTCTGTAACTTCCTTAGTTTTCCACCCCCCCCCCCTTTTTTTTTACTTTACTTTCTTTCGCCTAGCTACACCTCCCTACTGCCACTCTCTTTTTTTTCTTCTCTGCCAACATATTGGTGTTTATAGGGTCTTGTCCTATTCACCACTTTCACATTTTCTCCCTGCAGGTGTTTATGTTCTTCATTTATTATCTCTCCGCTTCCCCTTTTCCCTCCCCCCACCCCCGACACCTCCTCTAGCAGCTATCATGTTTCTATTGCCTTTCCCCTCATCTCTTTCTACCACTTGTTTTCCTCCTCTATCTCCACCTCTTCTTTGCGATTGGCTCTATCGACGTATCTTTTGTGTGGCCTGCGCGGTCCCTATGCATCCTCTACGATACGCATTTATGTTTCCTACTTCTGGTTTAGGCCATATTAAGATAAGTTCACCATTTAGGTATTTGTTTGTCTCATTGTGCATGTAATCTTCGAAAAAGGCTCACGCCAAAATATCAGATGGTGTATGCATTTCATTTATTCATTCTCATACTTCCTATTCGTTTTTTTCTCACTTTACTCACTCCCTCTGCCACTTTGTAAAACTACACCATACACCTCTATCTAACTTTATTAATGAAGAAATGAGAAATGTAATCTTATAAATGCCAGATATGACTGTAGAGACATAAGACTCACTGGCAGAGCAGGACACCATTTTCCAGAGATTTTCTAGTGTCATCGGGATGTTGTAGATTCTTCTTGGTCACAGCCTGGGTATGACAGAAAAAGAAGCAACATCCTGACAAAATATATTATTTCTCATACATAGAACATGCTCTTTTTTTCTCTCATTAATCCTTTTTTCTTTTTTAATCCAGCAGATCAGTCTGATTTATAAAGCCAATGTCACAAAACATTAGTTAAATTCTCACATGCATAAAATAATTGCTCACAAAATCATAAATCCACTGTTCACAAAAACATTAAATCAATACTCAAAAGAAAAAAAAAACATCAAATCAATGCTTACATGAAAACAATAAATCAATGCTCACAGAAAAACATCAAACCAACACAAAGAAAAATATCAGATCAATGCTCACAGTATGCATGAAACTCTCTACTGTAGAGAGCAGAAAAAGGAACTCATTCAGATCAGCAGAGAAAGTACCCCCCTCCCCCTCAGACAAGTGTTTCAGCCCTACTAAACTCCTGACACTCTAAGGGGGGTGGCCTCCTCTGGGTCATGACTCCCAGAGGTCTTGTGAGTTATTGCTTTTTTCCTCCCGGGATTGAGTTGGCAAAAATATTAAACCAATGATCATGGAAAAAAAAAACATCAAATCGACACTCATTTAAAAACATGAAATCAAGCTCACAAGGATACATCAAATCAATACTCACAAAAAAAACAACATCAAATCAATTCATAAATAAAAATATCAAATCAATGCTCACAGAAAAATAAAACAATAATATTCACAAAAAACATCAAATCAACTCTCACAATAATAAACAAAAATACTCAAATCAGTGCTCTCAGAAAAAAAATCAAATCACTGCTCAGTGTTGTTCTTAGACTTCATGGCTGATAGAAAAATCTCCCACTATGACTTACAAATATACAGCATTTGTATCTTTCTTCCCAGACTTCATGGTTGATAGAAAAATCCTGCATTGATGATTTGAAAATACTTTATATCTCAGTTTACGTCTACCATGTGGTCTCCTTCCTACTATTAGTTCACAATACAAAATTTGTTTTGGAATATGGCTATCATCCATTCCTGTTACACGTCTCAACATTCTCAATCTTCTGCTGCTTAATGTTGTTATCTTCGATAGAAGAACCCCAGGTTACTTTATCTTGCTACTTAATGTTGTTATCTTCGATGGAAGAACCCCAGGTTACTTTATCTTGCTACTCAAGATTGTTATCCTCAATGGAAGAACCCCAGGTTACTTTATCTTGCTGCTCAAGGTTGTTATCCTCAATGGAAGAACCCCAGGTTACTTTATCTTGCTGCTCAAGGTTGTTATCCTCAATGGAAGAACCCCAGGTTACTTTATCTTGCTACTTAATGTTCATTATTTTGTGAAGGCAGTGAAGATGGAAATTGTTTTTTTTTCTCACACCTTGCACATGTCCACTTTGAAGATCTGCATGTTTACTAAGCACATGCCTGCTAAATTAGACCCTTTATTTTCACTGTTACCTTTCTGTTATTCCATGTCATTTTCCTTAGTTTGCCAAGAGCTGTAGCTACCTTTCCTATTCATGTATTGATTTCTTCATTACTGTAGATCTAAGATGTTGAATCTGTCTACTGGTTGAAGCAGGCTCCCATTCATTGTTATGTTGGTGTGGTTATGTCTTGTCCAAGAACCACTATCTTGTTGATACTTACCGTCAGTGAAAATAAATCATATGCTGTGGCTGTGCTGAAAATCAGAGTCTGCTGAGTTGCCTTGCTATGAGCAACAGGTGCTGCATCATTAGCATACAGAATGTCCTTGATTAGAACTTTGTTTTTGTTCTCTTTCTGGGAATACTATTTTACATCTACTTTTTAAACTTTTGGTCTATTCCTATTTATCCTATGAGGCAGCACCTTCAGTTTAGGGACAGTCCTATTTGTGGCGAGTGATGCAACTAAAAAGTTGCTCCCATTGTCAAAAGTGACCCATGGCACCCTCTCCTTCACCACTTTGAGAGGACTTAGGACTTGTAGCTGCCACTTTCTGTTTTGTATCTAAGCTGCCTGAAAGGACAGAGTTCACATCTCCATTGATTTCTTATCTTGCTCTGCCTTGGCATGAGGAAAGTGCTTTGCCCATGTTGGACTTTCCCCATCTCAACTCACCAAGTTCATCTCTAGAGGAAGGACAAGATCCATACATCTGAAAATCTAGCAGAACTGCAGAGGAAATCAAGAAGGTGAGTAAATTAAATAAAACTTCATTGCCAATTGTCTCAGGGTTCCTCCCTCCAGGTTTTTTTTTCTTTTTTTTTTTTTGGGGGGGGGGCGTGGGTAGGGGTGGTTTACTCCCATAGCCTTAGACTCTCCCAAGCTACCCTCAAGCCAGTTACAGTAGCAAGCTAGCCCAAACAGACATGAAGACATAATAATAATTTAAGAGAGTGGAGGTGTCAGATATTTGAAGGATATTACAATCTGTGAAGAGACGAGCCCTACTGAGATGATTAGAATTTTGAAGATCTCAATCATTCACTGATTCTTCAATTTTATTTTCACATGTTGCCGTAGATGAGATCTATCACACTATGGATGTAATCTGTATCAACATATGTAATTTTAAATGAAACAACCCGTGACAGTTACTTCAATGTTTCTACAAGAATGAACATCATCTGAGTTAAATATGGAGAGCAGCAAATAGATACACTCTCACTTTCCTCATCAGCAATGATCACTTCCCACCTAGACTGACAGCACCTAACCCATGGCCATAATGATCCTACTGTCACAGTGAAGTCATACTAGACTGACAGTACCTAACTCAGAGCAATAATGATCCTACTGTCACAGTGCAGTCATACTAGACTGACAGCACCTAACCCATGGCCATAATGATCCTACTATCACAGTGAAGTCATACTAGACTGACAATACCTAACCTATGGCCATAATGATCCTACTGTCACAGTGCAGTCATACTAGACTGACAGTACCTAACCCATAGCCATAATGATCCTACTGTCACAGTGAAGTCATACTAGACTGACAGCACCTAACCCATGGCCACAATGATCCTACTGTCACAGTGCAGTCATACTAGACTGACAGTACCTAACGCATAGCCATAATGATCCTACTGTCACAGTGTAGTCATACTAGACTGACAGTACCTAATCCATGGCCATAATGGTCCTACTGTCACAGTGAAGTCATACTAGACTGACAGTACCTAACCCATGGTCATAATGATCCTACTGTCACAGTGCAGTCATAATAATCCTACTGTCACAGTACAGTCATAATGATCCTACTGTCACAGTGCAGTCATACTAGACTGACAGTACCTAACCCACAGCCATAATGATCCTACTGTCACAGTGCAGCCATACTAGACTGACAGTACCTAACCTATGGCCATAATGATCCTACTGTCACAGTGCAGTCATCCTAAGCTGACAGTACCTAACCCATGGTCATAATGATCCTACTGTCACAGTGCAGTCATACTAGACTGACAGTACCTAACCCATGCCCATAGTGATCCTACTGTCACAGTGCAGTCATACTAGACTGACAGTACCTAACCTATGGCCATAATGATCCTACTGTCACAGTGCAGTCATCCTAGAATGATAGTACCTAACCTATGGCCATAATGATCCTACTGTCACAGTGAAGTCATACTAGACTGATAGTACCTAACCTATGGCCATAATGATCCTTCTATCACAGTGCAGTCATACTGCCCTATCATCCTTGGTGTTTTAGTTCATCTTCAAGTTTATGTTTTTAATGCTCTTGTTGGCATACACAAATCAGCGGAATTCTGCTTAAACTGTCACAAGTCCTGTATCCAGAGTTGGGCATAAGGCTAACAACCTTATCCTGGGACCTATCTAGAGGCGACTCTAGATGGGGAAAAAAGAACTTGTTATGGAAACTCGTAACAAGACCATCAGGGATGCCAACTCTTCTTCTTCTTCTTCATTCACTTCTACCACCAAAAACCGCACTGTGAACCTACTGAATTCACGTCTGTGGTCCTCGTTAGGTCCCCTGGTCCCCTGTGTGGTCCAAAATAGACCACACGAGATCCACGAGAGGACCACAAGGGGTTCAGAGTATCACAGTGCTTTAGCCTGTATTCTTGATGGGTCTCGGAAGCGGGATTGCGTGATGCCAATTCTAAAGAGCTCAAAGAATACATTCATCAGCCCTTAACATGTGACAAAGATCGGATCCTGGAATGTATAAACAATGGCAGCACCAACAAAAACTACTCAGGTCATCAGAGAAATGGAGAGATACCACCTAGACATACTGGGCATCAGTGAAATGCGATGGCCAGAAGAAGATAAAAGATCGGTGGAAAATGGCAAGTTCATAACACATTCAGGCAGAGATGACGGGAAACACCAAGAGGGGGTAGAGCCTTGTAGAATGGGCACCAGTGAACAGTCGTATAATAACAAGCCTGTTTGTGCCAATAGAAATTTTAATGTCTAAAAAATTAACAGACTTGTCAGAGATTTCATAAGTGAATTTTATGTTCTTATTGAGTGTATTGGCGAATTCAATAAATTTTTTAAGGTCTTCATGTGGCACAAACAGGCTTGTCACCTCTGTATTTTACAAGCCCACATATAGCCACACCTATTTGCTTTACACCTCCTCCCATCCTGAGGCCTGTAAGAACTCCATCCCATATTCCCAACTCCTCCGTCTTCGCCGCATATGTCAGGATAATTTGGACTTTTTAGATCAGTCCAACAAGTTATTAGAATTTTTCCGTCATCGCCACTACCCAGAAAAGGTCCTTCGTAAAGCCTTCAACCGTAGCCAACTAGTGAGCCGCAAAGAAGTATTCAGGAAAAAGCCTGTTACTCCATCTGACAGAGTTAAGTTGGTACTGCCTTTCCACCCACACGGTCAGATGGTTAAGAAAATCCTTTATCGTCATCTGCCGATAATCCAACTCGACTCCGACACTCGTAACATTTTCTCTGAAGCACCCCTATTGGCATACAAACGTGAGCCAAACCTTAAGGACATCCTCGTCCACAGCCACTTGAAGCAGAGCCTTACGTATGTTGGCACCAGAAAATGTAACCGCCCCCGCTGCGTTACCTGCCCTGTAGTTTGGGAAACGAAAACAATCACCTTTCCCAAAACTATCCTCACTCTTCATGAGGGATTCACATGCGAGTCCCGAAATGTGATATATGTCATCGTGTGCAAAAGATGCAGGATAACATATATCGGTGAGACTGGCCTCAGATTAGGGGACCGCATGCAAAAACATCTGTACGACATCACCCAGCATGCTTCGAAACCAGTCCCAAATCATTTCAATGGCCCCAACCACAGAGGCAAATCTGATTTTCTGGTAACAACCATTAAACAATGTCACGCAGATGATACAAGCCGCCTGGCACTTGAGAACCGCTGCATTCAAAATTATGGGACGCTGGAACCACATGGGTTAAACTCGCTGTTTAGTTACACGTAACATCATCTTCTTCAATCATTATAGTACCTCTCCACTAAATCCACCCCTTCTTACTTTTCAAACTTCCTCACAGCATCACTCTGCAACCCCGCTATTTTCTCTGCAACCCCTCTTCTCTGCAACACCTCTTCCCCAATCACCTGTTTCAAATTCTCCTAGCTAGGCCAGTAGTGCGTCACTCTCTCTCCCCTCCCCGGTTCCCCATCCACCACCCCCAGTTACAACCCACCGACCACATGTCACAGGTCTCTATTTAAACAATTTCCACGTCCTACCAGATCCATTCCTGACACACACCGCCAGACAAGCCACACTTTGCAATTTACAGCTAAGTACTCCTTTAAATAGTATTCATGTAAATCTATACTTTATCTCCTCTCCCTATTTCTTCGACCTGTATGTTTTTGTATGATTAAGGCTCACGCCGAAACGTCACAACTTTGTAATCGTTAAGTAATAAAGCTGCTCCTACTTTTTTCCAATTTTATACATTCTAGTATCACAGCTTTACTGCAGTGTTTAGTGTATAGTTGTATACTTATACACCAATTATTGTGTTAGTTGTATAATAAGAGCATGATACACCCTAAGTCATGGAAGAATGACAATAATACAGTGTTATATACCCATCAACGATGCAGATAATGAGGTGAAAGATGATTTTTATCACCAGTTACAATAAATCATTAACAAAGTCCCTAAACATGACATCCTAATTGCTATGGGGGACTTCAACGTTAAGGTAGGGAAAGATAACACCCATGTCAAAAAAAGTAATGGGGAAAGAAGGAACTGACACGTAAATCAGAACAGAGAAAGATTAATTGAAATATCTCTAACACAGATAATGGTCATTGGAGGCACACTATTTCCGCACACAGAGATACATAAAATAATGTGGATGATAGAACTAGAAACCAGATAGATCATTTTTGTATTAGAAAGCAATACAGAACATCTCTGACAGATGTAAGGACATATAGGGGTGCAGATGTCAACAGTGATCACAATATGTGTATAGGGAAAATAAAACTAAAACTGAAAAGCCAACACAAGAAATCAGTACACAGAAAGATAAACAGCCACAGCCTAAAAGAAGAAAATACTAACAATAATTTCAATCAGGAACTTGACAATCATTCCACAACATTCAGTGAAGTAGAGGGGATAGGTATAGATGAATTATGAAATTCTTACAGCACAGCCATAATCACAGCAGCAAAAGCTGGACTGAAAAAAAAAAAACAAATAGAAAAGCATGGATATCAGAAAACATATGGAAGTACATACATGAAAGACGAGCAGACAAATCAGCGATGTTGAATGCAAAGACAGATTTTGGAAAAGATCTGGCAAAACCAACATACAAAGAAATAGACAAGAAAGTAAAAAGTTCATCTAGACAGGATAAAAGAGAATACATAGACAATATGGTGAAAGAAGTAGAGAAAGCAGAAAAAACAGGAGACAGCAAAATGTTATATAACATACAAAGCGGGCTGATAGGTACTATTACATCTAAAGAAAGACCAATCCTTAGCAAAATTGGAACCCAGTTAACGTCAAGTAAAGACAAAAAGCAAAGATGAGCTGAACACTTCCAAGAAATACTTATTTGACCACTTGTAAAAGAACTGATAAACCTTGAAACCGATTTACCAACCCCAAAACCTAGATGAAATTACATTGCATGAAACTGAAACAGCAGTGAATTTAATGGCTAACAACAAAGCTGCAAGTGATGATGAAATAAAACCCGAAATGTTAAAAGATATCAATAGTGACAACATGAGACAACTACAGAGAATGTTTAATAAGATTTGGAAAGAAGAAAAGATCCCTTCTAAATGGAAAAAAGGAATCATTGTTAAAATACCAAAAGAAAAGGCAATATTAGTATCTGTAACAATTGGAGAGGAGTAATCTTAGTATCAGTTGTGTCAAAAGTATTTTGCAAGGTCATTTTGAATAGATTTAAAGCTATAGTGGATACCGCAGTGAGAGAAGAACAAGCAGGATTTTGAAAAAGGAGAAGCTGTCTCGACCAGATCTTTACTCTAAGAATAATACTTGAAGAACATATTGAAAAGCAAAAACCATTAATCCTGAACTTCAAAGACTTTGATAAACATTTCTTAGGCATTTGATAGCATACATAGAGACTCATTGTGGAGAATTTTAAGTCTATATGGAATACCATCTAAAATTGTCAACATCATTAAGGACTTCTACAATGGATATATTTGTGCAGTCAAAACAGAAGAAGGGATGAGCGAATGGTTTCAGACTGAAACAGGTGAAACAAGGATGTATGTTATCTTCTTTGCTTTTTGGAATTGCAATAGACTTCATAATGAAAAAATGCTGCACAGGTAACACAGGTACACATTATATACATGTTTATATATATATGTTTAAGTAACATATAGGTAAATGTTTCGCTTCCGAATGACATACAAGATGGTGGGAGCTTTTTAACGCTCTTGCCGGCATACATGCGTATGAGTCTTCTGCGACGCCACACATCGTAGAACGGGAGTTGGGTGTGAGGCCAACAACCTCATCCTGAGACCCATCTAGATGGGGAAAAACCTTGCCGTTATGGAATCTCGCAACAGTTGTAACCGAACATCAAGGGCACAAACCGAACATCAAGGTCACCAACTCTGCATGCCGTTGACAACGGTTGAAAATTCATCGGCCCTAAATAACAAAAATCGGATTTTGGAAAGTAAGAACTATGGTCGGAACAACAAAAACTGCTCAGGTAATAAAAGAAATGGATAGATATCACCTAGATGTGTTGGGCATCAGTGAAATGCAGTAGCGAGAAGCAAGGAAAAGAACGGCGAAAACCGTAAGTTAATAATATATTCTGGCAGAGGCGATGGGAAGGAAATACCAGTATAATTATGTCATCCGCGGCAGCGAAGAGCCTTACGGAATGGGAACCAGTGAACAATCGTATGATAAGAGCACGATACAAAATAAGGCACGGAAGAATGACAGTCATACAATGCTATGCACCCACAAACGATACAGATGATGAAATAAAAGACGATTTCTATTATCAGCTACAACAACTTATCAACAAAGTACCTAAACACGACATCTTAATTGTCATAGGAGACTTCAACGCCAAGGTAAGAAAAGATAACACCGACGTCGAAAAAGTAATGGGGAAAGAAGGAACTGATACAATAAATCAGAATAGAAAAAGATTAATTGAAATATGTCTAATAGAGGACATGGTCATTGGAGGCACAATATTTCCACACAAATAAATACATAAAACAACATGGATATCTCCAGATGATAGAACCAGAAACCAGATAGATCATTTTTGTATTAGAAAACAATTCAGAACATCTCTGATCGATGTAAGAGCATACAGGGGTACAGATGTCAACAGTTATCACAAACTATGTGTAGGGAGGATAAGACTTAAACTGAAAAGCTAACACAAGAAATCAATACTCAGAAAGATAAATAGTCACACCTACAAGAAGAAAATACCAACAATGATTTCAGTCTGGTACTTACCAAACACTCAAAGCACTCAAAGAGGTAGGCGAGACAGATGGGCTGAATACTTCCAAGAAATAATCGACCACACCCAAATGAATTAATAAATCTTGAAACCGATTTACCAGAACCCACAACTAAATGTCAACTTAGATGAAGCTACATTGAATGAAATTGAAACAACAGTGAATCTAATGGCTAACAATAAAGCTGCAGATGAAGATGAAATAACAGTTGAAATGTTAAAAGCTATTAACAGTGACAACATAAGACAACTACAAAGAATGTTTAATAAAATTTGGAAAGAAGAAAAGGACCCTTCTAAATGGAAAAAGGGAATCGTTGTTAAAATACCCCAAAAGGCAACCTTAGTGATTGCAGTAATTGGGCGGTGTAGTCTAATTATCAGTTGTCTCAAAAGTGTTTTTTGAAGTGATTCTGAATAGAATTAAGGATGTTGTGGATACTTCAGTGAGAGGAGAACAGGCAGGATTTTGAAAAGGGAAATGCTGTCTCAACAAGATCTTTACTCTAAGAATAATACTTGAAGAACATATTGAAAAGCAAAAACCATTAATCTTGATCTTCATAAACTTTAAAAAGGCATTTGATAGCATACACAGAGATTCATTGTGGAGAATTTTAAGACTATATGTAATACCATTTAAAATTGTCAACATCATTAGAGATCTCTAGAACGGATATGTTTGTGCAGGCAAGACAGAAGATGGAATGAGCGAATGGTTTCAGATTGAAACAGGAGTGAAACTATATATTATCTCCATTGCTTTTTGGAATTGCAATAGACTTTATAATGAAAAAATGTTGTACAGGTAAAACCGGGACTGACTGGGTATATGGGATCCAAATAGAAGATCTTGATTTTGCTGATAACATAACTCTTATCAGTGACAATGTGAAATCGATGCAGGAAAAAGATTCCCTGTCTTCCTTGGCTAGCAAAATAGGTATTGAAATTAAAAAAGACAAAACAAAAATAATGAAACTTCTCATTAATTAAGAAGGAAGAATATGTGTAGAAGGAACAGCTGTTGACGACGTAAACCAACTTGCATACCTTGGCAGCTACATAGACCAGAATGGTGACACCAGGAAGGAAGTTAGAATTAGAATTGCAAAAGCAGCATTATCCTTCAAAAATCTTGAGAACATATGGAATTCTTATTCTTCGTTCGCTTCTACCACCAAGATTGCCCCGTGATCTTACTGAATTTACTCCTGTGGTCCTCGGCAGGTCCCGTGGTCCCCCTGTGGTCCCCGAAAGGACCACACGAGATCCCCAAGAGGACCACAAGAGGTTCAGAGTATCGCAGAGCTTGAGCCTGTATTCTTGGTGGGTCTCAGAAGAGGTATTGCATGACACCATGGTTTTCACTGCACAAGTTTAATCTAGAGTTGGACTTTCTCACTGGAAAACCTCGATGTGTTTTGGATATCAGTATATTCCCGCTGGGTGAGAGGTGGCTGCCAATCCAGTCCAACGTTAGACTTTCTTTTTGGGAAACTTCAGCGTGATTAGGATATGCATACCCCGCCGGGTGAGAAGTGGTTGCCTATCTAGACTGCACTGGTCCAAGCATTTTATGGTCGTGGCCACTACCCTTCCTAGTTGTGACTAGGACGGAGCTTTTGTTCAGGAGGACGAATCCTCGTGACTAGTGAGTTTCACCCCTGGGTTGAGCCGGTTTAGGTATATTATCCCAGTATGGGCGTGTTTGGACGTGACCGACCTCTAGAGCGGAGGTACCATGACATTAGTACCCATCAAGTTTCACCCCTGGTTTAAGCCGGTTTAGGCATATTTCACCAGTATGGGTGTATATCGGATGCGGCTGGCCTCTAGAGCAGAGTTGCCACTACTAGACATACCGATTTAGCTTCACTTTAACCTTTCCATCACCTTTTCACATCGGCACCGCACGGCAACCATAATTGCTTTTAAGCATTTTCTTCATTGGTTGGGAGAAGTTTCACTCGACTCGCGGCATCCGAAGAATCTCGCCAGCAGTGTATATGGAATTCAAAAGTTATAAGCACAAAAACCAAATTAACACTATTCATTTCAAATGTAATATCCACCCTCATTTATACATACGAAAGCTGGAAATCAACTAAAGAAATAGACAAGACATTAGACTCTTGAAAACAAATGCCTCACTTTCCGTGCGTATGGTCGAATTTTCGACATTTCTGGTGGTCCCAAGCTACCGTATGGTCGAAAAATCGACAATTCTTTGTTTCATTAAAACAAGCGGTGTAACATTTAGATTGTACATATTTCGTCCGCGATTTCGGTGACACTTTTCAAGATGGCGAAAGAGTGCCTAGTTACGAGCGATGCCGAGTGAGAACAAGGACGAGAAGCATGGAAATTTTTCAATTTTTGACGATGTAGATAGGGGTATGGACATAGCCTATGGCCACCCCGCTGCTCTTGAATGTTTTCTAAGTAGATCTAGACATATTTAGACGACTGGAGAAGTAGTTATGAGGTTAGTTCAGACATTCATTCAGCGAGAATGCAATACGGAGTCACAATACGAGATCGACAAGTAGATCTACACATCTCAGATGGTAAGTAGGGGTATGTAGCGCGGATCTAGACCTAGCCGATGGTGAGCTGGCCACAATCAGTGTCTAAAAACATCACATTACTTCTTTTTTCCTAAAAAAACTCTGCATTTATGAAATTTTCATTCATTTAGCTGTACTTTGACACATATTACGTATACGGAAGTACATGGAAATACTGTTTTCCATTCCATTTTACAACTAGACCCCCTTACAGTCAAGACCCGCGTTTTTACTCCCGCACCCAACGACACGTCCGTGTTTCTTCTACCGCACGGAAAGAGAAAGTACTTGGTATCATGTGGAATGCATTCAAGAACAACGCGAGATAAGACAGATGAGCAAACAACAACTGTCTCATGGGTGATCAGAAAAAAGATGGACATATATAGGCCATGTGATGAGAACAAACAATCAGAGAATACCAAAACAAGCTATCATGTGAAGCAGAACAGGCTGAAGAGAACGAAGTTTACCACTTGAAACTCTAAAGAGGACATTGTTAAGAGAAGCCAGTTTAGTGGGTATAACATCTTTGATGAAGCTGAAAGACTCGCTGAGAACAGGAAAAGTTAACAAACAACTATGCAAGGCCTATGTGACGTTTAAGGGCACGGGAAGGATGTAAGATGTAAGGTAAATGTAATTCTTCAGTTGTTTTAATATTATATATGTAAATATTATTAAGTTGTTTTAATATCACATAGGTAAATATTATTCTTCAGTTGTTTTAATATCATGCCGGTAAATATTATTCTTCAGTTCCTTTAATATCACCGTGCCGTTAAATGTCACATAGGGCTCGCAAGGTAGTTCGCCAATTTTTCCTGTCTTCGGCGAGTCTTTCAACCTCATCAAGGGATTTTATGCCTATTAATATGGCCTCTCTTAACAATGTGCTCTTCAAAGTTTCATGTCGTCTGCATCTTTTTCTCTGGCCTGTTGTGTTCCATTTTATAGCTTGTTTTGGGATTCTCTGACTGTTTCTTCTCATCAAGTGACTGACATATGTGCATCTTCTTTTTCTGATCAACCATGAGACAGGTTGTTGTTTGCTCATCTGTCTGATCTCTGTGTTGTTCTTGAATTCATTCCACTTTATTCCGAGTATTTTCTTTAGACATTTGTTTTCAAAAGAGTCTAATTTCTTGTCTCTTTCTTTAGTTGTTTTCCAGCTTTCACATGCATAAATGAGGGTGGATATCATATTTGAATAGTCTTAACTTGGTTTTTGTGCTTATAACTTTTGAATTCCGTTCTCAAGATTCTTGAAGATTGATGCTGCTTTTGCAATTCTAACTTCCTTTCTGGTGTCACCATTCTGGTCTATGCAGCTGCAAAGGTATGCAAATTGATTGACTTCTTCAATATCTATCCTTTCTATGTGAATTTTTCCATTGTGATTAATGGAAAGTTTCATTATTTTTGTTTTGTCCTTGTTAATTTCAAGTCCTATTTTGCTAGCCAGTGAAGACAGGGTATCTGTTTTTTCTTGCATGGAATTCACATTGTTACTGATAAGAGTTCTGTCATCAGCAAAATCAAGATCTTCTAGTTGGGTCTCATGTACCTAGTCAGTACCTGTGTTACCTGTGCAGCATTTTTTCATTATGAAGTCTATTGTAATTCCAAAAAACAAAGGTGATAGTATACATCCTTGTTTCATACCTTTTTCAATCCCTTCTTCTGTTTTGACTGCACAAATATATCCAATGTAGAAGTCCTTAATGATGTTGACAATTTTAGATGGTATTTCATATAGACTTAAAATTCTCCATAATGAATCTCTGTGTGTGGTATCAAATGCCTTTTTAAAATCTATGAAGTTCAGGATTAATGGTTTTTTGCTTTTCAATATGTTCTTCAAGTATTATTCTTAGAGTAAAGATCTGGTCGAGACAGCTTCTCCTTTTTCAAAATCCTGCTTGTTCTTCTCTCACTGCGGTATCCACTATAGCTTTAAATCTATTCAAAATGACCTTGCAAAATACTTTTGACACAACTGATACTAAGATTACTCCTCTCCAATTGTTACAGTCACTAAGGCTGCCTTTTTTTATTTTTTTTTATTTTAACAATGATTCCTTTTTTCTATTTAGAAGGGACCTTTTCTTCTTTCCAAATCTTATTAAACATTCTCTGTAGTTGTCTCATGTTGTCATTATTGATAGCTTTTAACATTTCGGGTGTTATTTCATCTTCACCTGCAGCTTTGTTGTTTGCCATTAAATTCACTGCTGTTTCAATTTCATGCAATGTAATTTCATCTAGGTTGACATTTAGTTGTGGGTTCTGGTAAATTGGTTTCAAGGTTTAACAATTTTTTTGGGTGTGGTCGATTAAGTATTTCTTGGAAGTGTTCAGCTCATCTTTGCTTTTGGTCTTTACTTGATATTAATAGGGTTCTAGTTTTGCTAAGGATTGGTCTTTCTCTAGATGTAATAGTACCTGTTAGCCTCTTTTATATCTTCTTCTTCTACTTCTTCTTCTTCACATTGTCTGTCTACACCTGCAGTCCTATCTCTTGGATAAATTTCACTCTTTTTTGTAACTCATGTATGGAACCGTAGAGCTTATCTTCTTTAGTGGTTTCACTGGGCCAGTAATTATTTCTCAGTGTTTCATAGTTGGTGCAGTTCTGGAGGATATGTTCCACAGTTTGGGGCACCTGGGCACATGTACATAGATTAGTAGTACCAACCTTAAACTTTGTATACATATGACTTCGGAGTCGGGTGTGTCCTGTTCGGAGATGGAAGATGGTGACTTGTTCCTTTCTGTTTATCATGTGATAGCCATCATGTGGTGGTGTTTGTGGCTTCCTGTAGGTTTTTATCATGCTTTTCTTCTGATTATAGGTGATTGGCATGTCTGGTTGCTCCATTTCAGTGCCCTCTTTGGCCAGATGGTCAGCTTTCTCATTGCCTGGTATCCCACAGTGGGAGGGAATCCATTGCAAAGTGACTCCATGTTGTAAGCCAATTTTTGACAAGGCATCCTTAAGGTCTGGTAGTTTGTTGCACTGAAGAGCTTCCAGTACTGATCTTGCATCTGTGAGAATTACTACAGGACATGTATCAATTCTGGAATCTGATAGTTTTTCAACTGCAGTAGTAATTGCCCTAACTTCTGCATCAAAGTTGTTGCAGTATTTTCCAGTGGGTATGGAAATCTTGTCAGTGGTGTTGTTTGGATATTCAATATGTGCTCCTGCCCCTCCATTCTTTATGGCATTGTGTGCAGATCTGTCTGTATACACACGTATCCAGGTGTCACATGGATATTTGTCATCTAGCACACTAAGTGTGGCTGTTGATCTTACAAGACTGCTTTGCATTTCACCATTCTGCACACCTTTCACTTCAGTCTGAATAGTTATTTGTGTATAATCTGCTTCTTTCCATGGTGTATGCTCTGGTACAGATGATAATGGAGCGACTACAGTTGGAAGGTCAGGTATCAGCTTACGCATATGCTTGGCCTGGTGAATGAAGCTGCTTCTTTTAAGCTGTCTTAATGCCAAGTTATTGAATCTCTCCTTCAGGGGATGGCTTACAGAGCTAAGGAATTTCTCTCCCATGGTCATGACCTTTGTGTCTCTACGTTCCTTGCCTCTTTTATATGTTATATGTAGTTTTGCTGTCCCTTGTTTTTTTCTGGTTTCTCTGCCTCTTTCGCCATATTGTCCATGTATTCTCTTTTATCCCTTCTAGCCAAAATTTTTACTTTCTTGTCTATTTCTTTATATGTTACTTTCACCAGATCTTTTCTTTTAATATCACGTAGGTAAATATTATTCTTCAGTTGTTTTAATATATGCAAGCAAATATAATTCTTTAATGGTTTTAGTATCAGGCAAGTAAATATTTTTTCATTATATTTTTAATCATGTTTCTTAACTATCATTTTGTTATCAATCATTAAGATCTACAGCAATATGATATATAATATTAAACAACAACCCGTCTCATGGGTGATCAGAAAAAGATTGGCATATGTTGGTCATGTGCTCAGAAGAAACAATCAGAGAATCCCAAAACAAGCTATCAAGTGTAACACAAAAGTCCGAAGAAAAAGAGGTCGACCACATGAAACTAAAGAGGACATTGTTAAAAGAGGCCAGTTTAGTGGGCATAACATCCCTTGATGATGTTTGAAACCTTGCCGAAAATAGGAAATCTTGGCAAACTATCATGCAAGCCCTATATGACATTTAACAGCATGGGATGGATGTAAGATGTAAGTAAGGTAAGTAAATATTATTCTATAATGGTTTTAGTATCGGGCAGGTAAGTATTATTCTTTAATGGTATGTAAGTAGACTTTATTCTTCTTTTGTTATAGTATCACTGAAATCTTAAATATCCTGTTATATAAAGCAAATCACCTAGCCCTGTCAAGACATGTCTGTTTGTTCCCTCAGTACTGAAAGGTATATTAGGAACGTCATCATCATGATGTGCTTTCTCCAGAACGAAGGATGGCAATTCTCTCACCTTGTTAGAGCACTCAGACAGGTTACCCTGTCTGTTCTTGTATGTTATCTTTCCTTCTACATCTCTATCTCTTAATCTTTTTCCTTCCACCTTTCCTTCTAGTATGGTCTTCAAGTATATTGTTATGTCTTTTGATATGGCCGAAGTATTTTGTTTTCTTCATCCTTATTTCTTTGAGAAGTTCACATTGCACTTGGAGCCGTTCTAAAACTTGTGCATTTGTTTTTTTCATTCTCCATGTTATATGACTTAGTTTTCTCTAGAACTACATTTGTGCTGCATTAATATTTCTCTCCATCTTTTTGCTTAGATTCCAGGCTTCTGCTCCATACAGTAAAACAAAGTAGATATAACATTTTAAAAATCTTAATTTTGTCTTTATGGGCAGATTTCTAGATAACAGCACTGTCTTCATGGTGTTGAATGTATATTGTGCTATTTCTATTCTTTTCTTTATATCCATCTCACATCTTCAGTTAGTATGTGCCCTAGATGGCAGCAGTAGATTCTTATGCCCGCTGAACTGGACCCTCTTAACAATATCCTCTTTAATTTCCCGTGGTTGACCTCTATTTCTTCAGTTTTGTTGTGTTCCACTTGATAGCTTGTCTGGGGATCCTCTGATTGTTTCTTCTCATCACATGACCGACATATATCCATCTCCTTTTTCTGATCACCCATGAGATGGGTTGTTGTTTGCTCATCTGTCTTATCTCTGCATTGTTCTTGAATTCTTTCCATTTTATACCAAGTATATTACCTTAGGCATTTGTTTTCAAAAGAGTCTAATTTCTTGTCAGTGTCTTTAGTTGTTTTTCAGTTTTCACATGCATAAATGAGGGTGGATATTACATTTGAATTCAATAATCTTAACTTGGTTTTTATGCTTATAACTTTTGAATGGTATATGCTGTCATGATTTTTGAAGGTCAATGCTGCTTTTGCAATTCGAATTTTAACAAAGATATTACGATGTCATAAAAACTGGAGGTTATGAAATACCAGAGATTAAGCATGCTGATGACACAGTATTACTGTCTGCAGCACAAAAAGGAATGGAAAAACTAATTATGTCAGTCCGTAAGAATAGTGAAGAGCAAAACCTCTATCTTAATGTGAAGAAAACTAAACTGATGATAACTGATAAAACATATAAGGCAGCTAAAATATATTAGGAAAAATTGTAAGATATATAAAGTTTTGAATATTTTTTATCATTAATGGAGATAAACAATGGAAATTAAAAGGAGGACATCTATCACTCTTCAAAAAGTAAAACAACTAAAGAAGCTGTGGAGAGAAACAGACAGTACTACAAAAATAAGATTTTTAAGGGCATGCATCTCTCCCATCACAAAATATGCCTGTGAGACCTGGACACTTAACAAAACAGCTGAGAAACACATAAATTACTTTGAATGTAAATGCTACAGAAGAGTTCTTCAAATATCATGGACACAAAAAAGAACAAATATATTTATACTACAAAAACTTAATACTGAAGAAGGTTGGCTAGTAAAGAAGATTAAACAGAAAACTTAAAAATTTTAGACACATAAACGTCATGAGAATTTAGAGAAGAAAGTCTTGGAAGAGTACATAATAGGAAAAAGAAAGAGAAGAAGACCAAGGCAAAGATAGCTGCAAGACATCGTTGATAATCTACAAATGGATGCATCAGCAGCAGGGCATCTTGCTTACAACCAAGAGGCCTACAGGAGAGCTGTTAGGGAGGCAAAGTTCCACAAGGGACATGCAAATGACTGACTGACTATCATGCACGTAAACATTATTTTTCAGCTGTTTTAGCATCAAGTAGCCTAACTTTATTTTTCAGCTGTTTTAGCATCAAGTAGGCAAATGCTATTTTCCAGTGTTGTGGCATCATGTAGGCCAGGAGATGCAACAATTGTCCATTTGTTGTTGAGGCTAGCCAGATCTCCTTCCCCAAGTCAAAGTTATCAGTTCAGAAGGGTTTCACCCGCACTTCACACAATGTTATTTATGCTATTATGTTCAAACACTGTGGTATGAAGTATATACGGGAGACTGGTTTACCTTAGGAGATCGTTTTCATCAACATCTTAATGATATTTCTAGGAGGGCCTGGACACCTGTGGGTAAACATTTTTGCCTTAGCAACCACAAGAGGAAACAGGATATTTCTGTTAGTGTGATCCGCTCTTGTTCTGCTGATATACGATCTCAGAGGGTCCTAGAACAGCACCTTATTTTTCCAAGCTGGCTGTCTCCACCCAGCTGGAAATAACAATGTCTTCACCTTCCTTTAACTTCGTTAGTTTTCTACCCTCCCCCACCGTTGTGATTTATATTCTACTTTCTTGTTCTTTCTCCTAGCTCCCCTCCCTATCACCACCTTCTCTTCTTCTCTGACGACCTATAGGTGTATAGGGTCTTGTCTTATTCACCAGTTTCACATTTTCTCACCACAGGTGTTTATGTTCTTCATTCATTATCTCTCTGCCTCCCTTTCCCCCACCCCCTCCCCGACACCTTTTCCTCTAGCAGCTATCATGTTTCTATTGCCCTTTCCCCCTTCCCCCACATATTTCCCTCCCTTTCTGCACCTCTTCTTTACGATTAGCTCTATCGGCTTATCCATTGTGTGGCCCCGCGTGGTTTCAATGCTTCTTCTGGTGGACACGCATTTATCTGTATTTCCTACTTTTGGAGGATGCCACATTAAGATAAGTTTTTCGTTTAGTTGTGAGTTTTTGTCTCGTTTGTGTGTGTAATACTTTAAAAAGGCTCACGCTGAAATATCGGATGCTGTATATTTTTCATTTGCACATTCTCATCTCGCTCTCATACTTTCTGTTCGTTTTTTCTCACTTTACTCACTCCCTCTGCCACCTTGTAAAATTGCACCATACACCTCTGTCTACCTTTATTAAGTTAGCCACACATCTCCTGCCATGTAGCGCAGAGTGAAGCAGCTCCTGAATCGGTAGAGCTAATGTTTTCAGCTAACGCATGCAGGTGTCACTGCTACGTTCTCATGTACTATCTAGCATACCAGTTATGATTTTACCAAGAACTCTTCCCGTGCCTTGGGTCGCATGTCTCTGTGTGTTATGGAGACTCCAGGGGTGACTGTGATGGAGACTCCAGGGATACCGTGATGGAGACTCCAGGGGTGACCGTTATGGAGACTCCAAGGGTGACTGTGATTGAGGCTCTGTGGGTAAATGTTATGGAGACTCCAAGGGTGACTGATAGAGACTCCAGGGGTGACTGTGATGGAGACTCCAGGTATGACTGTGATAGAGACTCCAGGGGTGACTGTTATGGAGACTCCAGAGAACCTCCTTTCAATGTGAGTCAGATTGAAAATAAATTTGATGAAGTATCTTTTCTACACTTTTACCAAGTTTGGAGAAAAAAGGAAAAATATGCCAGTCGAAGAATCCATGTTGCAAGAATCTTCTCCCTCTTCGGAATCACGTGCTTATGTGAGGAACAAATGTTTTCAGGATAAAGCACAGCAAGTAAAAAATGAGGACAATTACTGACTGTCATCTGGGGCATTGCCTTTGAACGACTACCACGTCAATAGTTTCTGGCAATTAATTATTACTCAAAAGATGAATAGTCTGTTTTCTCATTAACTGAATCTTTCATTGTCTGATAGCTTTCCCACGGGGAATATTTTGAAGTTTACATTTTAAAAAATCACATTACCGTACAATGCACAGAACAACACCGCTATTGGGTTTTTGTTTTTACTCAACAAATGTTGCCCTAGGTATTGCTTTAAATTTTATATTGTACTCCGTCTCTGATTTCATGTCGTCTGTCATTCTTGACCGCTGACTGACACTGCCTGCTCGTTGACTATACTGGATGATATAAAAATAAGCTGTATACTGGTGTAGTTGAAGCTGTAGACTGATGTGGTTGATCTGACTGAGATAGAACAGGAGGACCCTGCTGACAGAAAACGGGTCCTATAATTTCCTAACACAACTCGGATCAAGATACACGCCACACATGCACAGGATATAGATAACAGCACAGCAGTAGGCTACTTCGCTGCTACCTTGTACTGACACACAACCTTTACTACAGTCGACACTTGATGAGTCAATGGTTAAAGTTGTTCTTGGCCTGTACAAATCTGTCATTACCTGTCGGACGGGACGAGCTGGTGGAAAACTAGACCAACACAGGGATGTTTTCACAAATAGGCCAACAACACTCCCACCCTCTCTTTTTCATTTTGTCTCTCTGCTACGCGCTAACAGTGAAGCCTAAATGCCTGTAGGTCGCCAAGGCTTCATACCAGAGCGAAATAATCATCTGGCCCAACACCCAACTCTCCTATTCTGTTGACTACAATAGTAGACGCGAAAAACGTAGAAACTCGTGTACACAACCTTGCTCAAGTTCTGTCAGGTTGATCATATTATAGCACAGGTCTTGTCACGTATATACTTTGTCACAAAGCTCAAACAAAATCAAATACCAACATCAACAACACAAAGTCTACCGAGAGAGCAATCATAGCCGATATTTTGCTGAAAGATAAAAACATGTTTAGCATAAGGACAACAAATTACGAGCATAAACAAGAAAAGCACTAAATTAAAATGTTTACTTGCTGAGAAACAGAGATAACATCTACCTTCATCCAGGAAAAAAAACACAAGAAAAGAAAAGAATTCACTATCAAGAAACCACAACCAAACTTTAACCCAAAAAAGTGAAGTGAACATGAGGGACTCCAGGAGGAGGTAAAGTTGGGGTGTATTGTTGTAAGAGAGAATGTGAAAGAGAGAGTGTGTGTGTGCTTATGAGAGTGTGACAGCTTGAGTGAGACAGTGTGTTGTTTGTGACTGTATTTGTGTGAGAGAATGAATGAATGATCTTTATTTTTAAAGGGTAAAGAATTGGGGACGCAGGCCCGTCTTACATTCTGCCCTTCATTACCCCATCTTTCATTCTTCCCACACACTCGATGTAATACAAATTACATTAGGAAAAAAAACATAAAAAAGTGTTTTCAAAGTAAACGAGAGGAAGTAATTAACATAATAATGCAGAGAGAGAGGGAGAGAGAGAGAGAGAGAGACGTGACAGGAACACCAAAAAGTGGCCCGAGGCCTGCGTCGTCATATTTTGACATGATGTGAGACAGTTACACACCTGGTAAATTTGGATATCCAGGGGAAACACTAGGAGACTAGACGAAAATGTAGCGTCATATATATAATCTAGCAATTGCATTACATGCAACTTTACTAGTAAATTTGAAATAAAGTAGCATTGTTAGTACAGTAAAAATAAAGAGTGATATAGTTTGTTTAAGTAATAACTTTAAACAAAACAAATATAACAAAAAAATTACTGGCTTGGATATGAGTCTGTACAGCAGGCAAAGGCTTTTTCAGTACTTATATTCATAGTTGTAAAAAAGATTGTGAAATAAGCTTTGTATTTCATTTTATTACGCTCTGTGGATTTATTAAACATTTTGGAAATCTGCGAACATCGATGGAAAGGATCAAGACACTTCAAGAGTGAGAATTATAGTATCTTTATATACCCTGGTGGATAATTAGGAGGAAAGAATGGGATGGCTTTTTACTTAGACAAATCAAAAGCATTACTAGGTTACAGTCCAGTAAGTGATAGAATCCTCACTATCAGACTTAATTAAGGGCACTCCTAGAAATGTAACAATCATCCAGATATATGCACCTACATCAGCAGCAGAAGAAGAGGAAGTGGAATACTTTTATAACACACTGCGAACGACAATAGACCAGGTGGTGGATTTTAACTCTTACAGAATGTAACGTTTAGATTGTACATATTTCGTCCGCGTTTCCGGTGACATTTTTCAAAATGGTGGAAGAGTCCTTAGTTACGAGCGATTCCGAGCGAGAAAAAGGAAGAGAAACATAGAAAATTTTCAAATTTTGATGATGTAGATAGGGGTATGGACATGGCCTGTGACTACCCCATTGCTCTTGAATGTATCCTAAGTAGCTTTAGACCTATTAGACGACTGAAGAAGTAGTTATAAGGTTACTTCAAACATTAATTTAGCGAGAATGCAACATAGAATCACAATACGAGATCGACAAGTAAATCTAGACATCTCAGATGGTAAGTAGTGCATATCTAGACGTAGCCTATGGTGAGCTGGGCACAATCATTGTCTAAAAACATCACATTACTTCTTTTTTTTTCCCTAAAAAACTCTGCATTTATGAAATTTTCACATTTAGTTATACTTTGAAACATAATAAGTACACGGAAGTACATGGACATACTGTTTTCCACTTTGAAACATAATAAGTACACGGAATGACCAATTTGCATGTAATCAACTCAACCTAGGTTCATATATGTAATTGACATTTGCATATTTCTCTTTTAAAGACTGATAATTGAAGTGTTCTTTGGTTCTCTGATTATAACACCTCGAGGTTACACAAACATTACAATATATGCTAGACCAGAGCAAGTCCAATGAAATGTTCACTGCATTATTTAATCCTGACAATTAAGATATTCGACTTAGAATTCACAACATTATGTGAAATAAGATGTAATATGACATAAACTTCTTTAGCTTCGTCGCTGAAGCACATAATCCTTTGTTCACAATTGCAAACTATATCATATTCTACATGCAGCATTTCTCAATGTCCTCAACTTCACAATATTCTACACTTGATACGAGAACATTTCCTAACTCAATATTATATCAGATCTGCAACACGTGGTCAATCAATTGCACGACTAAATCACCGTATTCGAAGTTTCAAAAGTATCAATTCTTCTTAATCACTTGAACCACTTGAAACACATCTTCAGTCTAATACTACTTCTGATTCTATAGCGTCTCGTTCTCTTTCTTGTTCTTCTCAGATCGTTCTCTTGTCTGTTTGATTCTCTCTGACAGTCTTCCTCTGCCGTCTGAATCGGCATTCGCTTATTGAATGTCTTTTGTCAGATGATTGCCCACTCGATCATCCACCCCTGTCTAATGTTCCTCTGTGATCATCTGAATGTCCCTGATTGTCCGTCTGCTGTTCTTCTCTTCTCTGTCTACTGTTCCTCTCTGATCATCTGATTGTCCCTGATTGTCCGTCTGCTGTTCTTCTCTTCTCTGTCTACTTCTGACGATACCCCCCCCTCACTTGTCCGATAGCCCCTGGACTTCCTCTTCTTGGCGGCTCCTTCCTTCTCGTGCTCCTTACTTTACGTCTGGACCGGTCTCTACTCAGTGACCATCCTCATTCATCCGTCTTCGGGCTCCCCCCTCTGTCTCCTGTACTTCCGTACTTCTTCGTCCTCTACTGTCTCTCCGCTCGCCTTTTTATCTCCAAGTTCAGCTTAATGGATTAACCAATAAGTATTTTGGCTCCACCCTTCAGATGTCCACTGGTTCCCATAAGTGTTCTGATTGTCTGTCATTCAAACTGCCCCATGACTTATATGTCGTAAGCGGTTCTAAGGACTGCAAACGCGCCACAAACAGCCTCTGGCAGTCAAGTCCAGCTCCTGGCCTTCCCGTGGCAGAACTGTTTAAACTGACAGGAGAAGGGGCGAGGGCGAATATCTGGCGCCTGAAAACCAGTTACTTAGGGTAGATGAGTGTCACGTTTGGTAGCTCATCTGCCGCTGTTGGCGAGATCTTCAGCTGCCGTGCGTGGAGCGGTGCTCTTCCCGGCCAATGAAGAAATTTGCAAATGAGGTTGCCGCGCAGCATCACTGCGGAAAAGGTGGTTGAAAGAATAAAGCGAAGCAGACAGTCAAATCACGGCACCTCTGGTCTGGAGGTCGGCCACGTCCTGAGTGCAGTCATATCGTGTGAAATGCATGAACCGGTTTGTCCCAGAGGTTAAGTCACTGCTGGCTTGACTTTTCAAATGCCGCGCGTGGAGTGAAGCTCCTCCCGGTTAAGGAAGTAAATGCGGAAATAAAGGTTGCTGTGCGGCGCCGATGGGAAAAGGTGGTGGAAAGTGAAGTTTAACCTGGTATGTCCAGTAGTATCGCTACGAGAGCTATACCACGGCACCTCTGCTCTAGAGGCCGCCTACGTCCGAAATACACCTACACTGGTGAAATATGCCTAAACCGGCACACACCAGGGGTGGAACTCGATGGCTAGACATGTCATGCCACCTCCGCTCTAGAGGTCGGTAACGCCTGATAAACACCCATACTGGTGAATTTTGCCTAAACCGGCTCATACCAGGGGTGAATCTTGAAGGCTATGAATGTCACAGTACCTCCGCTCTAGAGGTCGGTAACGCCTGATAAACACCCATACTGGTGAATTTTGCCTAAACCGGCTCATACCAGGGGTGAATCTTGAAGGCTATGAATGTCACAGTACCTCTGCCCTAGAGGTCGGTCCCGTCCCAAACATGCCCATACTGGGAAATGCCTAAACCGGCTCAACCCAGGGGTAGAAGTCACTAGTGGCGAGGATTCGTCCTCCTGGACAAAAGCTCCATCCTGGTCACAACTAGGAAGGGTAGCGGCCACGACCGCAAAATGCTGAAGTCGGAGACACTGGACCAGGGAAGTCTAGATAGGCAACCACCTCTCACCCGGCGGGGATGTCTGCGTATCCTAATCACGCTGAGGTTTTCCGGTGAGAAAGTCCAACCCTGGACTGGATGGGCAACCACCTCTCACCCGGCGGTGATACACGGGTATCTCATAACACGTCGAGGTTTTCCGGTGAGAAAGTCCAACTCTGGCCTGGGTGGGCTAACGCCTCTCACCCAGCGGGGATGCACTGATATTCCAAACACGTCGAGGTCTTCCGGTGAGAAAGTCCAACCCTAGACCAAACTGGTGCAATGAAAACCACGGTGTCACGCAATCCCGCTTCCGAGACCCACCAAAAATACAGGCTAAAGCACTGTGATACTCTGAACCCCTTGTGGTCCTTCGTGGAACTCATGTGGTCTATTTTGGACCACACAGGGGACCACCGGACCTAACGAGGACCACATGTGTGAATTCAGTAGGTTCACAGTGCGGTTTTTGGTGGTAGAAGTGAACGAAGAAGAAGAAGAAGAAGATATGTCGTAAGTCAATTGTCCAATAAACACGGATCTAAATATTTAATTGGTCAGCTGGCCGAGTTTGTCACTCCTTTATTTAAAAACCGGGCGCAGTAGCATCCTAACGCGTGTCACCTAACAGGTATCAGCCTGCGTCAATTTGTCTATACAATTGTTATTTACCAAAATCATTATCTTGCTCTTTCTTATCGGAGGTTTTCTTGTGTCCTCGCGTTTCATTGTGTCTGCCTTTTCTATTCGTCTTTTCTATTTTGTTTATGTGTCAGCGTCAGACAGAACCACAAAAATAAGATTTTTAAGGGCATGCATCTTTCCCATCGCAACATATGCCTGCGAGACCTGGACACTTAACAAAACAGCTGAGAAACACATAAATGGCTTTGAATGTAAATCCTACGAAGAGTTCTCCAAATATCAGGACACAAAAAAAGAACAAATATATCCATACTACAAGAACTTAATATTGAAGAGGGCTGGCTAGTAAAGAGTATTAAACAGAGAAAACTTAAATATTTTGGACACATGAAACGTCATGATAATCTAGAGAAGAAAGTCTTGGAAGGGTACATAATGGGGAAAAGAAAGAGAGGAAGACCAAGGCGAAGATGGCTGCAAGACATCGTTGATGATCTACAAATGGATGCATCAGCAGCAGGCCATCTTGCTCACAACCGAGAGGCCTACGGGAGTGCTGTTAGGAAGGCAAATTTCGCAAGGGATATGCAAATGAATGAATGAATAGCATTTATTTCTTTCCTCTCAGTCCTAACCAACCTTTCAGTGGTGTGTAGCATATATCTGCAGTTATTTCCTTTAAAAGAATTGTGCTAGTATTTTGCTCTATACCTTGTGTCGTTTTAGGCTGTTTGTCTGTATTGATAACTCATCTCTATATAGTGTCCCTGGTTTTGATATTTGTTTCTTCTTCCATGTCTCTCATTTCTATTTTTAAAAAAAAGAGTTCTATGTCTGCCTAAAGTGTGTTCTATGGTAAAAACTGCAACATGTTCTCATATTTCTTTCTTCCCTCCACTCTGTACCTAACCTAACTACTTCTCTCCTCAGATATCTGATCTCCCATTTTAGTATATCTATTTTAGGTGTTTCTGCAATCTGTTGTGTCATTTTCTCTAACATTCTCTCTCTGAAAAATCTCTGTTATTCTTACTCTATGAAATAATCAGTGAAATAATCAGTAATTTCTAGTGAAAAAATATACTAACAAAGCAGTACAAAGCAAACAAATATACACTATAATTACAACAACAATCTAATACATAACTGTTTCTTGTTCTTGGCCGAATACACTCATTGCGTCGTTGATGTTGTCGTTCTTTTCGAATGTCTAATCAATGTTCTCTGTATACCACCATTATTAAAGAAACTATTGTTCTTTGCCTAAATCACATCAGTTCATTACAGTCTTGCACGTGATCGTTAGTAGTTAACACTCCGCATTGTGGTCGCTGACATACATTGGACGTCTCCTCACAAATGTCGGGAAAAAGTCACCGGCGCCAGTATAATTTTGATAGACTGTGAATTATATATTGCCGAATAATTCTATATTACAGAATAGTTCTATGGTATTGAATTTTACAGATGCTCTTTCATTAACACATCACAGGTTTCGTAACATTCACTAGAGACCAAGTCTGATGAAATGTTCACTGCATTATTTAATTCTGACAAATAAGTTAAAAATGTATTGTCGACAACATCAATTGGATTGAATCACTTAAACATTTGTTCACAGTATCAAACTCTATCATATTCTACATACAGCATTTCGGCAATGTTCTCAACTTCACAATATTCTACACTTGATACATACTAGAACATTTTCTAACTCAGTATTATATCAGATCTGCAACACATGGTCAGTCAGTTACACGACTAAATCACTGTACTCGAAGTTTCAAAAGTATCAATTCTTCGTAATCACTTGAAAAACATCTTCAATCTGTCCTAAAACTATTTCCTCAAAACTGCTTCTCCTAAGTATCTATTGCTCTAATTGTCCATCTGTTCCATCTGTCGTTACCTACGTCTTCTTTCGCTCTCGTGTCTTCTCTGGTGTGTGTTCTGTTCTTCTCTGATTGTCTGTCCTTCTCTTCTTCTCTTGTCTGGATTGGTCTCTATTCACTGACCGTCCTTGTTCCTCCGTCTTCAGTCTCATTCTTCTGTCTCCTTTCTCCTATACTTCCGTATTTCTTCGTAATCTCCTGTCTCTCCACTCGCCTTTTTATCTTCAAGTCCAGCTTCATGGATTAACCAATAAGTATTTTGGCTCCACCCTTCAGATGTCCACTGGTTCACATGAGCTTTCTGACTGTCCCTTCATTCAAACTGCCCCATGACTTATACGTCGTAAGTCAGTTATCCAATAGACCACGGCTCTAAATATTTAATTGGTCAGCTGGCCGAGGTGGTCACGTGTTTATTTAAAAACCGCGAGCAATAGCGTTCTTCTTCTTCTTCTTCTTCTTCGTTCGCTTCTACCACCAAAACCGCACTGTGATCCTACTGAATTTACGCCTGTGGTCCTCGTTAGGTCCCGTGGTCTCCTGTGTGGTCCTGGAAAGAACCACACGAGATCCATGAGAGGACCACAAGGGGTTCAGAGTATCACAGTGCTTTAGCCTGTATTCTTAGTGGGTCTCAGAAGCGGGATTGCGTGACACTGTGGTTTTCGTTGCACCATCTAGGGTTGGACTTTCTCACCGGAAGACCTCGACGTGTTTAGGATATCAGTGCATCCCCGCTGGGTGAGAGGCGGTAGCCCACCCAGGCCAGAGTTGGACCTTCTCACCAGAAGACCTCGACGTGTTTTGAGATACCCGTGTATCACCGCCGGGTGAGAGGTGGTTGCCCATCCAGTCCAGAGTTGGACTTTCTCACCGGAAAACCTCAGCGTGTTTAGGATACGCAAACATCCCAGCCGGGTGAGAGGTGGTTGCTTATCTAGACTGCCCTGGTCCAGTGTCTCCGACTTCAGCATTTTGCGGTCGTGGCCGCTATCCTTCATAGTTGTGACCAGGATGGAGCTTTTGTCCAGGAGGACGAATCCTCGCCACTAGTGACTTCCACCCCTGGGTTGAGCCGGTTTAGGCATATTATCCCAGTATGGGCGTGTTTGGGACGTGACTAACGTCTAGAGCAGAGGTACCGTGACATGTATAGCCTTCAAGTTTCACCCCTGCTGTGAGCCGGTTTAGGCATATTTCACCAGTATGGGTGTCTATAACAGGCGTGACCGACCTCTAGAGCGGAGGTGGAGTGACATGCCTAGCATAGGAATATCAGTATCAACCACAGACGATTCAGATATTTTGTTTCTAAAGCAAACTACTTGTTTTCTACCTGAGAGAAAAGATGTAATACATAAATGAGACAGTGTCTGCGTTAGTTTTATAATACCAGCTCCAGGTACTGGCAAGACTGAGACAGTGTCTGCCTTAGTTTTATAATACCAGCTCCAGGTACTGGCAAGACTGAGACAATGTCTGCCTTAGTTTTATAATACCAGCTCCAGGTACTGGCAAGACTGAGACAGTGTCTGCCATAGTTTTATAATACCAGCTTCAGGTACTGGCATGACTGAGACAGTGTCTACCATAGTTTTATAATACCAGCTTCAGGTACTGGCAAGACTGAGACAGTGTCTGCCTTAGTTTTATAATACCAGCTCCAGGTACTGACATGAATGAGACAGTATCTGCCTTAGTTTTATAATACCAGCTCCAGGTACTGGCATGAATGAGACAGTGTCTGCCATAGTTTTATAATACCAGCTTCAGGTACTGGCAAGACTGAGACAGTGTCTGCCTTAGTTTTATAATACCAGCTTCAGGTACTGGCAAGACTGAAAGTGTCTTCAGAGATAACTGACATCCGCTCACCATAGATTCCTTTAAGTCTCCGATTATCAAGTGTGTTGTATATTCTTTGATGTTGTTACTGCTTTGTTGTGTATCTTGTTCTTGATGATGTTTATGAGACCGTTACTGGGGAGTGGATATCTTGTTTGAAATATCTGTTTGGCTTCTTGTTGCTTTATGGTTATGTAAAGTGGGGCTATCTTGTAAAGCTTGAAATCTATTACTTATCTGCACATCAATAGGGTAAGCTAAATTTTTAGGTGCTACCTTTGTTGTGGTGCTGGTGTGTTTCTCTTGTGCAGCTCTTTGCTATGGCGTGTTTTCTGTGTTGATATCTGGTGCACTTGTTCATGAATTTACAGTCATATTATCTATGTCAGCAGTCACTTCTTGAATACCTGTCATCACTTCCTTGCTGTGTCTGCGTGGCTCACTCTGCCATTCTGATATCATGAATCTCATTTTAGTATTTTCGTCTCTCAGTGACTAAGTTCAGCTCTGTGACTGTCATTCTCCAGCTTGAATGTGTTCTTAATCTCCGCTGCCATGTCAGTAATAAGGTTTATGCCTAGATCTTTGACTACATCAAGTATGTTCTGGCTACATAATGTAGCTAATTTTTCCTCGACAACTCTAGGCTGCTGAGATGTATGTGGTGAATCAGACACACTAGATGGAGAGAACTCAGGCGCTGGAGCTTCACTGTCGTCCAGATTTTCCACATCAGCTAAACTGTTGCTGGTGGAGTGTTCTAGCATTGTCTGAACGTCAGTGGGTTCAGCTGAGGTGCTTGCCTGATCTGACAGGGCTTTGTCAGTAAGATCAGCACTGGGACAGTTGATCAGAATGACATTGGTGGCGGTAGCATTATCGTGTCTGTCGAAGGCTGTAGTAACTGCCTCGACATTGCTGGATGTAATGTTCTCTTGTCCTTCGTAGCTGGTGGTGACTTGTTCTTGTCTTAGGAGGTTGTAGTAATTGTCTTGACATTGGTTGTAATGTTCTGTTGTCCTTCGTAGCTGGTGGTGACTTGTTCTTGCATGTCGTTGGTGGTGATGGCGCCTTGACTGATATTAGTGACGATAGTATCTTGTCCGTCACTGATGGTGATGGCCAGTCTGTCACTGGTGGTGACGGCCGGTCTGTCACTCATGGCAACAGACGACAGAGATGGCTTCACTGTACCTGACAGTCGCAGGAAAGGTTTTAAAGCCCCATCTTGAATACGACTGAAGTCATCTGTCAACCAAGAGTCGACATCATGAGCACAGCCTTGAACCAATATTTTATTTCTGGTATGGTACAGGTGGATTGTTACAAGCGGTGTTTTTATAAACTCCTCCATATTTGCACCATTTTTATCTGTCCTCTTTTCTATGTGGCCGTGGTAGTACTCCCTGAACGCCTGTTTCACGCACTCATAATCCAGCGTGTTGTTGAAAAGAACGACCAAGCATTGTCCCTCGTTGGTCCGTGTTACTGTCAGGCCGGGGACTTTGTCGCAGCCACGGAGCTTGGTATGTACTGCCTTTCTTTTGTTCAGGGAGTAATTCTTTACCGTGAGTGACGGCCACACCTATATGACCAAAACAACAGGGTTTCTACCCGCAATCTGTACTACTACTACTACTACTACTACTGTACTACGGTGTTGTCCGAGTAAAAAGAATGTTTGGAAAAAAAAACCTAGCGACCATGAAAAAGATATTGGCTGAAAGCAGAAACTACACACCATAATCTTACAGAGAAGCTGCTTACTTCAACTGATTGTCTGTGAACCAGTTTTCATACCCGATTCACAATGCAGGAAACTCTCCACTGTAGAGAGCAGAACAACAACACAACTCTTTCAGGTCATCAGAGGAAGTACTCCCCCCCCCCCCCCCAGACAAGTGTTTCGGCCCTATTAAACTCCTGACACTCTAAGGGGAGTGGGCCCCTCTGGGTCATGACTCCCAGAGGTCTTGTGAACTGTTGCTTTTCTTCCGTCCCGGTGATCATCCAGTTGGCACTGCACGTTGAAGTGCGTCTTTAGCGATTTAGCTACAGAGGACTGGTATTGGTTGTGACAAAAGAAATTATTTATGTTTTCAATGCTTGTTTCACATACTCTACAGCCATTATGAAGCCTTTTCTGCTGTTTCTGAAAGTTTTTTTAATGCCCTGCTCTTGCTTGTCCCTTTATGCCCAGTTGCTTATACAGGTCGTATGCTGATGATACTACGAATCCTGTCGCCCCCACTTCTACAGCTATCACTTTTGCCTTGACTCCTGCCCCCTGCCTCAGTTGCTTGACCAGGTCATTGTACTTCTCACATCTGAATGAATGCTGCTCTTCTATTCTTGTTTCGTACGGTACCGTAACCTCGATCATTATTAGTTCCTGTTTTTCTGTGGAGTACACTACAATGTCCGGTCGCACTCCTGTGTTCTTGATGGCAGTCGGGTGTTCTTTTCTTCCTGGTAGGTACGCTATCACATCCCAGTCATTTCCACCATCTAGCAGTGATGATAAAGGAGTGTCCCTGATTTCAATATTTGATGTCGTACCAGCACCTATGACGCTATTTGTTTTATCTTTTGCCCTGTCTAAAATGTCTACTAGTTCCTGCAGCAATCTATTGTGCCGCCAGGTGTAGCGTTCTTGACCTAATGATACTCTGCATGCTGATAACACATGTTCCAATGTTTGCCTTTCGTTGCATTTAGGGCACATTCTGTCTTCTGATACACCCCATTTGTATAGGCTGGAGCCTGTAGGAAGAAGATATAAGTATAAAGATCATAAGTATTTTATTTAACTTTATAGGGGAGTTAACCATGGATTTATTTGGTAGATATATGTAGTGGTTAGCATCTTAGTTATTTTTTTTTTTAATGTACAGGTCAACTATAGGTCAGGTTTGACATGCTGAAGGCCATTTCTTGTCATGTCCAGGCACGAGATTTTTTACAGTTAACTAAAATTATTTAGGACATGTTTGTTTAATTCATTATTTTTAGTTACATAAAAGCTTTAAATAGGATTGTTGTTTTTAGTTTATTGTCCAAGATCATGAACAGGTAAAACTAAGAATCCACGTGCATTACCACGATAAACTCGCTGATGTTTTACTTGTGGAAGACAAGGACACTTAGCCAGATTTTGTAGGCAGGGTGTTCGAGATAATCGTTCTCGTTTAAACTAGGTCATCGGCGCACTGTGAACTCGAATGTGTCAGATATAATATTTACGCCATGTAATTCTGCCAAGAAGTCTGTTTATTTTTCACATGCTACACCACTTCTTTCGGTGGCTGCGAATCCGCCTACACCTACTTCTGTTCTTGTATCAGTTGGTTCATATAGTTAGAGCTTTGTTAGATACAGGAGCTAGTGTATGTCTTCTCAACGATTCTAAATACAGATCCTTACATTCTGCGTCGAAATTCATGCTGGCTAGAATCACTCTGCAGACTGTCATTGCAGCTTCAGTGAGAGTGATTGGCGGAGTTTATTTACCTATTTCTATTGCTGGAGTTACTGTTTCACATTGCTTTTATGTGGTTCATAACATGAACCGTTCCGCCATTCTTTGGCGTGATTTTCATTCTCGATCTGGTGCTGTTATAGACTACAAATCTAATACACTTAACATTCACAACAAAAAGATCCCTTTAGAGTTAGATACACACATTGCCTCTGTTCTTCGTGCCCAGCGTTCTTCTCTTCTTTCTCCACGTTCTGTTAATTTTATGCCTCTGAAAGTAAAACCCCAACCAAATTACCCCTCTGGTAGTTCTTATATGGTTCAGGGTATTGACTCTCTGAGCTCCACACTAATCCCTATCCCATGTTGACAGTAATTAATCATTCTAGCAAGCACGTCAAGCTGAAACGCGGATGTGTACTCGGAAAGTTGACACCATTCACAGAGTCAGTGGATTCTATCGAGCAAGATTCTGGTAATGAGGAGTCAATAACTGAAAGTCGTTCTGAGACTATCGTTCGACAAGTTCAGTGTCCTGATGAGCACAAGGACATTATATCCAGTTTGTTGTCTTTGCCTTGACCGATTCCGAGATCTCTCACACCTCGATAGTGCAGATGGAGATTGATACCGGTGATCATCCGCCAATCTCCAGGAAACCCTACCGCACTCCGTTAACGAGAAGAGAGATGATTGAGAAGGCCGTTGAGAGTATGTTGTGTGATGGAATTATTTCCCGCACAAACTCAGAGTGGTCATCACCAGTTGTCTTGGTGACTAAGAAAGATGGTACGCATCGTTTCTGTTGCGATTACCGTGCAATCAGTGCTGTGACCCGTTCATTATGGTATCCTTTGCCACGCATTGAGGATATTCTGAGCACGATTGGAAAAGCCAAGTTTTTCAGCACTGTGGATGCTCGATGTGGCTTTTGGTGCATCCCTTGTCCGATGATGCACAACAGTAGTCAGCTTTTAGCTGCCATATTGGCTGTTTCCGTTTGAATTTTATTGCCTTTGGTTTAAAAGGGGCACCATCTACCTTTGTCGCACTCATGGACACAGTATTACAAGGCTTAGGAAAGTTTGCACAAGCATATATCGACGATATACTGATGTTCCCTGATGGAACGATCGAAGACCATGCTCGTGATCTTCAGACTGTATTCAACCGATTGCGCGACCATAGGGACAAGCTTAAACCATCGAAATGCCACTTTGCGGCCTCAGAGACCAAATATCTCGGTTATGTCATCACCCAGTCAGACATATCTCCTAATCCTGAGAAGGTCATCACCATTACCGAAATGCCGTCTCCTTTGAATGTGAAGGAAGTGCGCTCTTTTCTGGGGACGTGTAGCTATTATAGACGTTTTATTCCACACTTTTCGGAGATCGTGGCTCCTATTGTTGACCTCTCCAGGAAATGCTATAGATTCAAATGATCTACAGATTGTCAAATGGCTTTCGAGTTTCTGAAGGATCGCCTTGCGAAGGTACCACTTCTCTCGCATCCTGATTTGCAGAAACCACTTACCATGTACACAGATGCCTCCAATGTTGCTGTTGGAGCCTGTTTAGTGGAGAAAGCTTCCAATTCTGATGGGCTCTCTGTTGAAGAATCATTATATTTCCTTTCGCAGAAACTGCCGCCCTCTTAGACTAAGTGGTCTACTTTTGAGAGAGAACCGTATGCTGTCCATTACGCCACGCAGAAGTTGAGATATTTTCTAGCGAATATACACTTCAAAGTGAAGACAGACCATATACCCTATGTGGACACATTCCTCAGTTGGCAGGAGATGTCAGACAAGTTGCAGAAGTGGTTTCCTAACCTTCACACCATGAAGTTTCAGATGTTGCTTCATCTGGGTGCGCGGGAGGAAACCTTGGCACGTTTCGATGGTGTCACCTCAGTACCACTACCAGCACACGTTAACAGGAACGTACCTCAACCACAGCGGTCTGAGAGGTGTAACAACAGGTCAGGAGCGTTGTAGAATCCTGTTCACAGGCAGACATTCCGTGTATGGTGGACTGCTCACTACAGACTGATCCGCTGTACCTCTGTTGGTTGACAGAAATGGTAGACAAGGCGACAAATACCTCTTGTCCTATAATTCATTACGTCGCCATAAATGTATCGTTGACTAGTTGAACCTTCCAGAGGCCGTATGTTTATGATCGTTGTAGATCTTACCTGCCACATCCCATTTTCTCTTCCCCTGCTTCCTCGCTTTGTTCCCAGGCTCCGACCATGGTACCTGAAGGAAAACCAGCAGAGAGTGCTAACCCTAACTCCGACCATGGTACCTGAAGGAAAACCAGCAGAGAGTGCTAACCCTAACTCCGACCATGGTACCTGAAGGAAAACCAGCAGAGAGTGCTAACCCTAACCCTAACTCCGACCATGGTACCTGAAGGAAACCCAGCAGAGAGTGCTAACCCTAACTCCGACCATGGTACCTGAAGGAAACCAGCAGAGAGTGCTAACCCTAACACCGACCATGGTACCTGAGGGAAACCAGCAGAGAGTGCTAACCCTAACTCCGACCATGGTACCTGAAGGAAAACCAGCAGAGAGTGCTAACCCTAACCCTAACTCCGACCATGGTACCTGAAGGAAACCAGCAGAGAGTGCTAACCCTAACTCCGACCATGGTACCTGAAAGAAACCAGCAGAGAGTGCTAACCCTAACCCTAACTCCGACCATGGTACCTGAAGGAAAACCAGCAGAGAGTGCTAACCCTAACCCTAACTCCGACCATGGTACCTGAAGGAAACCCAGCAGAGAGTGCTAACCCTAACTCCAACCATGGTACCTGAAGGAAACCCAGCAGAGATTGCTAACCCTAACCCTCAGACCACTATATGGAGGTGGATGCTTTCGACTCATCAGTTCCCATGTCGGTGGATGATCTACGACCCCGACATAGACGGAAGAAACAGAAGAGAGCTGATGTCTGCCATAAGTCTCAGAAGGATCACTGTCCTCACAGTGGAGATTATTTTCCTGACGAGACTTCAACTAATGCCGATTGTGATACGGAGTTTGAGCATTTGTACGTCTCAGATCGTAAGCCTGTTGTGGCAATAGGGCAGATATTGGATACCGCGGGCCTGCAGAAGTTCAGATGAAGGATCTTTGCCTTATGCTCAAGAAGAAGTTCCCTCATTTGGAACTACCTATGAGGAAGCAGTTCATCAAATGTGTTACGATCAACATTCTTCGGACGCTTCCTTCTACTGTATAGCTAGGAATCCATGGACATTTCTAGACAAGCATAAATAGACACTAGTTGGTTAGTGTCCTTTGAATTTAAGTTAATCCTTTGCTACTGTCCAATTTCTTGGCAGAAATAATTACTGGTGTAAAATTAAATATACTCACGGAAAAAAGTAAGTGTGCAATGCTTTAAAAAGCACAATGAACGTGCTCAGGTGATGACTGAAATAAAATTTGGCACACATTATGTTTGATTATCCAATAACAGATAAAATGATAACTTTCAGGCCAGTCACATGTCACCAAAAAAAAATGAAAAAAAAACTCACCTAATGTGGCTCACCACCACAAGAAAAGAAAATCAGGGTTTCAATATCGTGTGTGTCCTCCTCTGGCAGTTATCACTGCTTGACACCGCCTTCTCATCGAACCAATGACAAGTTGTATCTACTGTTGAGGCATGTTATTCCATTCTTCTTGCAACGCTTGGGCTAATTTTTGACGGTTTCCAGGACGATTGTGTCGTCTTCTCAATCTGCGGTCCAGTTCATCCAAAATGTGCTCGATAGGTGATAGATCCGGTGAAACTGCTGGCTGTGGCAAGACAGTAATCTGGTGCTGCTGAAAGTGGTCCCTGACCACACGTGCGACATGTGGATGAGCGTTAACCTGCTGCAATATCAGGTCTTGTCCATTAGCATCCAGAAAAGGCATTACGTGGCGTGTAATGATTTCGTCCCTATATCGTAAACCTGTAAGGTTGCCATTGAGGAAGACTAGGTTTGTTCGGCCAGCATAGGAAATTCCTCCCCAAACCATTACACTGCCTCCTCTTCTGTTATCCACCTCTAGCATACAGTTATTCGCAAAGCGTTCTCCTCTTCGCCTGAACACTAAAGCACGCCCATCGTGGCCTTGCAGACAGAATCTGGACTCATCAGTGAATAGGATCTGTCTCCATTGATGATAAGGCCGTGCCACATGGTGCCTGGCCCAGTTCAAGCGGGTTTGTCTGTAGCGAACTGTCAGTACTAGTCTAACTGCAGGCCTATGAGGTAAGAGATTTACCTCTCTGAGTCTGTTCCTCACTGTCCTGCCCGACACACGTCTTACACCTGGAATGTTGCAGGCAGTCCATGTTGGCTGGAGAACCTGTTACGAAGGTGCATGAGGTGGATGTAGCGGTCTTGTGCAAGGGTGGTAACTCGTGGTCTGCCGCTTCTGTGGCGGTCAGCAACGGAACCATTTTGGTTAAAACGACTTTGAAGGCGTGATATTGTCTTTCTGTGAACATTAAAACATTGAGATACTGCTGCTACTGCTGATCCAGCAATTAACATCCCAACAGCTATTTCTCTTCAACAAAGCCAAGTTAGTACATCAGATTCTTTCACAGCATGCCCCGCCTTATCTATGGAACCTGTTTAAATTTAGCCCAAAGTGCAGCCAACGCTTGAACAACATATGTCTTCCAAAACCTAGACTTGATCTTTACAAGAAAAGCTTTAGTTATTCTGCTGCTCATCTTTGGAATACCCTTCCATCCTATATAAAAAATATAAATTATGCTCCTTCCTACAACTACAAGCTTTCCCAATATCTATTTGATGTCGACTACATGCCTCCATGAATGATAAAACTTAAAAGTTATCTTAAGCTGCTCTTACAGACACCGAATACAATTAATTGTTTTCTGAATAGTCCCGAAAATTTTGTTTAGTAGATCTCTCTCTCTCTCTCTCTCTCTCTCTCTCTCTCTCTCTGAACCTTAAGTGCCCAGGGCACATGGGGCTTCCGCAAGGGTTTTCCACAAATGCCTGTCCTTCGCCTTTTTTTCTGCTCTTGCCCAGGTGAGCCCTCTATTGCTCAACATCCTTTCTGTTGTTCTTCTCCATGTCTCTTTTGGTCTACCCTTACTTCTGGTCCCCTGTGGTGTCCATCTTGTGCTATTTTTGGTAGTGAGTTGTCAGTCATACGGAGCACATGTCCCAACCATCGCCAGCGTCTTTCCTCAATAATTGTTGTCAGTGTTTAGTAGACAGTCATTTATAATGTATGTAGTTACTTCTGTACTGAGTGAATGTTTAAGAGCGAAACGTATATGTTATATTTTATTTTATGTCTCTCAGCTTCAATGTTAGTTATGTTTGTTATCTGAACAGCATATTTGTAGAATGTCTGGAATAGAGTGAAAGATGTATGATAAAGGGCAGAATGTCAGACGGGCCTGCGTGCCCAATTCTTAACCCTTTTGAAATAAAGATCAATCAATCAATCAATCTCGCTGATGTTCATTCAATCTTGGCATGATGAAAAAAGATGTTTATGGTGGAATTCCACTACTTCTTTTTTCAACGATTACGTGAAGAGATCTCTGAGAACAGAATTACACACTTACCCTCATTTTATCTGTAGTCAGTAACCAATCATGGATCACGCACGTGATTTCACTGGAGCTGTGGTTATCTCCCCATGAACAGTGCGATCAACTTCGTGCAGCGCGGGAAAGTAGACAACACTCAGACAAAACTTTGTGCCAAATTTGATTTCATTTCACTCATGACAACGTAATTGGTGCGCTTGACACCACTGCACATTTACTTTTTTACGTGAGTAGTTCATTTTTATACAGGTTGTATATATATATATATATATATATATATATATATATATATATATATATATATATGGATATTTTTGCTTAGCACCACATATGTTAAACGTACTATATTGTACAAATTGTATGTGCAAATATTATATTGTTGAATAACCAGCGCTGTTTAGAATGATTATAACTCGCATCTTGTAGAAAAAAGTTGACGAAGTTTTCATTTTTGAGATATTTGGATGACCAAATATCTACTGTTAGGGTAGGGGATATCTATAACAGAGTTCTTTAAATTCTGGAATTTTTTTCTTTCATTTAACTTTTTAGGGGAGTTAACCAGGGATTTATTTGGTAGATTAATGTAGTGATTAGCACCATTAGTTATCTTTTTAAAGTACAGGTCAACTATAGGTCAGGTTTGACACGCTGAAGGCCATTTCTTGTCATGTCCAGGCACGAGATTTTTTACAGTTAATTAAACTTATTTAGGACATGTTTGTTTAATTCGTTATTTTTAGTTACAGAAACACTTAAAATAGGATTGCTGTTTTTAGTTTATTGTCCAAGATCATGAACAGGTAAATTTTTTCACGGACTGAGATTTTAGCCAGAAATGTTTTAATCACGATTTTTATCTTTCACGAGATGCAATCTTCGGGAAGATTTAGGAATAGGAATTGTAGTTCATATTTAAGGACCAAATTCTTACGTAGGATTGTGATGAGGATTCGATTGATTAGTAGTTTGGGATTCAGTATGATTGCAAATTCATTACAGAGAGTTTGACTGAGAAGGATGTTTCAGATAGGATGCTAGGATGTGATCTGTTAGTTTTTTTTTCCTCATGGATCCAATGTGCAAATTATTGATGCAGCTACTAGTTGTTAGAAATAGTTTGTAACTGAAGAAATTTGAATTGGTTCCATTGAGAGTTTTGAGGACTTTAAGTCCGATATTTTTGGTGATGTGAAGCTGTATGTAAGGATCCATGGAATTTTTAGTGAGTTAGTAAGCTGACTCTTATTCCATCATGCATTGATTGTTGTTTACTTCCTCCCTATATGGCGAACTAGTTCTCGTCGGGAGAGGAGTTGGGTTATTTATCTGTTTACTCAGTTTATTGCTACATCCTCACTTATTCACCACTCATTTTTCCCATAATAAATATGTGTAACTGCTAATATCAATTTGAGTGTTAGTGGTTTTCAAAATGTTGAGATGTGTTCGTTCTCTGTTACACATTAAAATTCCTGAGATGTAATCGGTAGATAGAGGAAGAAAAAGTAGTACAGTTTATCACTTGGGTGGCGGCTTTACACACTTGCGAAGTACTTTAATTAGTGCCGTGTCTTGGCACATACCATATTATAGCTTTCTATTTTAATAACTAGCTCTGATGATGAAGCTGAGTCTCGAGGGTGCCATTTTCCAGATGTCATTCCATGTTAGTGATCTCTGCAGGACTTCTGGACCCGCTTGTCATCCTCTGAATTCCTTACTTCCCTGGTGATCATATCCTTTTTTTCCTTACAGGAGGCCTTTGACCACCATTTGATTTCACCATCACCAAATCCCCAAGGTATATCCTATTACCTCTTTCAGCTCCTGTGTTTCCATGGCTGTGGCCACTTCCTCACTTACTTTCCATTTTCATCCAGTTTTAAGTGTTGACTGCATTTCTCGTACCACCGGATTTGTAGATTCCTGCAGCATCATTACGAACCCTGTCTTTCCTACCTTGTATTCTTCGACCACAGATCTGAATGGTAGTTGTAGCTTGCTCTTCTTGCAGTACAGTGTTACATCAGTAAATCCTGGTGGTACGCCTAGCCACTTTCTTATGGATTTATTTATCTTTCCTTCGACTACCTCTACTGTGCTGGTACTTACTTTTTTCGTAAATGAGTAGTAGCCACATCCGTTTTGGAATCAGCATGGTTCTAAGGACTGTTATAGCCGGAGGTGGGGTGGAGGATATGCTCTCCGATCCAATTAAATGTCTCCAAGGCGTGCGTCTCAAATAGCCTCTGACAGTTCACGTCCACCTCCTGACCTTCTCGTGGTGGAACTGTTCAAACTGATAGGAGAAGGGGCGAAGGCGAATATCTGGCGCCTGAATACCAGACGTTTCGGGTAAACAAGAGTCTTGTTTGGTAGCTCATATAGGAGAAGGAAAACTCTGATTTAAAACCCGCTGCTGGTGAGATTCTTCAGCTGCCGTGCGTGGGGTGAAACTCCTCCTGGCCTATGAAGAAAAATGCGGTTAGGGTTGCCTCGCAGCGCCATCGTGGAAAAGGTGAAGGAAAGGATTAAGTGAAGTAGCCAGTAGTCTTGAGGTCATGACTAATGAAATCACGGCACCTCTGTTCTAGAGGCCGGCAACGTCCTATATACACCCATACGGGGCAGATTGCGTAAACCGGCTTAACCCAGGGGTTAAACTAAGGCATTGCTGGGGAGATTCTTCAGCTGCTGTGCGTGGAGTGAAAGTCCTCCCGGCTGATGAAGAAAATGCAAAAATGTGATTATGTTGCCGGGCGCTGCCGCTGTGAAAAGGTGATGGAAAGGATAAAGCGAAGTTTAATCGGTATGTCCAGTAGTCTCGCTGCGAGAGCTACTCAGACCACGGCACCTCTGCTCTAGAGGCCGGCCACGTCCGATATACACCCATACTGCTGAAATATGCCTAAACCAGCTTAACCCAGGGGTGAAACTTGATGACTACTCGTGTCACAATACCTCCACTCTAGAGGTGGGTCACGTTCTAAATCGGCTTAACACAGGTGTGAAGCTTACTAATGGAATGGTGAGGATTCGTACTACTGGACAAAAGTTCCGTCCTGGTCACAACTAGGAAGGCCCAAACCCTGCGATACTCTGAACCTCTTGTGGTCTTCCCGGGGACCACGAGACCTATCGAGAACCGCAGGAGTAAATTCAGTACGGTCACGCGGCTGTCTTTGCAAAGCGAACGAAGAAGAAGAAGTCAGCATGAACTGGAGGCACCATATTTTGAACTTCTCCAGTAGACTGCTTTTGTCTACGATGTTCAGTCCATTCTGTGCCATTTCTATGACCTGCTTCACAGCGTTTGAGTCTTTCTGGAAGCATCATATACTCTGTCAAGGCTCTTCACTGGCTCGTTCCCTACAGTTGGGATTATTTGATATGCCACTGTGTACGATCTTTCTATCACTTTTCCCTCTCTGAATGAGAGGCTTCTTGACTTCTTTGGCGTGAAGCTCATGCAGCACCATATGATAGGGCTATCCAAATGCTCTAACATCTTTCGTGCTTGTGCTTCGCTGATTGTTATTACTGTTGTGTCATCCATGAATGCTTTTAGTGGTGGGATCTGACATCCATTTCTGAAACGTGGGCATTCTGCTGCTCTCAGCATTACTGCATAGCTAGTACGAACAGTATAGGAGATATTGTACAGCCCACTGCAATTCCCACCTGGAGCTCAATCCATCTTGTAATATATCCTGATGTTCCAAATCTCACGAGGAACCTTGTGAAGTACATTTTCAGCATCTTCGTGATTTATTTTGGCACATGATACATGTCTAGTGCTAGCCATATCATCTGGTGCGGTACTGAACCATATGCATTGACTAGATCAAGCCATATTACCTGTAGATCTTGCTTTCCAGATCTTGCCTGTTGAATAGCTTCCCAAATAATTGAAGCATGCTCGAGACATCCTGGGGAACCTGAAATTCATCCCTAATCCCACGGATGTATCAACGTAACCATTATCTAGGAGGTATATTGTTAGTCTCCTTGCCATCACGGAGAAGAATATCTTTTCTTCCACATTCAGAAGTGATATCGGTCTGAACTGGTTGATTTCAGCGGAATTATGCTCCTTTGTGATGTATACTCCGTTAGCCTTTTTTCCATTCTTTACTTATGAGTCCCTTGCTCCATTCTGTTCATATAAATTTATGGAGTTTCTTTAATACTTCGACCCAACTTTTGTATAGTATGTAAGGGACGCCATTTGGGCCTGGTGTTGACTTGCCTTTAGCTTTTCGTACGATGCTCTCTACGTCTTGTAAGGTTGGTGGGCTGCTTTTGAATTTTCTGCCTGGTGCGCAGGGCCACACTAGACCTTTCATCTGCTCGAGAGGTGTATGCTGATTTGTATCAGAGTATGTCTTGCTCAGATGTTCCTCGAGCGCCTCCCTACTTGCTTTCAGTATACCTGATTTTGGCTATTAAAATAACTGCTTGGCAAACCCGAAGGAATCTCTGTAGAACTTCTCTTTTGCATATCTGTTTCCCTCTTCCTTTTACATAGTCTTTCAGCTCTGCAAAGAGCATTGTGCTGGGATTTTAGATGCTGCCAAACCTGTGCCTTCTTGAACATTTTCCGGGCATGGTTCTTCTGCAGTCTTTTTTGCTTCTATTTTCCTCTGTCTTCTGGACTTTCTTGGTGTTACTTTTTCTCTTTTTTGCCTGTTTGGTTCCAAACTCTTTGAGACAGTGAAGATATATGATGTTACCAAATGCTTCCAGTTTTTGCTCAAGGTTTTTCCCTCCCAGCTGTTTGTCCAGTTCTTTGCATAATCCTGTGTCCAGGTTTTCTCATGTGCTTTTGGCACTTGCTGGTGGGAAGTTAACTTTGTCTCTGGTCTCGTCGGAGGGCTGCCTGACTCAACCTGACTATTCTTTATACTGTGGTTTATATCCTGACAGAGATCTTCTAATGTCTTATCTGAGATTGGCGTCACAGTGCACTGTTGAGTATTGGGAAGCAAAGAACCACCACATCCCTTCTTCGTTCTGTATAACTTCATGCCACGTTGAGTTCCCTTCTTCGTTCTGTGTATCTTCATGCCGCGTTGAGTATTTCCTGCCACAGATGCATGGATACTCTATCCGCTGTTCTGTGTATCTTCATGCCGCGTTGAGTATTTCCTGCCACAGATGCATGGATACTCCATCCGCTGTTCTGTGTATTCATGCCGCGTTGAGTATTTCCTGCCACAGATGCATGGATACTCCATCCGCTGTTCTGTGTATCTTCATGCCGCGTTGAGTATTTCCTGCCACAGATGCATGGATACTCCATCCGCTGTTTTGTGTATCTTCATGCCGCGTTGAGTATTTCCTGCCACAGATGCATGGATACTACATCCGCTGTTCTGAACTCGAATTAATTGGGAGAGGCATGGTCGTTTCCGTAAAGTCACCTGTGGATCCATTATGCTCCCTCCTTTCGATGAACCCTGGGGGCATTTCTTCTTCTTGGACTTTGTAACGATAGTATGACGGCTGACAGGGTTGCTGGCCCGGATAGCTCAGTTCAAGGACGCTTTCCCAGTGAGGATTCTGATCTTTCCCAGTGTCTGTCGGTCTTTCCCGACTGTCCATCGGTCTTTCTCGATTGTCAATGGCATTACCATGCTCTGTATGCAGGAAACTCTCTACTGTAGAGAGCAGAACAATAGAACTCATTCAGATCACCAGAGCAAGTATCCCCTCCTCCTCACACAAGTGTTTCGGCCCTATTAAACTCCTGACACTCTAAGGCGGGGGGGGGGGGGTGGAGTGGGCCCCTCTGGGTCCTCTCAATCAAAATTAAATGAGTGTTTAGCTTCTTACATGCCGGATTATTAACGACATGTTGAAATGGACCGATTGGAGTGTAATTTTCAAGTTTCTTTCGAGATCGGTTGATAGAATGGTCACACCGACCGACTAGACCTATCTTACTATATGTGTTTCTCATAGCCGTAGACCTGTTAGATTTATTTGATGTCAAAATATCGATGCAAACAATGTTTCTGTGTTGACCTACATATTTTCTAAGGGATTCTGACACAGTTAAAGGTAAGTACAGCTTAGATTACTGCTTAGCCCTAAAAAGAAAACAAAAATTGGCGCCCAAAAATAGTTCATATCAGTATTTTTTTCTTTGCGTTTTTTTTATATGACAAATAACTTCATTTATGGAATCTTCATTCATTTCCACTTATTTTAATATGAGATACACACGTGTTGAAGAAGGAATCTGTTACAATGACTTTTACGAAGGGATCCACTTGATATCAAGACACACGCTCGGCTATGTAACGTCTGCGTCGGTACAAAAAGAAAGGCCCGCATTTTAGCTCTGGTATCGAAAGAGTTGTGCAAAGAATGTCCGTCGGATTCGTAACAATAAGCAAACAACTGAAAATGAAAGAACGCACATCCGATTCACAATAATTTAAAAAAGAAACATGCGAATAACAATGCACAAATTTTTGTTAAATATGATATCATTTCACAAATATATTTTATAGCATTAGAAGACACGTTTATTTCAAGGATGATGTCTTTATCATTTTTCCGACGGAATGATATACCATGAATAAGAATTAAAAAATGTGTCACTGAAGACAACTTATTACTTTATGTCTTTATGTGGCATTGACCTTGATTGTTGATTTTCTTTTGGCATTGGGAGTTTTTTTTTTGTTTATTTTATTATTATTTGTTTAAATGCAGAGATAAATTTAATAAATTCAAGTAAAAGTAACCACATCTAATTTATGTATAAAATAAACATAAACAAGCATTCATTCATTCATTTGCATGTCCCTTGCGGAACTTTGCCTCCCAAACAGCACTCCTGTAGGCCTCTCGGTTGTGAGCAAGATGGCCTGCTGCTGTTGCATCCATTTGCAGATCGTCAACGATGTCTTGCAGCTATCTTCGTTTTGGTCTTCCTCTTTTTTCTTTTTCCCATTATGTATCCTTCCAATACGGTCTTCCAATACCGGTTAGCGGGGTAGGGGTATCCCCTATCAAAGGAGAAGTAAGACGCCTCCTTACCTCCGTCAGTCTACGGGACACCCTTGGGCAAGGTGGAGTACCCGTATAGCCCCCCGATCAGGGTGACGTGAAGCCATGGGAGCAGGTGGTGGATGGAATGGGAGAGCAGCTGACAGATAATGTTGGTTATAGTCACCATTCTATGATGGTAGGCAGATGATCTTAATATAGGGACAACGGCTACGATCAATGACTAGTACAGTCACTGCCCAGAAGGAAGGCAATGGTAAACTATCTTCTGGAAATATACCAAGAAACCCAAACAGCAATCATAAGCAAGCACGTTGACTTTAAACAAATTTTCAGAAATAACACGGACTGTCACTTTCAGTTAGGTCGAAGATGAAAAGGTTCATGATGAAAATTTAAAACATATACATTATTACCATTATAGGTGTCTATAGCCATTTTGATAAATGAAGTAGATAAGTTCAATTAACAAAGGATATCTTAGGACATCCTAAAGACAACTAAAACATAAGTTTTAATGTGGCTGGTGCATAAGACAACCTAACGAATATATATATATATATATATATATTCGTTAGGTTATATATATATATATATATATATATATATATATATATATATATATATATATATATATATATGATATCCAGAAAGTGCTGTACCCATGTTGTACCATAATCTCAAGATAGACTTTCTCTTTAGTAACTTACAAGACCGACCTATATATTTGTTGATCAAACAGGAATTTTTAAAAACAGTTTTAAATCAGATAGACAGTATTCAATTCATTACTGACTCACACAAAATCAAACATCACGTATTTATACATAAATACGAGTATATAGATTATTTTTAACTCATCATTGACCCAGTTACGTAAAATTAAACTTCCCGTATTTATATATAGATAGGTTATTTAACTCATCATTGACCTAGTTCCATAAAATTAAACTTCACGTATTAACACATTGATATATATATAGATTATTTAACTAATCATTGACCCAGTTACATAAAATTAAATTTCACGTATTAATACATATTTAAATAGACTAATTAACTCATCATTGACCCAATTATACAAAAATAATCTTCACGTATTTATGCATAGAAAGATTATTTAACTCATCATTGACCCAGTTACATAAAATTAAAATTCACATATTGATCCATAGATAGATACACTATTTACATTACATTTTACCCAGTTACATAAAATTAAACGTCGCGTATCAATACCGAGATATATAAATTATTTAACTCATCACTGACCCAGTTATATAAAATTAAATTTCACGTATTAATACTTAAAAAATAAACTATTCAACTCATAATTGACCCAGCTACATCAAATTAAACTTTACGTATTTATACATGTACAGTACTTAACTCACCACTAACCCAGTTACATAAAATTAAACTTCACGTATGTATAAAGATATATAGATTATTTTTAACTCATCATTGACCCAGTTACATAAAATTAAACTTCATATTTTGATACATATATAGATAGATTATTTTTAATTCATAGTTGATTCAAGTACATAAAATTAAATTTTACGTATTAATATATATATATATATATATATATATATATATATTAGATATATAGAAGGTTAGACCAAAAGAGACATGGAGAAGAACAACAGAAAGGATGCTGACCAACAGAGGGCTCACTAGGGCAAGAGCAGAAAAAAAGGCAAAGGACAGACATTTGTGGAATTCCCTTGCCCTGGGCACTTAAGGTTCAGAGAGAGAAAGAGAGAGAGAGATAGAGAGATTATTTAACTCATCATTGAACCAGTTACATAATTTAAATTTAAACGTCACGTATTTATATATTTTATCTTATATCTTATATCCTTCCCGTGCCATTAAACGTCACATAGGGCTCGCATAGCAGTTCGCCAATTTTTCCTGTCTTCGGCGAGTCTTTCAACCTCATCAATGGATTTTATGCCTGCTAATTTGACCTCTCTTAACAATGTCCTCTTCAGAGATTCACGCCGTCTGCCTCTTTTTCCTTGGCCTGTTGTGTTCCACTTGATAGCTTGTTTTGGGATTCTCTAATCGTTTCTTCTCATCACGTGACCAACATATATCCACCTCCTTTTATGATCATCCATGAGACTGGTTGTTGTTCAGTCATCTATCTTATCACTGCATTGTTCTTGAATTTGTTCCACTTGATGCCGAGTATTTTCCTTAGGTACTTGTTTTCAAAGGAGTCTAATTTCTTGTCTGTTTCTTTAGTTGTTTTTCAGCTTTCCCATGCATAAATGAGGGTGGATATTACATTTGAATTGAATAGTCTTAACCTGGTTTTAGTGCTTATAACTTTTGAATTCCATATATTCTCTAGATTCTTGAAGATCGATGCTGCTTTTGCACTTCTAACTTCCTTTCTGGTGTCACTATCCTGGTCTATGCAGATGCCAAGGTATGAAAATTTATTGACTTCTTCAATATCTGTCCCTTCTACATGTATTTTTCCATTTTGATTAATGGGAAGTTGCATTATTTTTGTTTTGTCCTTGTTAATTTCAAGTCCTATTTTGCTAGCCAGTGAAGGCAGACTATCTGTTTTTTCTTGCATGGAATTCACATTATTACTGATAAGAGTTATGTCATCAGCAAAATCAAGATCTTCTAGTTGGGTCCCATGTACCCAGTCAATACCTGTGTTACCTGTTCAGTACTTTTTCATTATGAAGTCTATTGTAATTCCAAAAAGCAAAGGAGACAGTATACACCCTTGTTTCATATCTGTTTCAATCTGAAGCCATTCACTCATCCCTTCTTCTGTTTTGACTGCACAAACATATCTATTGTAGAAGTCCTTAATGATGTTGACAATTTTAGATGGTATTCCACATAGACTTAAAATTCTCCATAATGAATCTCTGTGTATGCTATCAAATGCCTTTTTAAACTCTATGAAGTTCAGTATTAATGGCTTCTGCTTTTCAATATGTTCTTCATGTATTATTCTTAAAGTAAAGATCTGGATGTAATATCCACCCTCATTTATGCATGCGAAAGCTAGAAAGCAACTAAAGAAATAGACAAGAAATTACACTCTTTTGAAAACAAATGCCTAAGGAAAATACTCGGCATCAAGTGGAACGAATTCAAGAACAATGCAGAGATAAGACAGATGACTGAACAAAAATCAGTCTCATGGGTGATCAGAAGAAGTAGATGGACATATGTTGGTCACTTGATGAGAAGAAATGATCAGAGAATCCCAAAACGAGCTATCAAGTGGAACACAACAGGCCAAAGAAAAAGAGGCAGACCGCGTGAAAGTCTGAAGATGACATTGTTAAAAGAGGCCAAATTAACAGCCATAAAATCCCTTGATGAGTTTGAAAGACTCGCTGAAGACAGGAAAAATTGGCGAACTACTTTGCGAGCCCTATGTGACGTTTAACGGCACGGGAAGGATATAAGATATAAGATAAGAAAGATCTGGTGGAGACAGCTTCTCCCTTTTCGAAATCCTGCTGGTTCTTATCTCATTGCTGTATCCATTATATCTTTAAGTCTATTCAAAATGACCTTGCAAAATACTTTTGACACAACTGATATTAATTCCTCTGCAATAGTTACAGTCACTAAGGTTGCTTTTTTTTTTTTTGGTATTTAACAATGATTCATTTTTCCATTTAGAAGGGATCTTTTCTTCTTTCCAAATCGTGTTAAACATTCTCTGTAGTTGTCTCATGTTGTCACTATTGATAGCTTTTAGCATTTCGGGTGTTATTTCATCTTCATTTATTTATACATAGACAGTATTTAGCTCATCACTGACCCATTCATTTCATTCATTCATTTGCATGTCCCTTATGGAACTTTGCCGCCCTAACAGCACTCCTGTAGGCCTGTCGATTGTGAAGAAGATGGCCTGCTACTGTTGCATCCATTTGCAGATCTTCATCAATGTCTTGCAGCCATCTTCGCCTTGGTCTTCCTCTCTTTTTCCCATTATGTACCCTTCCAAGATGGTCTTCTCTAGATTATCATGACGTTTAATGTGTTCAAAATATTTAAGTTTTCTCTCTTTAATCCTCTTTACCAGCCAGCCTTCTTCAGTATTTAGTTCTTGTAGTATGGATATATTTGTTATTTTTTGTGTCCATGATATTTGAAGAACTCTTCTGTAGCATTTACATTCAAAGGCATTTATGTGTTTTTCAGCTGTTTTGTTAAGTGTCCAGGTCTCACAGGCATATGTTGCGATTGGAAAGATGCATGCTCTTAAAAATCTTTTTTTTTGTAGTTCTGTCTGTTCCTCTACAGAGTCTTTAGTTGTTTTGCTTTCTGAAGAGCGATAGATGTCCTCCTTTTAATTTCCCTCACTATATCTCTAGTATTAGTTGGTAGTGATCCAAGATATTCAAAACTCTCCACTTCTTCAAATTTTTCCTCATTGATACATATTTCAGCTGCCTTGTTTGTTTTGTCAGTTGTCATCAATTTAGTTTTCTTCGCATTAAGATAGAGGTTCTGCTCTTCACTATTCTTATGGACTGACATAATTAGTTTTTCATTCCTTTTTGTGTTGTGGACAGTAACACTGTGTCATCAGCATATCTAATCTCTGGTATTTCATAACCTCCAATTGTTATGGTATCGTAATATTCTTTGTCTACATCTTCTCTAACATTCCTCATTATATTTTCAGTATACAAGTTAAATAAGTAAGGCACCCAATATCAATGACTCAGTTACATAAAATTAAACTTCACGTATTTATACATTTCAGTAACATGAACAAAGGCTCTCTGAGTGATAGATGTTGATAGTCAGTAAACTTAACAAAGACTTTCTGACGTCTTCTAACCACGGACTAAAGGTTCACACCTTTGGGTGGAGCATATCATCTGATTTTAAGACGAAGACAGCAAGTCAGAGCATCTGCTTGGTGAGTGGGTCCTATTAGAAGGAAGAAGCTAGTTCGAGAAGAAAAGGATCGTTAACATAACAGGTGCTCGGCAGTCATCTGATCAGTGGAGTGTATATGTCTGGTCAGGTCAGTCTATGCAAGGAGAGCTGGAGGAAGGTAGTAAACGAAATCATGTGAAAGTAACAAGCGCTTAGAAAGATCGTCTCATCGGCGTACTGTCTTCGTTCTGTTCCTTGTTCTCCGTGTTAAGTTTTTATGTGAAACCAGTTCATGAAAGTAACAGACTAGTCTTTTATATTTCATACTGAATGAATTCTCCAACGCCCCTTAGACTGGATTTAAATAAACTTGATGATCTCTTTTGCTGCCTATCGCTGGTCATAGCGCAAGTGATGTACAACCGAGGATATGTACATATAATAGGGAAAGCTGAAAAGTTATCGGCACGAGCCACTTCACAAAATCTTAGCGTTATTTTGTCACTGTAGCTGGGAAGAGTGTTAGTTTATAACGTAAAGTGCCTTTTCGCAGAATCATTGTGCTATTTAACAAACAAACAAAAAAAACACTTTTTTTTCAGATCAGTGATAGAGCCATAGCAACGAAAAGTGTAAAATTTTCGACTTCGAGCAGCCATGAAGTTCCAGCAGAAGAAAACCCCAAAGGAAATCCATGAGTGTATGCTGTAAACATACAGGTGTCCATCATGCTCAACTGTGAAGAAATGGCGTGTTAACTTTCACTGTGGAGATTCTGAGGTCAAAGACGCTATAAGATCTGAAGTGCCTTCAACAGTGTAAACTCCAGAAATTGTTGATCATGTTCATGACCTATTTTGAGAGATCGACAGATTTCGACTAAAACAATTACTGATATACTAGACATATGCAAAGGAATGCCTTGGACTTTTAATTCAAGAACAGCTGGGTATGCATAAACTGTCAGTCAAATAGGTGCTGAAACACCAACGAGAAACGAAATCGAATGGACTCCTTTAATATGACTATTTTTTAAACTACTAGAAAACGCACAGAAAGTGAACAACGATACACAACCATCCACATCTGATGTTGCGTCATTTTATTTAGAGCCAAGAGCAGAAAACAGCAATCCCCATCCCCCCCCCCCCCCCACAGCGCCCAAGGCATGCATTACAGTAACCTTTCCTGAGTATGCATACAAAATCTGAACTCATTATCTACAGTCAGTAGCACTACACAAGCCTCTAAGTGAACACATACCTGCCCCTTCAGGTGCATTCCAACATGGACGAGAAAATTAAATAAAGTGTGTGCACTGATTTCTGCGTTTGCTTCGGACAAACTAGTGCTGAAAATTATGAAATGCTACATCCAGCCATTGGTGAGTCGAAGATACTGAGTGGTTTTCAAGCTTCAAAAGTGGACACCGATAGTTTGAAGATGACCACTGTCCCGGCAGACCACCCATTCGCACACCGATGTGGTGCGTGTGCGAGAAATCATTCGCGTTAACCGACGTCTAACAGTTAAAGATGAATCAGAGGATGTGTAACAGAGTGTTATTCTGTTACAGATTTTTTTTTTTGTGAGAAACCCTGTTGTTGTGGTCAAACAGTAATAGAGCACAAGTCACCTGTTTATGCTAGCACGGAGAAAGTATCTCCGTGTTCCGAGGGAGAACTCAGTCACGTGGATCTGATGGGCGGGATATATGAATGAGGGAGTTTTTGGTCGGAATGTGGTAGAGACAGGTCGTGTGTGGGTTTTGTTTTCTTGAAAGGGATGTTAGGGGTTCTCTAGTTCATTATGTAAGTTTGGTGTGATTGTCCTCTTTTAGGACAGAACTGTTGTTCTAGTATGTAGTATTTGTGTTTATTTGTCCTTTTTAGGGCAACAGTTGTCGTAGTTGTGTTAGATGGACTGTCCTTTTTAGGACAATGTTGTAGTTAGACGGATTGTCCTTTTCAGGACAAATGTTGTAGTTAGATGGATTGTCCTTTTCAGGACAGATGTTGTAGTTGTCATGTAGTGTGTGTGTTTGATTTGTCCCCGTTTTGGACAAGGTTGTAATTTCAGGTTGAAAGGTATGTCGTACTTTTGAAGTTGGCATGTTTTGTCAATGTTGTATGTCTGAGTTAGTCCCATGGCGATGTTAGTCGCCCGGACATTTTTTTATGATCATTGTACTTGTTCTCATCAGTTTACACTCCACATCTATGCAACACACATCGAAAAAAATGGGATTCATCATTAAACATTTGCCGATTGTTTAGTGACTGCTGAATCCTGTGATTATTGGATTCTTATTAAGCGTCAATTATGGTACTGAGTTAGTTGATTACATGTAACTGGCCATGTCGTGTATTGATGTGTAGTTGTATGTTATTGTTATCTAGGTTGTCTTGTTACACGGCGTATACCAGTGTAACGACTCTTGTGTCACTGGGCCTAATGCTCATGTTAACACGTAATAGGCACAGTACAGACAGTGTGTGAGCAAAACACGTGTTTAGTGTTCAGTAATCTTATATCTTGTATCCTTCCCGTGCCGTTAAACGTCACATAGGGCTCGCAAAGTAGTTCGCCAATTTTTCCTGTCTTCGGCGAGTCTTTCAACCTCATCAAGGGATTTTATGCCTGTTAATTTGGCCTCTCTTAACAATGTCCTCTTCAGAGTTTCACGCGGTCTGCCTCTTTTTCTTTGGCCTGTCGTGATCCACTTGATAGCTTGTTTTTTGATTATAGTATACAGTAATACAAATACGAAAATCTGTTTCAGATGTAGAAATGGTAGTTGCCAAATGCCATAAAATTCTAATCGAAGATTTCGATGTAGGACGTATGCCAGCGGAACTCGTGTCCTTGTCTCCTGACTGCGAAGCGAAAGAAAGTTCTCGTGTCATTTTGCGCTGTGAGCGAGCCCAAAACAATCCCAACTTCACGTCATCGTGATGAAAGCTGAGTAGACCCAACATCCCGGTGGTGAACGTCATCATCTCCTCCACCGAAGAAGGCGTGGCAGGTGAGGTCCAATATCAAGACCACGTTGATTGCGTTCTTCGACATCGATGGACGAATTCATCATGTATACGTCCATAGAGGGCAGACAGTAACAACAGCATTTTACACAGCAGTTCTACATTGCCTCTGTGACATTGTGCGCAGACACCGTCCTGAGAAGTGACGTACCGGTAATTGGATCCTTCACCATGACAATGGCCCTGTACACATCTATACAAATGAATTTTTGGTGAAACATCTCATCCCGTAGCTTGTACACCCTTCATACTCGCCTATCTTGTCTCTGCGACTTCTTCTTGTTCCCATGGCTGAAGAAAACATTGAAAGGTTGCAGATTCGATGATGTTCTTTATACTGAGTATTCGCCTTAGGCATTTGTTTTCAAAAGAGTCTAATCTGTTGCCTGTTTCTTTAATTTATCTGCTATTGCATATTAGTAATTAGTGATGATGCTCGAAACACTTTTCTTTTTTTCAGTCTGAGAAAAATGTACCCCGTCTTTCCTTTACAAAATCTGGCAACCCTATATCTAGACCAACTTCTTAGTATATCTAGAATTATCTAGATTTTTTAAAAAGCATTTATCTAAAATAAAAATATATATATAGGAAATATTTTGTCTTACAAAACACCGTATAAGTGAACATTAATGATAAACGCTATTGAAAGTAATGCTAATATGTAATTAATGTTAACAATTATTTTGACACTGTCACAAAAGATGAAAAAGATCGTCATCAGTATTTGAAGGAGCTGCTTGGCAAGATAATGTAGAAGCTTCATCTCTTGCAGAATTTTGTTTCTTTTTTAATATGCTGCCATTGCTGCTGTCAGTCAGTCATTCAATCAGTCATTTCCATGTCCCTTGTGGAACTTTGCCTCCCTAACAGGTCTCCTGTAGGCCTCTCGGTTGTAAGCAAGATGGCCTGCTGCTGATTTGCAGAATATCAGCGATGTTTGCAGCCATCTTCGCCTTGATCTTCCTCTCTTTTTCCCATTATGTATCCTTCCAAGTCGGCCATTTCTAAATTATCATTACATGTGCCCAAAATATGTTTTCTCTGTTTAATCACCTTTGCTAGACAGCCTCCTTCAATTCTTATAGTATATTATTCCTATAGCTGTGTAAAAGCTATATAATAGCTATAGCATTGTTCCTGTAACTTTTAAAATTTCAAGGGGAAATTGATAAGTGGAGTAACATTTCCCTTGCTTGATAAACTGAATTTGACCATTAAAATATATAACAATTAAGAAGTTCCAGTTTCATGTTATTTCTCAGCTTAGATTTGGCAAGATTAATACTACAATGTTAGCAACTGAATGTGGCAGTATTAAAACTGTAAGAAAACAGAATATCTTGGCCACATCAAAAGATATAATGTTTTGAAGACAATACTAGAGGGAAAAGTGGAAGGAAAGAGTGAGAGGTAGATAGAGATGTAGATGGACAGATAACATATGAGTGGACAGGATACAGCTGAGTGCATCATCAAGGTGAGAGAGCGAGGACACTGTAGATTCATTATTGTCAATCCTCAGACCAAGGACGGTACATGGTGATGATGATCATCATCGTCATTATCATCATCATCAACATCATGAAGATGAGTATTAGAGCACCACGGTCACAAAGTGTTCTGTTTTTAAATTGTGTTCGTTTTTTTTCTTTAATTTTGGATTTTTCAGAGAGTGTAGCAGTATCTAGAAAGTAAACAATGAACGTGAATTTTTGTTAGTTAAAGGGTACAATATCGGCAAAAGTAGTGTGTAAGAGTTACTCAATGGACAGGCTAATTAGAAATGTTTATCGGGAAAACCCGATCCTCGGGATGTCACTGTGTTAGAAAAAGCACGGTTCGGCACTTAAAAATAGAGAAGGTTGACTTCTGGATGACAGTTAGGGGTGGAAGAAAAGGTTTAGGTCGAGAGAGAGAGAGAGAGAGAGAGAGAGAGAGATGGAGAGAGAGAGTTCCTTTGCTTCACTCATAATGGGCTAGAGGTTACTAGTTATGATGCTTCTGTAGAAGTTTGTGTGTGTTTGTCCTTTTCTTCAGGACAGTATGTAGTTACAGATGTTCTCAAAATGTAAGTGTTTGTTTTGTGGTGGCCTTTTTAGAACACGTGCAGTATTTTTGAGTAGTGATTTTGGTGACCTTGTGAGAGAAGGTCGTTTCTTCCATTGAGGAACTTATGTTCTGCTCCATATATTTGAAGTATGTGAATTTGGCTTATTGTTATCCCTGGCGTTATAATATTAAACGTCATGATAATTTAGAAAAGACCGTATTGGAAGGATACATAATGGGAAAAAGAAAAAGAGGAAGACCAAAACGAAGATAGCTGCAAGACATCGTTAACAATCTGCAAATGGATGCAGCAGCAGCAGGCCATCTTGCTCACAACCGAAAGGCCTACAGGAGTGCTGTTTGGGAGGCAAAGTTCCGCAAGGGACATGCAAATGAATGAATGAATGGCATTATAATATAGAAGTTACGACTTCCAATGGCAAACCTTTGTATTGCCGGAAGATATTATTTTCATGGCTGTGAAATTTTCCTGCCGTGTGGCAGAAGCAGTTTTTCAGCACATCTCAGATAACATCACCCTCATCTTCCTCATCTCATATAACATCACCCTCATCTTCCTCATCTCATATAACATTACTCTCATCTTCCTCATATTAAACTTGTGTCTGTCTGACATATATATATATATATATATATATATATATATATATTAGACCATGTTGGTTCTTCACAAACGTTAATTGTTAAGTCATGTGGATTGCCATATTCAGTTTTGTGACCTTGTTGTCTCGGTGTTGGACTGTCTGGGTTGTTTGGCGTTCTCAGCGTGTAGCCAGGAATGCAAAGTATGAGAGATTTTAAAATATAATTCAATCTAAATGTCATAATTATAACACTAGACAACTTTTCATGATAGCAGCACTTATAAAAGGGGTATCTTTCCATTAGTAAGACTCTTACCACCTCTTCTTCTTGAAAAATAATTAGAAGGAGAGGGCGCCCACGTGTAAAAGAGATGCAGATAGGAAATAATTCTAAGAGAGAAATACACGCATGTATATACAGTAATGGAAGGATACATAATGGGAAGATGAAAGAGAGGAAGACCAAGGCGAAGATGGCTGCAAGACATCGTTGATAATCTGCAGATGGATGCATCAGCAGCAGGGTATTTTGTTGGCAATCGAGAGGCCCACAGGAGAGCTGTTAGGGAGGCAAAGTTCCACAAGGGACATGCAAATGACTGACTGATACACAGTTTGCACGAACAGCAATGGAACTTTGAACGAAGACATTGTAAACGTCTTAGTTTACAGAATTTTGGGTTACCCTAAAAGGAATAAATTTGTTGATATACGTCACTGATTCATTGTACAAAACACAAGTTAGACAAACGGAAAGTTAAGATTAAGACTAGTATTGATATAACAGAATGGGCTTAATTAAAACTCCAGAAAGTCTAGTGATTTAATTACACATCAAAACAAAGCTGCCTTCACTAGCTGAGGTGACATTCCTCTCCTAACCTTCTGCCCTAATTTGTGAAGGTTACTTTCCCTTAGTTATTTAATAAAGTCTCTCATTATGCCGATATTTTAATTGTCTTTCGTGAACAAGGAAATTCGACTCCTTTTGGTGATTAATTAGTTTCCCCTGTTATCTTGTTATCTAACTTCCTCTGTTATAAGTGTTGCCAACTTGCTAAACTTTAAACACTGAAACATAGATTTGTCGTTTGAGGAGTGGCCGATTACGAAAGATTTACCCGAAAAATGTGCTTTCTTTCCCTTTTTGGGTGGACCAGTGACAAATTAGCTATCACACAGGGCCCTATGCTAAGCCGCCCATATCATGATATACATCCCCTCCAGTTGCTGTATCTACATAACTTTGTACTGCACAGATACAAATGAAACGCCACTGTCTTCTTGATAACATAATATGTTAGTTCAGCAGTAATATTGTAAATGAGTGTTATATGAAACAATAATCCGTACTTGCAATTTTTTTTTCTTTATGCCAGGTCTCCTTTCTTGTTCAGCCTAAATGGTATATCTGCCACTGGGGTGGACTAATACATTTATCAAAAATTATCTTAAAACCTAATATCTATTTCTCTTTTCATTAACTAAACAGGACCAGAATTATCTAGATTTGCAGTTGTATATAATAAACTATCAAAACTGGACCAACTATCTCTGCGTACTCGGTACCGGAAGGTATAAACTAGGAAAAATGTAGAAACAACTTTATTACTTAACGGCTACAAAGTTGTGACGTTTCGGCGGGAGTCTTAATCATACAAAAACATACAGGACGAAGAAATAGAGACAGGAGATAAAGTATAGATTCACAAACAATATCACACACATGACACAAGCCGCCTGAGAACCGCTGCATTCAAAATTATGGGACGCTGGAGCCACATGGGTTAAATTCGCTGTTCAGCTACATTCTCTTCAATCATTATAGTACATCTCCACTAAGCTAAACTCCTTCTTACTTGTCAAACCTCCTCACAGCATCACTTTATCTGTAGAACAAAGTATCTGGACAATTAGCAGCTCAGAGCTGTTTTTTTTTAACCTGATATGATCTTGGAAAAAAATGATGTTCAGTTATTTTTACAGTTATTTATCATATTTTCTACAGATATCTATAATTTCAACAAATATCTATAATTAAAAAAAAACACCTGCTTTTGAACAGTACAATAAGAGAAGCCATTAAGCGTGATGTGAGACGTCAGCTTCCTTTTGCTTGTATTACCAGACACGGGCAGTTGTCACGAAAAAAAATATCGCGGAGTTAGAAGTGATTCATGCATGATGGTGCTATTGATTTAAATGTTGGAGTCACTCACGTAGTTGTTGCATGTGTTGTTACTGAGTAATCTTTGTTGTATTACTGTATAAATAAAAAAGTAGTCCCATAGCAAATGCCATAGAGGATGAAGTGTTAGAGACTAACGGGGAAATAAAAAAATCCCGCGCAGCGGGGGATTCGAACCCTCCACCATTCAATTGTTAAACGAGTGCTCTAACCACTACACTATCCAGTCCCCATGTAATTTGTGTGGTGTGCTATATTCTGCTAATACTGAATAGTACGTTGTATTCTGCTGAGCGATGTGTGCTGTGTTAATGATTGATACGTGTTATATTATGATGATAAATGATGTATGCTTTTCCATTGCTCTGAGTGATGTGTCCAGCTAATTACAGATCACTGTTGTGTTAAATATTGATATATTGCATTGTACTGAGTGATATGTGCTGCAGTAATACATTATGTTTATTATATGTAAAAAATATGTTGTGCTTTGTTGGGTAGTAATGCATCCTGTGTTAATGAGTAATGTTAATTGTGCTAGTGAATGATATGTATTGTTTTGTGTTATTGAGTGGTGTTTGTTATACTAATTATTGGTGTATGTTATGCTGTGCTAATGAATGACATGAATTGTGCAAATGAGAGATGTGTGTTGTTCTGTGATTGCACTGGGATTTTTTAAACCGATAGTGTTATATCCGTCTTTTACCTTCACCTTGCATGTACACATTTCCAAAATACTGGTTTCTCAATAAAACATTTGCTACAGCACACAGTTTAAAAATTAAAAGCACAGCTAAAAGCACAATAGCTGGAGTTAAATTTTCGTGTGAAAACTTTGTTCTTATCTTTGCTGCGATATGTAATACAAAATGCTGACATGCCGAACCAAAGTGAAAACTGGCTGCCTCCACTCCATGCAAACTGAGCATTATCAGTTTCAGTTCAATTCAAGTACTATGCTGTGTGGCATAGGTGATATTTCTCTCCACAATTGCCTGTCTTTAGACTTGATTATGAGATCCACCAGTGACTTTCTTCCTAGCCACACTGACAGCCCATCCAGTAACTTCTCTTTCTGTCTTGCTCTGTCTCTTCTTTCCTCAATTTTTCCAGTTGCCACAGTGTGTTCCAATTTTTCTCTTCGCAGGAAATGTCCTATAAATCTCACTTGTCTGCCTCTGATCTTTGCTGTAATTTGCCTTTTAACTCCAGCCTCTCTTAAGACTTCTTCATTGGTTTTCTTGGCAGTCCATGGTACCTTCAACATCCTTCTTATGAACCACATTTCCATGGCCTCCATTTCCCACTGTACTCTCTTATTCATGGACCATGCTTCACACCCATAAAACAAAATTGGCTCGATGTAACATTTAAGTACTTGGAATCTTGTTTCCATTGATATGGATCTGTTGCACAAGATGTTTCTCATTTTCTGGAATGCTGACTTAGCCTCAGCACGTCTGCTTTTTATTTTGTTGTGACATTTCCCATCACCTGTTCTAATTGTTCCTAAGTACTTGAATCTATCAACTTGTTTCAGATTTGTGCCATCGATGGTAATGCTACATTTTAGTGGTATTCTTTTCTTTGAGATGACCATCATTTCAGTCTTCTTTTTTTTTCAGGCTGAGACCTTTCTTTTTACTTTCACAAACCACGATGTCCAGAAGAGCTTTAGCTCCTCTTCACTTTTAGCAATCAGGACTGTGTTGTCTGCATATCTTAAGTTGTTAAGGTTGTACCTGCCAACTGATATTCCTGCCATGTTCTCAGTATTTCTCATTATGTTATTGCTGTACAAGGAGAAGAGGTCAGGAGATAAAACACATCCTTGTCTCACCCCCAATTGTATATCTTGGAATGCTCCTATTTGGTTCTCAACCCTCAGTGCTGCTAATTGCTGCCAATATATGTTTGGATAAGTTTCATATCTTTCCCATCTATGTTGATGTCTTCCATCATTCTTATAATTTCTGTGTGTCTCACTTTATTGAATACTTTACAGTAGTCTGTGAACCATAAGTATAGGTCTGTTTATCTATTTTTTATATATATATATATATATATATATATATATATATATATATGGGTTACTTGTACCTTTTCCTTCAATGAACCCACACTGTTCCTCAGTGATTTCTGGTTTTATTTTGCTCCTGACTCTTCTCATAACAATACGAAGCAGGATTTTTGTAACATTGCTCATAAGACTAATGGTTCGATGGTCTTCACATTCAACTGCACCTTGTTTCTTTGGTAGGGCAATGAAAATTGATAGCAAAAGGTCTGATGGGACATAGTTACTGTTATAGATGTCATTCAACAATCTGGTAATTATATCTATGCCAAGCTCTCCTAATGTTTCCAATTCTTCTTTGGTGATTTTATCTGGTCCTGGTGCTTTGTTGTTTTTCATGTGTTTGATGGCTTCTTCCACTTCTGCTTTTAATATGTGGGGTCCTTCATTATTATTTGTATATCTATTTCACTTCTATTGTCATCATAGAGTTCTCTAATGTATTCACTCCATCTTACCATTATTTCATCTCTGCCCATTATTGTATGCCCCTCCTTTGACTTCAGGCAATGAGTCTTGTGGTATGTCCTTTTTTTAACTCCTTTATTTGTTTGTACATATCTCTTGTGTTTCCATGATGGTGTGTCTCTATTTCACTATATTTCTGGTGTCTTATTTCTTTATTTATTTTGTCATATTCATCCTTATCTTCCTTAAGACTTCTTCTCCGATCCATAAGTATTATCAGGCTTGATTATCTTCCAACCAGTTTCACTTCTTGTTTTCTTTCTGGGTTTTTGATAATATAAACCGGTCATGGTAACCCATAGTTTCATTTTTAACTTTTTATAAATTGGTAAGTCCCAGTTTTTAAAGAAAGCATTCGCTGTCCCAAAAAAACACCTATTTGTCCCAGTTTTTATTTTTCCTTTCAAATTAAAGAATTCTGCATTCGAGTTCTTCTCTCTCCCTATGATTTCACATTTGCAGAACTGCTGTACACACAACAAAACAGAGGAAATTTAATTTGTTATTCCTGTCTCAGAGTTGGAATTGGTGGGTTTAATGTCATTTCATTTTTCATTCTTTTGTCTTGGCGAGAGAGACGTTTTCTGTTGGCGACATCATGTGTCTTCTGTGGCTCTGCACCAAAAGAAAATGAAGATCCATATGGCAAAACAGTTACAGTGCAACATCCCCCAAGTAAACCATATCTTTGGTTTGTCCAATGCCAGATGAGTGTATTTAATGCAGAAGTACTTAAACTGGAGAAGGCAGATAGTAGCATCTTAGAAGTAAATGTAATTTTAGAGGAAACCCTTACACTGATAAATTAATGGAAAGAAGAAAGATTTCTTTATCTAAAAAGATTTCTTTATCTAAAAGCGAAATTGATTGGGAGACACGCAGAAGATGAATCAGAGTTATCAACTGTAGATATTATTAAATTTTATGGTGAGATGGACATTTTTATAAAATGTGTCATGCTTGTGTAGAGGTGGATGACACCTTTATAAATGATTTTTTCCATCCATAAGTGGATGCTCTTAGGCTCTGTACCAGCATGGTTTGGAAGAGACAAGACAAGGGGCAGTCAACTGACAATTCACCATTGTTTGATCAATTCACATATCTGAAGCATTGTAGTAAAGCGTTCCTCACAAAGGTGAAGGGGAGGTGGAATAGCAAATCCAGTCAGGAGAATTTGACTAATTTCTTTGGACAGTCTGAGTTTTTGGAACGTTGCTCAGAGTTACTAAAACTGTGAATTTATCTTTAGTGTTCCTGGACATAATGCAGATGTGGAAAGGGTATTGTCTTTCATGAATGTGCAGAAGACTGAGGATTGAAATCACCCTCACATCTCACCAGATGAAGCAGTATTTAAATTTGCTTTTAATTATCAAATGAGCTGCTCAGAATTCTATAATTATGTCACTCAGTGGCAAGATCTTCTTTCTCAAAGTTTGAAGTCAGATAAATACTAGAAGCAAGAGCAGGATGATGCAGGATCTTTTAGGTAAATATCCAACAGTAAAATACATTTGTGCTGAGATAAAGAATGTTCTGTATACCATGAATTTAATTTCAAAATGGATGCAAAATATGAAACTTTAAATGGAGGTGTTATATGTACATGAAATACTAATAGTTTTTACTCTTCTGAGATGAACTATAACATTAGTATTGCATAACCTATATTCTTTCCTTGGATAAGCTATTTGAAGGCAACATTCTTAGATCTCAGGACATGTCTGATATTGTTTATTATTAATTAATGATGATACTCGTTTAGCTTTCCTTTTTTCAGTCTGAGAAAAATGTCCCAGGTTTTCCTTTACAAAATCTGCCAACCCTATACTGGTAAATTGCCAGTTAACACGATCACTGTTGTTGTTATTGCATGATGTTTGTTGTGTTATTTCATAATGTGTGCCGTGTTAATTTCATGATGTGGGTTGTATTTTTGTTTTCATTAGTAATGTGTGATGTTCAGTTGTTAATGTAGGTGTGGTGTGTTAATGCATAATGTGCATTTGGTTAATTAGTAATGTGTATTATAAGTTTGCTAGTGTAATGCATGTTGTATTGTAAAGTAAGAGAACACAGTTTTGTAGGATTGAAAAAAAAAAAAGGTAACCTTGTCATGCCTTGAGGCACATAGGGATATGATGTTAGTGCCCATATTTTCCTTGACCTGTCAGCACACTAGAGGGTGATATGGTCAGTATCACGCCTGGCCACCTTTCCTTCTCCAACTTCAGAAGAAGTGGGGTGCCCATTTCTACAGCTGGGTGACTGGGTGCCTCCAGCTGGATCTGAACCCCCAACCTTTGCCATGAGAGACCAGTGCACTAACCACTTCTCCACTCAGGTAGACAAAGCACTTTAGCGAGATGTGAGAGAAAGAAAAATCACAAGAAAATTACCTGGGATTCGAACAGGGACTTTGGTAGGATGAGCAGCTGTCTAGCCACGAGAGAACAGCGTACTATCGACTTAGCCAGTTTTTTTGTGCAGACCTGCCTATTGTCCATGATTCACTTCCTGCAGTTAAAATGAGCCATGCCTGTGTAAAAATCAAATCACAGTGAATGAAATAAATCTAGAAACAGTAATTAAAAAAAGCTTAGACTTATAACAACGAAAGTTTTATAATGGAGCTCTAATATGTTCATCAACATAAACAAATAAAATCATCACATTTAATGACTGTACAGTACAGAAGTATGGCTACAATGGATTGTGGTTCATCAGTTACAGAAATATATGGCTACAGTGAATTGTGGTTCATCAGTTAACACCAAAGGAATAAAGACTTTAATGTGTATTGTAAAAGGAAGGCGAGCTGAGGAGGGACAGGTGCAGAGTGACGCGACATGATGATGGTATTGTTTCGATGCCATGACTTTCAAACAAAATCTTCCCCCTATCAGACGCCATTCCATCCACGCCATTGGCCATCATCAAAGTTATACTTGTATTTATTTAAACTGGAAAAAATAAAGTGGGACCGGATTTATTACATAATGAGCATACACAGTTGTGATGTTTCGGTGTGAACAAAAACACACAGGACGAAGAAATAGAGAGAGAAGATAAAATATAAACTCACATGAATGTTATTTTTTAAAACAATTAATGGAAAAAATAAAACAAAATGAATGGAGCACTTAGCTGTGACTGTAAGAAGCTGTGGCTTTTAAGAGGCTGTATTAAGAAGTTCACAACCTCCTACTCATATTTGGAAAGGTTACAAATTGGTACTACTTGGTTTGTAGGAGCCAGGTGTACAATTTTACCAGAAGAACGTAAAAAACCAATTCCTAATGTGGTTCTTGTTCAGCTCAAATACTTAGTATCAGGAATCAGTTTATAGGAACCAAGTATTTAGTATCAGGAATCAGTTTATAGGAACCAAGTATCTGCTTTTACTTTAAGAACTGAAAGATCCAGTTCCTAATTCAGTTCCTTCTCAGCTCTAGTGAAGGGATGAGGGCATGAGGTACACAAAACTGAAATATAGTAGTCTCTACTCCTCTACTCTCTGTTCATCCTTTCCCTTCCCTATCATCTACTGCGGTTCCAGTTACATCATCATCATCATCAGGTGCCGTGCCGACTGGCATTGGCCATTATGTTTCTTCAGAGTACACGATCCTTCATGCAGGCCATCAGCTCAGTTGGTGATCTCCTCTCACACCATCCCCTCAGACTGTCCAGTATCAGGTCTCATGGTCTTCCTCTGGATCTCCTTCCCTCTATTTTTCCTGTTGTTATAATACTTTCAAAGCCCTCTCTTCTCATTGCATGTCCTATGAAAATACATTGTCTCTCTGTGATTTTTTGGACACTTTTTTGTCTCTCCAGCTCCTCTCATACATTCTTAATTAGTTATTATTGCTGTCAGGGGATTCGCAACATTCTTCTAATAAACCACATTTCTGCTGCTTCCAATGATTTTTGTGCAGAGATGCCTGTTGTCCATAATTCACTTCCATATAAAAGATAGGTTCAATATAGCATTTTAGGACTCGTTTTCTAACATTCATTGATAAGGATGTGTTACATAATATGTTTCTCATTCTCTGAAATGCAGTCTTTGGTTCTGTTCCTAATTTCTGTTTTGCATTTCCCATCTGAAGTTATTACTACTCCAAGGTATTTGAATTTCTGCACCTGCATTAGAATAGTTCCATTTAATTTTATGCTGCATGTTAGTGGATTCTGTTTCTTAGATATAACCATAGTCTTTGTCTTTTTTGATGTTTAACATAAGGCCTTTCTGTTCATTTCCTTTAGTGACTTTATCCAAGAGATTTTGCAGGTCTTGTTGGTTCTCAGCCATCAGTACTAATATTGTATCCTCCAATTTTTATGCCTGGTTCTATGATGATCGTTCTTAGAATAGTCTTGCTGTACAGAGAAAAAAGGTCTGGAGATAGTACACATCCTTGTTGCACCCTTTGATTTATAGGTTGATATTTTTCCAGTTTTATTTTCAACTCAGATTTCTGCTTTTTGTTGCCAGTATAGATGTTTTACAATCCTCAGGTCTTCATCACATTCCTTTGCACCTGGTTTTTTTGGCAGTGCTATAAACGTGGATTTAAGCAGGTCACTGGGAATATAATCACTGTTGTAAATGTCATTCAGTAACTTGGTTATAATTTTTATCCCTATCTCCTCTGGCTCCTCTATTTCTTCTGTTGTTATATTATCAGGCCCAGTCGCTTTTCCTTTCTTCATTTGTTTGATGGCATCTATGATTTCATCTTCAGGTATTGGTGGTCCATCACAGTTTTCAGTATCTGGTATTAATTCTAGTCTTTCTCCTCCATATAGCTCACCGATGTACTCTGTCCACCTGTCCACAATGTCTTCTTTTCCCACTGCCTGTGAGTTCACTAATTTGTGCATGTTTTTGCTGTCTTTATTATGGGAGTCCTTTATTTGTCTGCACTGTTCATTTAATCACACTTCTTTTGCATCTCTGCATTTGCGTCTTATTTCTTTATCTTGCTATATTTTTCTTAGTTATTTTTACTCTTCCTCTTCTTGTCTATCAGTCCTAAGGTGTCATCTGTCATCTATTTATTTTTAGGGGCTTATTTTTTCGGTGGTATTATCTCTTTAACATTTCAGTGGATAGAATCTCTTAACATTACCAATTGCCCAGTTACACATGGTTTTAATATATTAAATACAAATTCCAGAAGGTGAGAAATTCATCAGTTTGAATTCATAAATTTTGCTTGTGTCCGCCTTCCTGTTTATCTCCCAATAACATGGCATCCACCGTGTAAACAGTTCCCATGTTCACTACTGTCAAGTTCTTTGTGTAATTTCAATCAGTCAATCAAGTGCTGTGCCGTGTGGCATAGCTGATCATTTCTCTCCACAATTCCCTGTCTTTAGACTTGATTATGAGATCCGCCAGTGACTTTCTTCCTAGCCACACTGACAGTCCATCCAGTAACTTCTCTCTCTGCCTTCCTCTGTCTCTTCTTCTCTTAATTTTTCCAGTTGTCATGATGTGTTCCAATTTTCCTCTTCTCAGAAAATGTCCTGCAAATCTCACTTATCTGCCTCTGATCTTTGCTGTAATTTGCTTTTAACTCCAGCCTCTCTTAAGTCTTCTTCATTTGTTTTCTTGGCTGTCTGTGGTACCTTCAGCATCCTTCTTATGAACCACATTTCCATGGCCTCCATTTCTCACTGTACTCTCTTATTCATGGACCATGCTTCACATCCATAAAATAAAATTGGCTCGATGTAACATATAAGTACTCAGAATCTTGTTTCCATTGATATGGATCTGTTGCACAAGATGTTTCTCATTTTCTAGAATGCTAACTTGGCCTGAACACGTCTGCTTTTTATTTCGTTGTGACATTTCCCACAGCTGTTATAATTGTTCCTAAGTTTGTGTAATTTAGTTGGCTTAATATACCCAAAAAGAACAGTGATATTTATTAACCATCGGTGATAGATTTTTTCCGTTAATCACGTGGGCTGAAAACATGAAGACTGAAAGACTGAGCCCAACGTATGGCGATACTGCATCAGAGTGCAGCTTCAGGACATGGTAGCCAAAATTCAAGACTAGAGATGCACATACAACAAGAAGATTGGATCTTACAACAAGACAGATACATTATTGGTAAATCAGCCACAAGAGTCAGATGCTCATTAAAATAACTTTGGTAAATTTCACAAACAGCAAGCATCAGCTTGCTTGAAACCCATCTCATAAGATGAAACACACAACAGCAATCTATATTCCAACACACAACAGCAGTCTATTCTTCAACACACAACAACAATATATTCTCCAACACATGGCAGCAATCTATTCTCCAACACATGGCAGCAATCTATTCTTCAACATACAACAACAATATATTCTCCAACACGTGGCAGCAATCTATTCTTCAACACACAACAACAATCTATTCTCCAACACATGGCAGCAATCTATTCTTCAACACACAACAACAATATATTCTCCAACACATGGCAGCAGTCTATTCTTCAACACACAACAACAATATATTCTCCAACACATGGCAGCAGTCTATTCTTCAACACACAACAACAATATATTCTCCAACACGTGGCAGCAATCTATTCTTCAACACACAACAACAATATATTCTCCAACACATGGCAGCAATCTATTCTTCAACACACAACAACAATATATTCTTCAACACATGGCAGCAATCTATTCTTCAGCACACAACAATATATTCTCCAACACATGGCAGCAATCTATTCTTCAACACACAACAATATATTCTCCAACACATGGCAGCAATCTATTCTTCAACACACAACAATATATTCTCCAACACATGGCAGCAATCTATTCTCCAACACATGGCAGCAATCTATTCTTCAACACACAACAACAATATATTCTTCAACACATGGCAGCAATCTATTCTTCAGCACATGGCAGCTATCTATTCTTCAACACACAACAACAATATATTCTCCAACACATGGCAGCAATCTATTCTCCATCACATGGCAGCAGTCTTTTTCCCAACATACAGCAGCAATCTATTCTCCAACATTCAGCAGCGATCTATTCTTCAATGCATAGCAGCGAACTATTCTCCAACATACAGCAGCAATCTGTTCTCAAACACACGGCAGCAATCTTTTTCCCAACATACAGCAGTGATCTATTCTCCAACACACATTTAAGGCCCTACTGCTGACTAATCATATAATAGTTTAGCTGAATATACAGGATGATTGTAAATGAATGGAACAACTTTGTGTATTTATTAAACTATCTCAGTCGTTTGCATGTCCTGATTGTAAATGAATGGAACAACTTTGTGTATTTATTAAACTATCTCAGTCGTTTGCATGTCCGTTGTGGAACTTTGCCTCCCTAACAGCTCTTCGGTAGGCCTTTCAGTTGTAAGCAAGATGCCCTGCTGCTGATGCATCCATTTGGAGATTATCAACAATGTCTTGCAGCCATCTTCACCTTGGTCTTCCTCTCTTTATTTTTCCCATTATGTACCCTTCCAAGATGGTCTTCTCTAAATTATCATGACGTTTAATGTGTCAAAAATATTTAAGTTTTCTCTATTTAATCCTCTTTACACAAAAAAGAACAAATATATCCATACTACAAGAACTTATATTGAAGAAGATTGACCAGTAAAGAGAAACTATTATTTTTAAAAAAATGTGTGAGACATCAATTGACAGGAAAACTTTCAAAGTTTACTTACATTACAAAAATTCATAAACATTCACATGACATATAATCAGGCAATAGTCGAGTTTTTGCCATACACAGGCCAGCATGTTCGCACCTATGGATTCAGTGGCAGTAGCAATATCCCATCATAAATCTGACAGATTTTGTGGTTGAGGTGGCGCATAGACAGCATCTTTCACATACCCCCATAGAAAAAAATCACAGGGAGTAAGGTGGGGTGACCTGGGTGGCCAAATGTGAAATGACCAGTCATTGGCAATAACACGACCAGTCTAGTGGCGAAGCAGATGTCATTGAAGAAACATCAGACTTCATTGTGGTAATGGGGTGATAATCTTGCTGCAACAGGTGGTCGTTGGAGTCCTCCTATAAGTGCAGGATTAGGAACTGCTGTGGCATCTGCAGATAGGTTAGACCAGTTCTGGTGCAAAGAAAAATGGGTCATAGATTATTGTTTGTGATAAGGTGCAAAACATATTGATCTTCAGTGAATCCTGGACATGCTGAATGGTTCTATGAGAGTTCTGTGTTCCTCACATTTGTACGTTATGGCAATTCACCTTCCTGCTTAAATGGAATCTAGCTTTATCAGAGACTACTCACTCCTTCCTCTGCTTCTTTATCAATATCTGAGGCATATGCTATCAACAAAGGCTCTCCATTTATTTGTCCTGGGCTGCTTCTTCTATCCGTCACCAGGTGTAGTCCATCTTTTTGATATCTGCTTCAAGACTCCTTCGCCAAGTGTTTCTAGGTCTTGTATGTTTCCTCTTACCCTGGGGTAGTGGTAGGCTTTTGAAGTGTATGGTCTATCCATCTCCAGCATCTTTTCATTATCATTTCTTTCACTGTGGGATGGTTCATTTTCTGCCATAGCTCTTCATTGGTGATATTATCTGGTATCTAATCTGAAGTATTTTCCTTAGGCAGGTGTTAACAAAGGTCTGCAGTCTCTTTGTACTATTGTTGATGTTGTCCATGTTTCTGATCCATACAACAAGACCAACTGAACATTTGTGTTGAACAGTTTTGTTGTTAAGGATATTCACTTGTCCTTCCACATGTTTCCTGATAAATGGAGAAAGCTAGACGGCTTACAGAATCTTCATTCTCCATTGCATTTCTACACAGAACTGATGATGTTTGTTCTCATCATTTGGTTTCAATGCTTGTGTCAACTGCAGTATGTATGGTTTCAATGTTAGCCATTTTCGAAGAACTTTCCATACTTTTGTCTGGGGCAACTGCAGCTTACGACTGGCCTGATGTGTGGACTTCTTCAAGCTTTATGTAAAAGCTTCTCTGATTCTGTTGACTTCTTCTTCTTCTTCATTCGCATTGTCTGTCTATATCTGCAGTCTTGTCTCTTGGATAAATTTCACTGTTTTTTGTAACTCATGTATGGAACCGTAGAGCTTATCTTCTTTAGTGGTTTCGCTGGGCCAGTAATTATTTCTCAGTGTCTCGTAGTTGATGCAGTTCTGGAGGATATGTTCCACAGTTTGGGGCACCTGGGCACATGTACATAGAGTAGTAGTACCAACCTTAAACTTTGTATACATATGACTTCGGAGTCGGCTGTGTCCTGTTTGGAGACGGAAGATGGTGACTTGTTCCTTTCTGTTTAGCATGTGATAGTCATCATGTGGTGGTGTTTGTGGCTTCCTGTAGGTTTTTATCATGCTTTTCTTCTGATTATAGGTGATTGGTATGTCTGGTTGCTCCATTTCAGTGCCCTCTTTGGCCAGATGGTCAGCTTTCTCATTGCCTGGTATCCCACAGTGGGAGGGAATCCATTGCAAAGTGACTCCATGTTGTAAGCCAATTTTTGACAAGGCATCTTTAAGGTCTGGTAGTTTGTTGCACTGAAGAGCTTCCAGTACTGATCTTGCATCTGTGAGAATTACTACAGGACATGTATCAATTCTGGAGTCTGATAGTTTTTCAACTGCAGCAATAATTGCCCTAACTTCTGCATCAAAGTTGTTGCAGTATTTACCAGTGGGTATGGAAATCTTGTCAATGGTGTTGTTTGGATATTCAATATATGCTCCTGCCCCTCCATTCTTTATGGCATTATGTGCAGATCCATCTGTATACACACGTATCCAGGTGTCACATGGATATTTGTCATCTAGTACACTAAGTGTGGCTGTTGATCTTACAAGACTGCTCTGCATTTCACCATTCTGCACACCTTTCACTTCAGTCTGAATAGTTATTTGTGTATAATCTGCTTCTTTCCATGGTGTATGCTCTGGTACAGATGATAATGGAGCGACTACAGTTGGAAGATCAGGTATCAGCTTACGCATACGCTTGGCCTAATGAATGAAGCTGCTTCTTTTAAGCCATCCTAATGCCAAGTTATTGAATCTCTCCTTCAGGGGATGGCATACAGAGCTAAGGAATTTTTCTCCCATGGTCATGACCTTTGTGTCTCTACGTTCCTTTAGAGGTTGAACACCAACTATTTTCTGCATTTCTACTATTGGTGTGGACCTCATGGCACCTGTAATAATCCATAGTGACTGATTTTGAACCTTGTCTAGATTATGCAGCGTAGTGTTTGATGCTGTGCACCAAGATGTTGAGCCATATTCTAAATGTGGTAGAATACTTTGCTGATATACATTCTTGAGGATTCTTTCACTAGCTCCCCATGTGGTTCCACTCAATTTTCTTAATATGGCTAGTTTTCTTCTGGCTTTTGCTTCTGCACTGTTGATGTGTTGCTTCCACGTCAGTTTTGAGTCAAGAGTCACTCCTAAGTAAGTGGGTTGGTTGTCCATCCTTAAGGGTATTTCATTTACAAAGATCTTACCTGCTTTCTGTTTAGATGAGAGGGTGAACAGAGTGGTACTTGATTTCTCTGTGTTGATACTTACACACCATTTGTTTGTCCATGATGTCAAGATGTCTGCTGCTCTTTGGAGTCTCTGTGTAGCAACTGTCACATATTCATCTGTACACCACATGACCAGATCATCTGCATACAGTGCCACTTTGATTCCATAGGGAAGTTCCTTGACCAGGTCATTAATGAATACCAGGAATACTGTAGGCGAAAGGACCCCTCCTTGTGGTACACCGTGTCGCAGAAGTACTTTCTGGCTTTTGTGTCCATCCATTACTACTCTAGCTCTTCTATTGTGTAAATAGGACTTTATCCAGTTGTACAGTCTTCCATTCACATTGCAGTTTCTTAGTTTCCACAGCAGACCTTTTTTCCATACTTTATCAAAGGCTTTCTTCAGGTCTATCCACGCTGCTAGTACAAGGTTTTTCTCTTGGAATGCATCCTCAGTCTCTTGAGAGAGATAGGTCACTTGATCTTCCGTACTGTAGTACTGCCTAAATCCTGCTTGTTGTGGAACGAGAAGGTTTTCACTTTCTAGGTACCATTTTAGCCTCGGGTCAATGATGCGTTCCATCGTTTTGCATAGGCAGCTAGTGAGACTGATTGGCCTGTAGCTGGAGGCAGTATCACTGTTTTTCCCTGGTTTTAGCAGTGGTACCATGCTTGCTTCCTTCCAGATTTGAGGTAACTTACCTGTGCTCCAGCACATATTGAAAATATCCAACAGCTTTCCCATTGCTGCCATTCCCAGGTTCTTGATCGTTTCATTGGACACTCCATCTGGTCCTGGTGATTTCCTTATTCTGTTGACATTCTCATCCAATGCATGCAGTGCCGTCCAGTGCTTTTTCTTTTAATCACATAACCAGTCTATACTGACGATACTAACAGTAGATGTTGGTCCAAGTTGGTGGATTTTACCAAAACGTTTGCGGAAATGACTTTATACGGTTGTAATGAAATTTGTCTTTTCCAAGACACCAGATATTTTCTCCTGGCTGCTTGCCATTTTTCAACAACTGTACTACTGACTGAGCTTAAAGAATGAATGCACATGTGCAAAACGTACTGATGTAAACTTTGAGAGTTTTCCTCCTCATTGATGCCTCACACGTTTTTCTATAATAGACAGTTTCTTTGTAATAAGTATGTAGAGTTGTTCCATTCTTTTAGAATCGCCCTGTATTTTTCATTATTAACATGGTCGTGCATTAAAGTAATGCATAGCTGCACATATCTAATTATAGAATAGGTGCATATTTTGTAATTATATGCAGCTAATTATGATTGTAGATGGAGGTGTATGGTTCAGTTTTACCAGAAAAGACAGAAAGAGTGAGGAAAGTTGGAAGAAATAAAAATGGCAGAAAGCAAGATGAGCACATATAAATGATGAATCCAGTATTTTGGCAGAAGCCTGTTTTTTCAAGGACCACATACAAAAACAACAATTTTTCTGCAGTCATTTCTCTGATCTCCCACATATTATATCTCTCTCTCTCTGAGCCTTAAGTGCCCAGTGCACATGGGGCTTCTGCAAGGGTTTTCCACAAATGCCTGTCCTTCGCCTTTTTTTCTGCTCTTGCCCAGGTGAGCCCTTTATTGCTCAACATCCTTTCTGTTGTTCTTCTCCATGTCTCTTTTGGTCTACCCTTACTTCTGTTCTCTGTGAATATAATTGTACATTCTTATAGCACAGCAGGACACTATCTAATTACAACATAGCCATGTATTATAGGATTACAGCAGAACCATATATTATCTAAATGACTATATTATTATACAAAGAACTAGAAAATAAAGTAAAAACTTCAGCTAGAAGAGATAAAAGACAATATGACAAAAGAAGCAGAGAAGGAGCAAAAAAAAGGAGACAGCAAAACTATCTTACATCCTTCATGTGCCATTAAACATCACACAGGGGTTGCATAGTTGTTTGCCAAGTTATCCTGTTCTCAGCAAGTCTTTCAGTTTCATCAAGGGATGTTATGCCCACTAAACTGGCTTCTCATAACAGTGTCCTCTTTAGAGTTTCACATGGTCGACCTCTTTTTCTTCGACCTGTTGTGCTCCACTTGATAGGTTCTTTTTGTATTCTTTGATTGTTTCTTCTCATCACATGACCTACATATGTCCATCTTCTTTTTCTGATCACCCATGAGACAGGTTGTTGTTTGCTCATCTGTCTTATCTCTGCGTTGTTCTTGAATTCGTTCCACTTTAAAGCAAGTATTTTCCTTAGGCATTTGTTTCAAAACTTTATATAACATACAAAAGAGGCTAACAGGTACTATTACAGGCACTATTACATCAAAAGAAAGACCAATCTTTAACAAAACTGGCACCCTATTAATATCAAGTAAAGACCAAAAGCAAAGATGGGCCAAATACTTCTAAGAAATACTTAATTGGCCATACCCAAAAGAATTGATAAACCTTGAAAATGACTTACCAATCCAACAACTAAATGTCATCCTAGATGAAATTAATTGAATGAAATTGAAACAACAGTGAATCTAATCGCTAACAACAAAGATACAGGTAAAGATGAAAGAACAGACAGAATGTTAAAAGCTATTAATAGTGAGAACATGAGCCAACTACAGAGAACGTTTAATAAGTTTGGAAATAAGAAAAAGTATCTTCTAAATGGAAGAAAGGAATTGTTGTTAAAATACCACCACACCCCCCTCCCCCCAAAAGGCAAACACAATGACTGGAGAGGAGTAACCTTGTCATCAGTTGTGTCAAAAGTATTTTGCAAAGTCATTCAGAATAGAATTAAAGATATAGCGGATATACTGCAATGAGAGAAGAACAAGCAGGATTTTGAAAAAAAAAGAAGCTGTCTTGACCAGATCTTTACTCTAAGAATAATACTTGAAGAACATATTGAAAAGCAAAAACCATTAATCCTGAACTTCAAAGACTTTGATAGGCATTTCTTAGGCATTTGATAGCATACACAGAGATTCATTGTGGAGAATTTTAAGTCTATATAGAATACCATCTAAAATTGTCAACATCATTAAGGACTTCTACAATGGATATGTTTGTGCAGTCAAAACAGAAGAAGGGATGAATGAATGGTTCCAGATTGAAACAGATGTGAAACAAAGGTGTATACTGTCTCCTTTGCTTTTTGGAATTACAATAGACTTCATAATGAAAAAATACTGAACAGGTAACACGGGTATTGACTGGGTACATGGGACCCAACTAGAAGATCTTGATTTTGCTAATGACATAACTCTTATCAGTAATAATGTGAATTCCATGCAAGAAAAAACATATAGCCTGCCTTCACTGGCTAGCAAAATAGGACTTGAAATTAACAAGGACAAAACAAAAATAATGCAACTTCCCATTAATCAAAATGGAAAAATACATGTAGAAGGGACAGATATTGAAGAAGTCAGTAAATTTTCATACCTTGGCATCTACATAGACCAGGATAGTGACACCAGAAAGGAAGTTAGAAGTGCAAAAGCAGCATCGATCTTCAAGAATCTAGAGAATATATGGAATTCAAAAGTTATAAGCACTAAAACCAGGTTAAGACTATTCAATTCAAATGTAATATCCACCCTCATTTATGCATGTGAAAGTTGGAGAGCAACTAAAGAAATAGACAAGAAATTAGACTCTTTTAAATACAAATGCCTAAGGAAAGTACTTGGCATCAAATGGAATGAATTCAAGAACAATGCAGAGATAAGACAGATGACTGAACAACAACCATTGGTGATCATAAAAGGAGATGGATATAGTTGGTCACGTGATGAGAAGAAACAGTCAGAGAATCTCAAAACAAGTTATAAAGTGGAACACAACAGGCCAAAGAGAAAGAGGCAAGCCGCGTGAAACACTGAAGAGGATATTGTTAAGAGAGGCCAAATTAATAGCCATAAAATCCCTTGATGAGGTTGAAAGACTCGCCGAAGACAAGAAGAATTGGCGAACTACCTTGCGAGCCCTATATGACATTTAAGAGCACAGGAGGGATATAAGATAAGATAACTCTTATCAGGACAATGTGAATTCAATGCAAGAAAAAACAAATACCCTGTCTTCACTACCTAGCAAAATATGATTTGAAATTTACAAGGAAAAAAACAAAAACAATGAAACTTCCTATTAATCAAGAAGGAAAAATATACATTGAAGGAATACTCATAGCTGATGCGGAAGTACACCAGTTTGCATAGCTCAGCAGTCACATAGAACAGGATGGTGACAGGAGAAAGGAAGTTAGAATTGGAAAAGTGGCATTGAGCTTCATGAATTTTTGAGAAAATATGGAATTCAAAAGTTAAAAGCACAAAAACCAAGCTAAGGTTATTAAATTCAAATATAATATCCACCCTCATTTATGCAATGAAATGCAGGAAAACAACTAAAGAAATAGACAAACTAGATTCTCTTGGAAAGAAATGCCTAAGGAAAATCCATGGTATAAAGTGGAATGAATTCAATAACAACTCAGAGATAGGTCAGATGAGCAAACAACAACCTGTCTCATGGATGATTAGAAAAAGGAGATGGACATATTTTGATCACATGATGAGAAGAAACAGTCAGTGAATCCCAAAACAAGCTACCAAGAGGAACACAGCAAGCCAAAGAAAAAGAGGTCAACCATGTGAAACTCTAAAGAGGACATTGTTAAGAGAGGCCAGTTTAGCAGGCATAAATTCCCTTCATGAGGTTGAAAAGCTCACCAAAAACAGGAAAACTTAGTGAAGTACCATGTGAGCCCTATGTGACATTTAATAGCACCAGAAGGATGTAAGATATTATCCAGTTATAGCATAAGCTTATATTTCTGGTTATAGCATAGCCACATATCAAATTATAGTATAGCTACTTAGCCTGAAAATATAGCATGGCCAGCATAATACAGCTTTATCTTATCTAATTGCAGCATAACTGCATATTATCTAATTATAGCATTTTTGGATATAATCATATCATACTGTATGCAGGCAATGGCTTGAGTCATTGCAGAAATCAGTGATTCTGTCACCTTCATCTATGTCCTGGATACGTGGGCATCCAGGGAAATGAGAGAGCTGATAGGTTGGCCAGCTCTGCCTTCATCACAAATTGACAACCACTGGACTGAGCTGATATTGTTAATGTGCTCAAAGAGATAGACAGAGAAGAGGACTGAGAACAGCAAATCCACATCACTGCTTAGACTGAGAGAGCTGGGAGTACAGTTTGGCAAGGTCAAGATTGAGAGACATACTGTAAATGTGAGAGGACTTGTCAGCCATCACAGGATGGGCACTCTCAGCCACAGGCTGCTGGTGGATATGCTGAGGGAGGGGAGAGAACCCTATGAACATGTCTGGAGAGCAGTGATGATGGCCCAAATATGTATAAACTAGGAAAAATGTAGGAATAGCTTTATTACTTAATGACTACAGATGATGGCCCAAATATGTATAACTAGGAAAAATGCAGGAACAGTTTTATTACTTAATGACTACAGATGATGGCCCAGACCATAAACCATATCATATAAATGTGCATAAATGTACTATAAGTTGGTAAAAAATATTTTTACTCCAAATATTTGGTGCAAACCTCTAGCTCTTACGTGCCACACCATTGTGCCATGGCACACCACTTGAAAATCCATGTCATAAACAGTATACACACAGCAAAAACTAATACTACATGCTGTCCACATGGGACTGAAAAGACAAACTGACTGCTAATGAAGATCTGAACTAAAAATGCTGAGCAAAAGCAATGCTAAAAATATAACATCAAAATATGAAGTGCTGATCACTTTCTGATGTAGTTGGTCAAGCAGCCAACTTTTGAATTCAATGCTATATTGTTACAATAAAGATCTCTCATTTTTATGTGGAGTACCTCCCAGGGTGAAGAAAGGAAGATCCAATCTCTTGAAATACAAAACAAAATGAAGAGTTCACAAAACTCTGCACAGACAGTAATTTTTACCCCACAAATGAGTACTTGTCCACATAAATGAGGGTGCAGAGTAACCCTAGATATTTCTTTTACAACAAATTCACCAAGATTTCTAATTCTTCTATAGATATATCAGGTCTTGTATCATTTGTCCAGGATGGGCTTGTAGATTGTGACTTTTTTAAAGACCCCCTGTCACATTTTTACTTTGCTGTTTTTCTCTTCATCTTTAGAAATGTTCTTACATAATTACTGCACAAAGCATGTGCTGGTCTTTTAAAAACAAATTTATGACATTTATTTTAGACATGTTGAGAGAGAGTTGTGTTGAGAGAGTTATGTGTGTGTGTGTGTGTGTGAGAGAAGGAGAGTAAGAGATAAAGAAAGAGAGAATTCCCACGGAAATATGGAGAAAAATCATAAGAAGACAAAACAGTAAATTATTGAATTTAGCATATTGTTTGGTTAGTCAACACCAGAGTGGGAAGTGGAACTGGAAGTAAGATTATAATATTAAATGCAGCTAGTCACCTGTGATTCAAGTCACTTTGAAGACTTAACATGGCCTTGACCTGAGCAATGAAGAATAGTAACTCAGAGTCCGCATACTAATAATGTACAGTAAAGTAAAGTGAGGATGACTGGACAGTTAATACTGCTGTCATCCATATTTGTTACTACTGCCACAATCATAATAGTTAAATCAACTGCTGTGCATGTTTGTTACAGCCACCAGTCATAAATTACTACTAACATGATCCATTTGTGCTTTAACTATTACAGCTGTCGCCATTCTTACTATCACTGACATCACCATAAATATCAAAACTGTTATGTCATTATTGTTAACACCAATCATCATCACGCTCCTGTTATAATTCCACATTGTCAAACTTTTTTTATGTATGTATACAGAATGTGAAAATGTTCATATATTCACATATTGTATGTTCTACCTAGACAAAAGACGAAGTTTTAACTTGATCTCAGAGGTATTTCCAATATGGAGTATGAGGCAGTTGGACTGTTGCATGAACAGTTTGCTAGACAGGCTCTGCAGACACCTTCATCTGTTGCTGTCATCAGTCCTGAGGGTAAGTCATAGGATCATGAAACACTGAAAGGAGAGTCATTCATTGTGGTTTGTCAGATATTGGCAAAATTGTAGACTTCAGTCACTTAACTTTAATTTGGCTCACTTTGAAGACTTGACTTGAAATGAAGAGTAGTGACTGACTCAACCCTTGGTTTGAAATATTTTACCATTTGATTTGATGGCTTTACCACAGTGAAATATTAGTAGATGATGGTGCATTTTCCAGTGTTGTCATTTTGATGTGTACATGATCCTAACTGACAGAAGAATTCTATTTAAAAAAAAAAAAGCTTAATTTTGCCAGAGTTGTGTTGAGTTGATTGACATGAAATTGAGTTGGATTTTGAGACTCAGCTTCATCCTGACATCAGAGATGAAGAGAAATTGTTTGGACTTGACTTTTGTATAACTTGTGACCCAACATAAGACCTGTCATGAAGGACTTGAATGCGGTTATTGGCCCAATCAAGGAAAGAATGACCTAGAGCCACAAAACTTGCATGCTGCACCACATATTCGCCATGAAGTTCAACGTACTTGGCACATGGCTTCTCAGGTTTCTCTAATCTTTCCAAAAAAGAAGAAAAAATTCTGGTCACCGAAGTGTTGCTCTGTTGCTTTATCACCTCTGAATTATTAAAAAATTTCCTCCTTTTTTAGACATTTTTAAGGCAGGGAAATGAAGTAGTCAGATGGAGCAAGATCTAGTGAGTAGGGTGGATGATCTATATACTGGAACCCCAGATTTCTCAGAACAGTCAATGTTTTATGAGCAGGAGAATTGTCCTGCAGAATGAGAATACCTTTCCGCAGCTTCCCTCACCATTTTCCTTTCAACCTATCTTTTAATTGATGCAGCAAGTTAAAACAAGTGTTCTGTATTAACTGTTTGGTCTTTAGAAGATAATCAGTTATCAAAATACCTTCCTTAGCCCAAAAAACACTGAGTGTGACCCTTCCTGATGACTTTAGGGGCTTGAATTTCTTCGGCCATGGGAACCCAAGTATCATTATTGTAAGGACTGTTGTTTGGTCTCAGGATCATAGTGGTGTGATAGTGTTTCATCAGCAGTGATGAGTCATTCCAAAATGTTACCACTAGATTATTCAAAATGCATCAATTTAGAGGTATCCACTCAATTTTGTTTCTTGTCATCATTCTGACATTTCAAACACCCACTTGTCTGACAGTTTCTGAATACACAACTGCTCTTGGATTATATAAGCCCATTGTGTATCCTGGGTATTTCTAGTGTCTCAAAAATTGTTTTGTCCAATATCAGATCATGAACATGACCAACAGTGTTTGGAGTTGACACTCTTGAAGGCCTTCCAGATCTTGGTGCATCTTCATGTCCCCATATGGTTCTAAGGACTGTTATTGCCGGAGGTGGGGTGGAGGATACGCTCTTCACTCCAATGGCGTGCATCTCAAATAGCCTCTGACAGTCAAGTCCAGCTCCTGGCCTTCTCATGGCAGAACTGTTTAAACTGACAGGAGAAGGGGCGAAGGTGAATATCTGGCGCCTGAAAACCAGACGCTTAGGGTAGATGAGAGTCACGTTTAGTAGCTCATCTACTGCTGCTGGTGAGATTCTTCAGCTGCCGTGCGTGGAGCGGGGCTCCTCCCGGCCAATGAAGAAAGGTGCAAATGGGGTTGCCGTGCGGCACCACCGTGGAAAAGGTGAATGAAAGGATAAAGTGAAGCAAACAGTAGTCAAATCATGGCACCTCTGGTCTGGAGGTCAGCCACGTCCTAAGTGCACTCATATCAGGTGAAATGCCTGGTTAAGACACCACTGGGGAGAATCTTCAGATGCCACGTGTGGAGCGAAGCTCCTCCTGGTCAAGAAAGAAAATGCGGAAAAGGGTTGCTGTGTGGTGCCAATGGGAAAAGGTGATGGAAAGGATAAAGTGAAACTTTATTGGTATGTCCAGTAGTATCGCGGTGAGAGCTACTCATGCCACGGTGCCTCCGCTCTAGAGGTCAGCTACGTCCGAAATACACCCATACTGGTGAAATATGCTTAAACAGGCTTACAATAAGGGTGAAACTTGATGGCTACGCATATCATGGTACCTCTGCTCTAGAGGTCGGTCACGTCCGATATACACCCATACTGGTGAAATATGCCTAAACAGGCTCAACCCATAGGTGGAAGTCACTAGTGGCGAGGATTCATCATCCTGGACAAAGCTCCATCCTGGTCACAACTAGGAAGGGTAGCGACCACGACCACAAAATGCTGAAGTCGAAGACACTGGACCAGAGCAGTCTAGATAGGCAACCACCTCTCACCTAGTGGGGTTGTATGTGGATCCTAATCACGCTGAGGTTTTCCAGTGAGAAAGTTCAACTCTAGCCTGTATGGGCTACCACCTCTCACCCAGCGGGGATATACTGATATCCAAACATACTAAGGTTTTCTGGTGAGAAAGTCCAGCTCTAGATCAAACTGGTGCAATGAAAACCACAGTGTCACGCAATCCTGCTTCTGAGACCCACCAAGAATACAGGCTCAAGCCATATGATACTCTGAACTTCTTGTGGTCCTCTCAGGGATCTCATGTGGTCCTTTGGGGACCACACAGGGGACCACGGAACCTATGGAGGACCACAGGTTATTCAGTAGGATCACAGGGCGGTCTTGGTGGTAGAAGTGAACTAAGAAGAATGAATGAATGAATGAATAATCTTTATTTTTAAAGGGTAAAGAATTGGGCATGCAGGCCCGTCTTACATTCTGCCCTTCATCACTCCATCTTTCATTCTTCCCACACACTCCATTTAATACAAGTATACAAATTACGTGAGGAAAAAGCATATCCGAAGAGTGTAAAATTTAACTATTACATTCAAAGTAAAAGAGAAGAAGTAATTAACCTAATAAAATAGCTCTCACGCACACATACACGCACAGACATATACATAAACAAAAATACATTGTAAATACAGATCTTCTAACATATGTTTTTTAACAAACATTAAAATAATTTCTAACAATATCTAACAAGTTACTTTTCGAACTGTATCATTTTAATACTTGATGGTTGGCGAGTCATGGGTTGAGAGAGTGCTGGTTATTCTATGGAGGCATATAATTACAAGCAAGTAAATAATGAAACTGGTTTGAGTTAAAGGATGAAGTATTACCAATGGATTTTAAATGGTAGGGGAGGGTGTTCCAGAGCTGTACTGCAGAGTATGCAAGGCTTTTCTTGTACAGAAGAAGAAGAAGATGTCCCTATATCTTCAAGCTGAAAGTTAGAACACCACTTCTTCACAGCGGAACAAGTATGCACAATTAAAGGCATACATCAGGGTTCCTGGCATGAAGGACCATCCTGTCCATAAGGAGTTGGGGTAGGTAAAGGGAAAACACATCAAACGTGGAAGATCCTGGATGGCTGAGCCTGAGGATACAATAAAGTCAGTTTGCAATCTACTCATAGATGAAGTGCCTACAAGTGATGACTGGTTACAGGTACAGGATCGACCTCAGCTAAAAAAGATTGTTATACAGAAGGGCCATGAATGTCGAGATTGGGCACAGGTAACAGCAGAACTTTGGGTTCAAGATCTCATCCAGCATCACTGTGGGTCTTCCAACATGGTAATATATACATATGGCTTAGTGACTTGGAACAACAGAAGTGGTTAGGGTTTTGTTGTCTACCGAAATGGAAGAGTAGTGGCACAGGGTTTGGGAACCAAACCACTTTAACCAAGCGAATGGAAATTGAGGCTGTGTCTGCAGTAGTGGAATGGTTAGTTGCTGATGCTGTGGTTAATGGTCTCATTGTGACAGATTCACAGAGTATGCTTCATAAGATTAAGAAGAAATTGCTTTGAAAAGAATGAGTTCATCTTTTAAGCCAGTCAGCTGTAACAAGCCTAACGTGGCTTTACTGTCTGGGGTATGCAGGAGTACCTGGCAGTGATGTGACAGATAGACTTTGCTGGACAGGCTAAAATAAATGACAGACTTATAATGGACAAAGGGGACATTGTTAAAGCTGTATTGGACAGGCTGTGGGAAAATGAAGAATGCGAAGGGAAGAACAATGTAGATCTGAAGAGCTTACTGGAGCTGGGACAAATTAAAGGTTCTGACAGGAAATCTGAACTGGCAGAAAATTCATAATAAATAACCAACATTTGACAGGAACTATTAGCAAACATACTCTTAGATGGATGGCTGCGGCATGTGGCAGAGCATACAATTGCATTGAAGCCAGAGTCTGAATTTTGAACCTTTCTTCACAACTGAGCATGATGGGTACTTGTCACTCATTGTGTATCGCTATGATCTTGACAAAATTAATTTTGAGATGTGTGTCAGGCAAATCATTTTTCAGCACCCCCTCTTAAAAAATGTTGCTGTGCTTTCACTATGAACAAGTTGTTGGTAAAAATCAGTTGACACATAAAATATAGTGACATTTACCACAACTTATGGACGCATCAACAGCAGTGTATCTTGCTTACAACCGGTAAGCCTACAGGAGAACTGTTGGGGAGACAAAGTTCCACAAGGGACATACAAATGACTGACTGACTACAACTTAATTAATTTATGAGGTTAATACTCAGTTTTCTCATCTTTATGACAATTTTCTCACAGTCACAGATGTCTATAGTACGTTTTCACTGATGTATTTCCAGACTCTTTGCCCTATTCAGTAAGAACAAGAAAATGAAATTAAAAAAAAAAGGCATGCAGAAGACTTGAAGATTTGTCTTAAATAGCCATAAGTTAACTGAATGTAAAAAAATGAATACTTCACTGTTTATTTACTTCTTTATCCATACCATAGTAATATTTTCAGAGCAGGTGGTAACTTGTAGTAAAATCATTACATTATATGTAGTATTTGTGTTAAAAAAGATAGAATTCTTTACAAAATATTTCTCATCATGTCTCTTTTTTAATTTAAAGTGAAATGATTTTTAACATAAATTTGTTATAAGATTTAACATAACTGTTATAATATTTAACATAACTTTGTTATAAGAGATACAAGCTCTAGCTTTAGTTGGCATTCATAATTATGTTTATTGCATATTGTTATCCATAAAATCTCATGGAATAATGCCCAGTTATAATAATTGCAGATCATGTTTTTTTTATTTTTTCTAAAACATGTATGAACATTCTCAGTCATACTGATTACAGTAAAAAGAAGGCATATAAAGAAATATCAGCTATGTATTGTAGAATAATCACACTGCATAGACAGATGAAAATGACTCAGTTCACCAAGGACACACTTCCTTTGGTTATGGAACAGAAGGCGGAGTACATATGGAAATGTCTGGAGTGTGGAGATGCCAATCTCTGATTACACATTACAGATTACAGTCTCAGTTACCTGTTATAGACTGCATTGTGTACTCTTAGATTGTCTCTGCTTCTGTCTGTAATGAAACTTTATATTGTGTGACAGTATTACACTGTAATACTAAACCTCTTACACTGCTTGAGTAGCATCCCATTATCTACACACATAAAATATGCTTATTATATATACACATATGAGAAAAATGAGGGCAGGTTGGCTTGAAAGGTGTCACACATTTTCAGTCTAATTTCATTTCTTCTGTGTATTGTGGGTTCCATGAGTGGCAGAGTGATTAGTGTACTAGTATCTCATGACAAAGGTCAATGGTTCAAATTCAGTCTAAAGTGCTCGAATAACCCAGCTGTAGAAATAAGTATTGACTAGGTACATGGGACCCAGCTAGAAGATCTTGATTTTGCTGATGACATTCTTATCAGTAACAATGTGAATTCCATGCAAGAAAAAACAGATAGTCTGTCTTCACTGGCTAGCAAAATAGGACTTGAAATTAACAAGGAAAAAACAAAAATAATGAAAATTCCCATTAATCACAATGGAAAAATACACATAGAAGGGACAGATATTGAAGAAGTATAATATAAATTTTCATACCTTGGCATCTACATAGACCAGGATAGTGACACCAGAAAGGAAGTTAGAATCATAATTGCAAAAGCAGCATCGATCTTCAAGAATCTTGACAGATTCTTTGAATCATAACGACGTTAATGGGGGTTCCAGTGGAACCACCTCGTCCAGTAGGGACTATCACGTGCGACAGGTGATACAAGATCGTCATCCAACTAGTGTACGCAAAGGAAACACAAGTAACATCACAATAATTGCAACATGGAACATTAGAACACTAATAGAGCTTGAAAAACTGGAAAACATCGAACAAGAAATGAAAAGAATGGAAGTTAACATCCTTGGTTTATGTGAAATGAGATGGCTGGAGCAGGAAGCAGAGATCATAAAGACTTCAAAATAATATATTCTGGGGGAAGCCAGTGTGGAAATGGAATTGGCATAATATTAGATAAGAAGACAGCAAGAACCGTGAAAGGTTTCTGGTGCATATTGGACAGACTGTTAATGGTTAAATTACAGGGCCACCCAATAGACACAAATCTCATCCAAGTATACGCACCAACTTCAGAAAGCTCTGATAATGAGACAAAAGAATTTAACAACAGTCTGGACATTGCAATGAAACAGTGGAAACCATGGTAAGTAAACTTTGTGCTGGGTGATTTAAATGCAAAATTAGGAACTGAACAGGGCAATGAAGCTACAGGCAGGTATGGACTAGGTATTAGAAATACAAGAGAAGAGATGTTGATTGAGTGAGCAGAAAAGAATAAAGTGATAATAGGAAATACTTGGTTTGAACAACACCCAAGCAACTATGGACATGGAAAAGCCTAAATAATAACATACGTAACTAGATAGATTACATTATGATCAACAGAAGATTCAGGAACTCACTAATATCTGTGAAAACAAGACTAAGCATAGACTGCAACAGTGACCACATCCCAGTTGTAGGAAAAGTGAGAATCAGGCTAAAGAGGTTAAAGGTAGCAGCTAAAAACAAAGAACTAGATAGAAAACTGTTACGGAAAGATAAGGCAATACAAGAACAATATAGGACCATAGTACATAATAGCTATAATGCTATAGAGAAGATTGAAATGATTGATGAACAGTGGAACATGCTCAAAGATTCTATTCAGCAAACATCTATTGAAATCCTACCTCCAGATAAATGACATGCTAAACAGATGACAGAAGAAATTTTGCAACTAATGGATTGGAGAAGAAGTCTTCTTCTTCTTCTTCTTCTTCGTTCACTTCTACCACCAAAAACCGCACCGTGAACCTACTGAATTCATGCCAGTTTAGTCTAGGGATGGACTTTCTCACCGGAAGACCTCGACGTGTTTAGGATATCAGTGCATCCCCGCTGGGTGAGAGGCGGTAGCCCACCCAGGCCAGAGTTGGACTTTCTCACCGGAAAACCTCGACGTGTTTTGAGATACCCATGTATCACCGCCGGGTGAGAGGTGGTTGCCCATCCAGTCCAGGGTTGGACTTTCTCACCGTAAAACCTCAGCGTGATTAGGATACGCAAACATCCCCGCCGGGTGAGAGGTGGTTGCCTATCTAGACTTCCCTGGTCCAGTGTCTCCGACTTCAGCACTTTGTGGTCGTGGCCGCTACCCTTCCTAGTTGTGACCAGGATGGAGCTTTTGTCCAGGAGGATGAATCCTCGCCACTAGTGACTTCTACCCCTGGGTTGAGCCGGTTTAGGCATTATCCCAGTATGGGCGTATTTGGGACGGGACCGACCTCTAGAGCAGAGGTACTGTGACGTGCATAGCCTTCAAGATTCACCCCTGGTATGAGCCGGTTTAGGCAAAATTCACCAGTATGGGTGTTTATCAGGCGTTACCGACCTCTAGAGCGGAGGTGGCATGACATGTCTAGCCATCAAGTTCCACCCCTGGTGTGTGCCGGTTTAGGCATATTTCACCAGTGTAGGTGTATTTCGGACGTGGGTGGCCTCTTGAGCAGAGGTGCCGTGGTATAGCTCTCGTAGCGATACTACTGGACATACCAGTTAAACTTCACTTTCCACCACCTTTTCCCATCGGCTCCGCGCAGCAACCTTTATTTCTTTTCCGCATTTACTTCCTTAACCGGGAGGAGCTTCACTCCACGCACGGCATATGAAGAGTCTCGCCAGCAGTGAGACAAGCCGGTTCATGCATTTCACCCGACATGACTGCACTCAGGACGTGGCCGACCTCCAGACCAGAGGTGCCATGATTTGACTGTTTGCTTCGCTTTATCCTTTCTACCACCTTTTCCGCAGTGATGCTGCGCGGCAACCTCATTTGTACCTTTCTTCATTGGCCGGGAAGAGCACCGCTTCACGCACGGCAGCTGAAAAATCTCGCCAACAGCGGCAGATGAGCTACCAAACGTGCCACTCATCTACCCTAAGTAACTGGTTTTCAGGCGCCAGATATTCGCCCTCGCCCCTTCTCCTGTCAGTTTAAACAGTTCTGCCACGGGAAGGCCAGGAGCTGGACTTGACTGCCAGAGGCTGTTTGAGGCGCATTTGCAGTCCTTAGAACCAGAAGAAGTCTTAAGGAAGATGAAGATGAATATGACAAAATAAATAAAGAAATAAAACACACATTAAAGCTAAAGAAGAGTGGCTAAATAAGAAACGTAATGAAATAGAGACACACCATGATGGAAACACAAGAGATATGTACAAACAAATAAAGGAATTAACAAACAAAAAGCGTTTACCACAAAACTGGTTGCCTGAACTCAAAGCAGGGGCATACAATAATGGACAGAGATGAAATAATGGCACGATGGTGTGAATACATTAGAAAACTCTATGAGGTGAAATAGATATATAAAATAATAATAAGGGCCTCCCATATTGAAAGTAAAAGTAAAGGTCTCAGCCTGAACAAAAAGAAGACTGAAATGATGGTCATCTCAAAGAAAAGAATACCACCAAAATATAGCATTACCATCGATGACACAGAACTGAAACAAGCTGATAGATTCAAGTACTTAGGAACAATTAGAACAGGTGATGGGAAATGTCACAATGAAATAAAAAGCAGATGTGGTTAGAGCAAGTCAGCATTCCAGAAAATGAGGAACATCTTGTGCAACAGATCTATATCAATGGAAACAAGAAAGTCACTGGTGGATCTCATAATCAAGTTTAAAGACAGGGAATTGTGGAGAGAAATAATCACCTTTGCCATGTGGCACGGCACGTGATTGATGGAAGGTTAAGTAAATAGTGTTTTTCATGTGACTTCTTGAGACAGAAGTTTCTAGATGGGGCTGAGAAAATCCCAGTCATATAAAAGAGATAGAGCTGACTAAGCAGGATGATTGCTGATTAGGATTATGTAGAGACCAGTAGGTTACGTTAGCATGAGGTCTACCTAGGAAGATGTTCATGTTTGAACAATGTGTTCAGAACGTTTGCGATAGGGAGATTTTTATAGGCTTGTTCAGTCTGTTTTTGAATGATGACTTGATGTATTCTGGACTACGTGTATAGTAGTTATTCAGTGATTTTGCCTCATGTAGTGAAGGTAATAATTCTTAGGGCAGAACAGTAATGGAAGTTGTTAGTGTAGATTGTGAGCTCAGTTATTGTTGATAGCATTTGTGACCCTTTTTGGTCTGTTGTGAGCTTACTAGTTGTGGTTGCTGATGTGAGCTTACTAGTTGTGGTTGCAGATGTGAGCTTGCTATTTGTGGTTGCTGATGTGAGCTTACTAGTTGTGGTTGCTGATGTGTAGATTTTTTTCTCTTGAGGTATTCTAATGTTCAGTAAGTATGGCAACATTTTGCTTGATTTTGAATGATGGTAGTCCAGCTCTAGCTGTTAGAATTGTCCACTCCCTTCCCACATGGCAAACAGTTCTTGCCAGGGAGTGGAACCTGTCATATGTGAAGTCTTGAATCTCCCATCCTTATCAGTCACCATCCATTTTTCCTCATTAATAAACTCGTCTGGTTGTACAACTACCTTCTTGTTGTCTGGTTGTACAACTATCTTCTTGTTGAATGACTTAACATTGTTATGTGTTTGTGCTGTTGGAAGATTGCCTGTGATTTCTCCAGTATTGCTATTGTCTAGTGGTAGAGTTGAGTGCCTGAGTGTCAGCTGTTTCTGTGTGTATAAACAAGAAAAAAAAATAGTAGAATAGGATATTACAGATCAACCTTTAGTATCTAAATTCTTGAACAGTGGTTCTAAATATATCAATTAACTCCACTAGAACCTTGACAGTAAATAGCAGCACAGTTCAACTTGTTCATCAAAGAAAAGAAGTCCTGTTTCAGCTGGTGCCATGTTGGCACACCAGTACTCATCACAGAGGCGTACACCTTTAGCTGCAGTGTTTATTGCTTCTGCCTGTATTATATGCAGTGCCTGACAGTGTTAGCGATCACTCTTCTCCATCTTGCGTAACCCTTGGTGTTTCCCTTTAGTTCATATGTTTTTCTTTTTTTCCATGTCAGTCTACTGAGATATTTTTTCTCATGTCCTTCCTTTCTTACTTTTTCCCTTGAATTTTTCAGCCATTACTAAGTTCTCAAACTTCTGTCTGCTCATGACATGTCCAACAAATTTTGAATGTTATTTTCTTATAATTATAAATTTAACTAGTTCTCATTGTTCTGAAACATCTTTGAGGATCTCTTCATTTGTTTTTCTGTCTCTTCAGGGTAGTTGCTGCATGTTTCTTCAAAACAAACATCTCTGTTGCTTCTAATGTTTTTGTCATCTTGTTAACTATAACATAAAAATTGTGTTACTTGTTCTTTTTCCTTCCACAAAACCACATTGTTATTTCATACTGAAATAAGACAAAAACTGAAATTACAGAAGAGCAGTGTGGTTTTGTGGAAGGAAAATATTTGTTCAGTTGAATCTGAGATTACACTCTCTTAGAGCTTTTCTTTCTCTCATGTGTCTGTGGAGTGCCTGATTGAACTCTCTCATAACTTTTCTTTCTCTCATGTGTCTGTGAAGTGCGAGATTGAAATCTTTCATAACTTTTCTTTCTCATGTGTCCTATGGAGTATGAGACTGCACACGATTAGAATTTTTCTTTCTCTTGTGTATCCTATAGAGTATGGGATTGTACAGTCTTAGAAGTTTTCTTTTTCTCATGTCACTGTTTTATAAGTTTTTTTTTTTATCCCTTATATCACTTTCCTACAACTTTTATTTCATTTATGTTACTTTCTTACGACTAATATTTCACTCATGTCATTCTCTTATACTTTTCTTTCACTCATGATGCTCTCTTTCAACTTTTTATTCACTTGTGTCACTCTGTTACAACTTTTCTTTCTCTCATACCACTCTCTTACAACTTATTTCATCTGTCTTTCTCTCATGTCACTCCATTTTGACTTATGTTGCTCTTTTGCATTTTTTTCTGTCACTCGTATCGCTCACATCTTTCTGTTTTTCCATTGTCACTTACAAATTTTCTGTCTTCCATGTCACCCACTTCAGCTTTTCTGTCTGTCATGTCATTCTCTTGCAACTTTTCTGACTCATGTCACTTTATTACAACTTTTCTATCACTCTCTTTCAACCATTCCTTCCATTTTGTCAGTGTGTACTTTGACTGCAATTTTTCTTTGACTACCCAACATACTTTTATTGTATTTCATGGAATGCTACCACTCAGAGTTGTTGGAAGACAGAGTTAACTTAATTATATGCAGAGAACTGCAAATGTTACCATGTCAACAGCCTTAGAAAGATGATTTATCTGGTAAATTAGTGAAGAATGTAAAGATCTTTGAGCTGGCTCAGGTCTAATCACTTCAGAGTAAAAACTGGACTGGGCCTGCTGGAAAACAAATGATGGGAGCAAATTGAGGAAGAATATTGAGGAGTACCAGATTAAGGATTTTTTTTTCTTTTTGGTCAGTCTGGATTGCTTATATCTGTGATGACTAATCTCATTGTGTTGTTACAGCTGTGGTGACTAATCCTATTGTGTTTTTACAGCTGTGGTGACTAATCACATTGTATTGTTACAGCTGTGGTGGTTAATCCCATTGTGTTGTTATAGCTGTGGTGACTAATCCTGTTGTGTTGTTGCAGCTGTGGTGGCTAATCCCAGTATGTTATGTTGCTGCAGCTGTGGTGACTAATCCAAATATGTTGTGATGACTAATTCCAGTATGTTGTGTTGTTACAGCTGTGGTGACTAATTCCATTGTGTTATTGCAGCTGTTGTGAGTAATCAAAGTATGTTGTGCATTTACAACTGTATCAGTTAATCAAAGTGTGTTGTGTATTTATAGCTGCAATGATTAGTCAAAGTGTATTGTGTAATTACTGCTGTAATGATTAGTCAAAGTGTATTGTGTAATTACAGCTGTAATGATTAGTCAAAGTGTATTGTGTAATTACAGCTGTAATGACTAGTCAATGTGTGTTGTATAATTACATCTGTGATGACTAGTCCGCATGCATTTGTAATGACTAGTCAGTGTGTGTTGTGTAATTACAGCTGTAATGACTAGTCAAAGTGAGTAGTGTAGTTACAGCAATAACCATCATCATTAAGTGCCGTGCTGACTGGCGTTGGCTATTATGCTTCTCCAGAGTACACAATCCTTCATGCAGGCCATTAGCTCAGTTGGTGTTGGCTATTATGCTTCTCCAGAGTACACAATCCTTCATGCAGGCCATTAGCTCAGTTGGTGTTGGCTATTATGCTTCTCCAGAGTACACAATCCTTCATGCAGGCCATTAGCTCAGTTGGTGATCTCTTACACCATCCAGTCAGACTGTCCAGTATCATTTCTCTTGGTATTCCCCTTGCTCTTCCTCTCTCTATTTTTCCTGTTGTTATAATATTTTGTATGCCCTCTCTTTTCATTGCATGTCCTATGAAGGTACATTCTTATTTTTTTGACAAGATTTTTTTCTATCTCCAACTCTTCTCAGACATTCTCCATTAGTTATTTTTGCTGTCCAGAGGATTCACAACATTCTTCTAATAAACCACATTTCTGCTGCTTCCAATGATTTTTGTGCAGACCTGCCTATTGTCCATGATTCACTTTCATATAACAAGATAGGTTCAATATAGCATTTTATGACTCGTTTTCTAACATTTATTGATAAGGATATGTTACATAATATGTTTCTCATTCTCTGAAATGCAGTCTTTGCTTCTGTTCCTAATTTCTGTTTTGCATTTCCCATCTGAAGTTATTACTACTCCAAGGTATTTGAATTTCTGCACCTGCTTTAGTATAGTCCCTGTGTTTTTGATATTCAAAGTAAGGCCTTTCTGTTCACTTTCTTTGGTGACTTTATCCAAGAAATTTTGCAGGTCTTGTTGGTTTTCAGCTATCAATACTGTGTCAGCTTACCGAAGGTTGTTAATATTGTATCTTTTTAATTTTATACCTGGTTCTCCAATAATTGTTCTTAGAATATTCTTGCTATACAGAGAAAAAAGGTCTGGAGATATTACACACCCCTGTCACATTCCCTGTTCTATTGATTGATATTTTCCAGTTTTATTTTCAACTTGAATCATTGCTTTCTGTTACCAGTATAGATGTTTTACAATCCTCAGGTCTTTGCTGTCTATATTTATGTCTTCAAGCATTTTAATAATCTCCTCTTGTTTCACCTTGTCAGATGCCTTGGTGTAATCAGTGAAGCATGAATAGAGATCTTTCTGTACTTCCAAAGTTCTTTCTGTTAGTGTTCGTAAAGCGTAAATGGCATTGTGTGTTCCCTTTCCTTCAGAAAATCTGAACTGTTCATCTGCTATTTCCATTTTTATCTTTTTCCTTGTTCTTCTCATAATAATTCTCAGAAGTAGCTTCGTTATGTGACATGAGAGGCTGATAGTCCTGTGGTCATCACATTCCTTTGCACCTGGTTTCTTTGGTAATGTTATAAATGTGGATTTAAGCAGGTCACTGGGCTACTGTTGTAAATGTCATTCAGTAACTTGGTTATTATTTTTATTCCCATCTCCTCTGGCTCCTCTATTTCTTCTATTGTTATATTATCAGGCCCAGTCACTTTTCCTTTCTTCATGTGTTTGATGGCATCTATGATTTCAAGTATTGGTGGTCCATCACAGTTTCAGTATCTGATGCTAATTCTGGTCTTTCTCCTCCATATAGCTCACTGATGTATTCTGGAGTGTATAAACTAGGAAAAATGTAGGAACAGCTTTATTACTTAACAACTACAAGGTTGTGACGTTTTGGCGTGAGTCTTAATTATACAAAAACATACAGGACGAAGAAATAGAGAAAGGAGATAAAGTATAGATTCACATGAATAGTATTAAAAAAAAATTTAAATAGAGTACTTAGATGTAAATTTTACGTTGTGGCCATTCCTAACACACACTGCCGGACAAGTCACAACTTTGTAGTTGTTAAGTAATAAATCTGTTCCTACATTTTTCCTAGTTTATATATTCTGGTATCACACCTTTACTGCAGTGCTTCATGTATAGTTATATACTTATGCACTAATTATTGTGTGTTACCGATGTATTCTGTCAGATAAAAGGGATGGCGACTGCATAGATGTATTCTGTCCACTTGTCCACAATGTCTTCTTTTCCCATTAACATTTTACCTTCTTTTGATTTCAAGCATCCTGTGGTATATTTTGTCTTCCTGACTGTGAGTTCACTAAAATGTTTTTGCTCTCTTTATTATGGATTTGGGAAGCTGTTCAGCAGGCAGGATCTGGAAAGCAAGTTCTACAGGTAATATGGCTTGACCTAGCCAATGCTTATGGCTCAGTACCACACCAGATGATATGGCTAGCACTAGACATGTATCATGTGCCAAAAGAAATCATGAAGATGCTGAAAATGTACTTCACAGGGTTCCTCATGAGATTTGGAACATCAGGATATATTACAAGATGGATTGAGCTCCAGGTAGGAATTGCAATGGGCTGTACAATATCTCCCATTCTGTTCATACTAGCCATGCAAGTAATCTTGAAAGCAGCAGAAGGAGCAGCAGAAGGCCCAAAGTTCAGAAATGGATGTCAGATGCCACCACTAAAAGCATTCATGGATGACACAACAGTAATAACAACCAGTGAAGCACAAGCACGAAAGATGTTGGAGCATTTGGATAGCCTTATCATATGGTGCCGCATGAGCTTCAAGCCAAAGAAGTCAAGAAGTCTGTCACTAAAAGTGATAGAAAGATCATACACAGTGGCAAATCAAATAATCGCAACTAGGAGAAGAGCCAATGAAGAGCCTTGGCAGAGTATATGATGCTTCCATGAAAGACTCAAACGCCATGGAGCAGGTCATAGAAATGGCACAGAATGGACTGAACATCATAGACAAAAGCAAGCTACTGGGGAAGTTCAAAATATGATGCCTCCAGTTCATGCTGATTCCAAAATTGATGTGGCCACTACTCATTTACGAAGTAAGCACCAGCACAGCAGATGCAGTCAAAAGAAAGATAAATAAATCCATAAGAAAGTGGCTGGGGGTACCACCAGGTTTAACTGATGTAGCACTGTACTGTAAGAAGAGCAAACTGCAGTTACCATTGAAATCTGTGGTTGAAGAATACAAGATAGGAAAGACAAGGCTTGTAATGATGCTATAAGAATCTACAGATCAAGTAGTATGAGAAGTGCAGCCAACACTCAAAACTGGACGTAAGTGGAAAGTAAGTGAGGAAGTGACCGCAGCCAGGGAAACACAGGAGCTGAAAGAAGTAATAGGATACACCCAGACCAACAAAAGGGGATTTGGTCATGGTGAAATCAAACAGTGGTCAAAGGCCTCCTGTAAATAAAGAAAGGATATGATCATCAGCAAAGTAAGGAATTCAGAGGATGATAAGCGGGTCCAGAAGGCAGTCCAACAGGTACAGCAAGGTCAGTGGACAACATGGGAGGAAGTCCTGCAGAGATCACTAACATGGGAGGAAGTCCTGCAGAGATCACTAACATGGGAGGAAGTCCTGCAGAGATCACTAACATGGAATGACATTTGGAAAATGGCACCCTTGAGACTCAGCTTCATCATGAGAGCTACTTATGACCTTCTGCCTACAGGCTCCAATCTGTATAAATGGGGTTTATCAGAAGACACAAAGTACCATCTCTGCAATGAAAGGCAAACATTGGAACATGTGCTGTCAGCATGCAGAGTATCATTAGGTCAAGGACGCTACACCTGGTGGCACAACAGAGTGCTGCAGGAACTAGTAGCCATTGTAGACAGGGCAAAAGATAAAGCAAATAATGGCAAAAAAGTTGAGATCCCACCTAAATACTTCATAGGCGCTGGTACGACTTCGAATATTGAAATCAGGGACATTCCCTTACCATCACTGCTAGATAGTGGAAATGACTGGGATGTAATAGCAGATCTACCAGGAAGAAGAGAATACCCGACTGCCATTAAGAACACAGGAATGCGTCCAGACATTGTAGTGTACTCCATAGAAAAACAGGAACTAATAATGATTGAGCTTACGGTTCCGTACGAAACAAGAGTAGAGGAGCAATGTCTGTTCAAATGTGAGAAGTACAATGACCTGGTCAAGCAACTGAGGCAGGGGGCTGGAGTCAGGGCAAAAGTGATAGCTGTAGAAGTGGGAGCGAGAGGATTTGTAGCAACATCAGCATACGACCTATGTAAGCAACTCGGCATAAAGGGACAAGCAAGAGCAAGGGCATTGAAAAGCCTTTCAGAAACAGCAGAAAAGGCTTCATAATGGCTGTGGAGTATGCAAAACAAGCTTTGAGAACATAAATAATTTTGCTTGTCGCGGCCAATACCAGTCTTCCATGGCTAAATCGCTAAAGATGCACTTCAAGAGTGCAGCGCCAACTCAATCCCAGGACAAAAAAAGCAACAGCTCACAAGACCTCTGGGAGTCATGACCCAGAGAGGCCCACCCCGCTTAGAGTGTCAGGAGTTTAATAGGGCTGAAACACTTGTCTGTGGGGAGATACTTCCTCTGATGATCTGAAGAAGTTGTGTTGTTCCGCTCTCAATAGTAGAGAGTTTCCTGCACGGGAGTCCTCTTTTTGTCTGCACTGTTCATTTAACCACACTTCCTTTGCTTCTCTGCATTTGCATCTTATTTCTTTATTTATCCTGCTGTATGCTAGCTGTAATGAGTAGTCAGAAATGTGTTGTGTAGTTACAGCTGTAATGAGTGGTCAGCATGTATTGTGTAGTTACATCTGTAATGACTTTGTGTTGTGTACTTAATGTTATCATTGCTGACTGCAATGTGTTGTAAAGACAGCAGTACTTATAGTTGCCTGTTTAGTGATATGCATATAAGATAGTTTCAATGCATACACATGGCAATGACTTGCAAATTTTGCTTTTTTTTGCAGAAGATCAACAGGTGACATTTGGAGAAATAAATCTGTGGACAGACATTCTAGCAGCAAACCTCCAGGATCATGGTGTGCATGAGGAAACTGTTGTAGGAATCTATCTGGACAAGGGAATCAATTTTACTGCAGCTTACATTGCAATTTTAAAAGCTGGTGAGATTGGCAGCATCATACTAGGGGTTGGTGATAAATTAATAACCCAGTCTATGCCCCAAAATCAGTGTAATTATGTCACTGTAACTGGAAAAGAGTGGTATTTTATAATGTAAAGTGCCAGTTTGCAGAATGATGACACTAAATTTTTCAGTGCCCCCTCATACATCTAGCATTTTACTTCATACATCTAGTACAATACTTCATATAGCCAACATTATTGATACTTCATACATCTTAGTACTGTTGATACTTTATATATCTAGTACTACAGCTGTCTTGTTCAAGTTCACTTACAAGATCAGTGGTACTGATTTATTCATGTTTACTTTAAATTATTGTATAATTTTAGGGTTTCATTAATGTAAACATTTGAATATGATTCTCTCATTAAAATGACAGTGAGTTTCTAAAAAATGGTTTCAGTCATTCACTTTTGATAAAACTGAGAATTTTTACTGCATCATAATTTCTTCTTATCTCAGTTTCTATTTTGTAAATGATATTTTCTTAATATTGTAGCATATGTTATTAACTCACAAAATATTTTCTTACTTCTACATTTTCTTTTCCTGGTAACATATATTCTTATCACAAAAATATTTTTCTTGATCAGTGAATGAAAGTGGTGATGTTACAACCAGGCTTGTAAGATTTAGATCAACATATTTCATGGTAGTGGAGCTGTATGAGAGATTTTTGTTGTTGTTAGGTCTGCTTCTATATATAGCCAATTTAACAAGATATTCAGAACACTCCAGAAAGCCCACTTGCAGTGCTGTATAACACCTGCTTCACAAGATATTTTCAGATAACCCACTTCCATCATCATCATCATCAGGTGCCGTGCCAAAAGGCGTTGACTGTTATGCTTCTCCAGAGTACCCGATCCTTCATGCAGGCCATCAGTTCAGTTGGTGATCTCCTCTCACACCATCCCGTCAGACTGTCCAGTATCATTTCTCTTGGTCTTCCTCTTGATCTTCTTCCTTCTATTTTTCCTGTTGTTATAATATTTTAAATGCCTCCTCTTCTCATTGCATGTCCTATGAAAGTACATTGTCTCTCTTTTTGACAAGGTTTTTTGTCTCTCCAGCTCTTCTCATACATTCTTCATTAGTTATTTTTGCTGTCCAGGGGATTCGCAACATTCTTCTAATAAACCACATTTCTGCTGTAACATTCTTCTGTTTCTTCCAGTAACATATAAAACCTGCTTGTAAGATCTTCAAAACACTCCAGGAAGCTCACTTCCATATAAAGCCTAACTGACAAGCCCTTCATAGTAATAATGACTGCTAAGAATTAAAAAAGGGAGATAAATGCATATAAAAGTAGGGCCTGCTTTAGAAATAACCTTGATCAAGTCATTGTAATATCCATGAACTAGTGCTTGAGGAGATTTTAAACATTAAATGGCAGGACAAGATCAGAAGCAAGAAGGTCTGGGAGAGAGCAAGACAAGAGCCTATGAACCAACAAATCATATCTAGGAAGTGGAGGTGGACTGACCACACACTGAGGAAATCTGATCCCAGCATAATGCAATATGCACTGACGTGGAATCCTCAGGAAAATAGAAATTGAGGATGACCTAGAAATACATCTTACATCATTCCCATGCCGTTAAATGTCACATAGGGCTCACATAGTTAAATGTCACATAGGGCTCACATAGTTTGCCAAGTTTTCCTGTTCTTTGCAAGTCTTTCAGCTTCATCAAGGGATGTTATGCCCATTAATCTGGCTTCTCTTAACAATGTCCTCTTTAGAGTTTCATGTGGTTGACCTATTTTTCTTCAGCTTGTTGTGCCCCACTTGATAGCTTGTTTGGGGATCCTCTGATTGTTTCTTCTCATCACATGGCTTGTATACATATGTCCATCTCCTTCTTCTGATCACCCATGAGACTGGTTGTTGATCAGTCATCTGTCTTATCTCTGCATTGTTCTTGAATTCGTTCCACTTGATGCTGAGTATTTTCCTTAGGCATTTGTTTTCAAAAGAGTCTAATTTCTTGTCTATTTCTTTAGTTGTTTTCCAGCTTTCACATGCATAAATAAGAGTGGATATTACATTTGAATTGAATAGTCTTAACTTGGTTTTTGTGCTTATAACTTTTGAACTCCATGTGTTCTCAAGATTTTTGAAGGACAATGCTCCTTTTGCAGTTCTGGTGTCACCATCCTATCTATGTAGCTGCCAAGGTATGCAGATTGGTTTATTTCATCAACAACTGTTCCTTCTGTGTATATTTTTCCTTCTTGATTAATGAGAAGTTTCATTATTTTTGTTTTGTCTTTGTTAATTTCAAGACCTATTTTGTTAGCCAAAGAATACTTGGAGAAGGACAATTATGACTGTGCTCAGGACACAGATAATAAATCCAAGAACAGAGATGACTGGAGAGTCTTTATCTGTGGCTTATGCTCCCAAGGGAGTGAAAGGCGATGATGATGATGATGATGATGATGATGAAGTCTTTGTAGTTTATTTCAAAACTTTTTTTCCCACCAGGAGGAGCTTACCTACCGATTGACACATCCTACCCAGCCCAGATGTTAGAGTCAGTCATTAGTGATTCTCACCCAGTTGTTATCATCACATGTCCAGCTTTAGCATCAAAACTTATCTCCTACCCAGGTAAAACATGTTCATTTTTTTTCCTCTAATATGAGCATATTTATTATTCTTATATGATCATATCATTTCTCTTATATAATCATGCTGATTTAGTTCATAATATTTACTTCTGTCATGTAATACAGCTGTACAGACCACAAATGCATTTGTGTCTTTCATTGCAAGTATCAGATCACAACCTTCAAGTCTCAAGTCAAGTCTCAGTTCCTTGCAAGCAGTTTCAAGACAAGTCTAAAGTCTGTGAATCAAAATGCAGGGTGACAGTTTGTTCCATTTACTATATTAGCAGTTTACTATAGCAGGTGTAAGGGGCTGTAAGTTGTGATATATATTCTTCATTTTATCAAGTATCTTAGCAGTAATTTACTCATTTTTATGTTAAACCGTCGCAACATATGCCTGTGAGACCTGGACATCTAACAAAACAGCCGAGAAACACATAAACGCCTTTGAATGTAAATGCTATAGAAGAGTTTTTCAAATATCATGAACACAAAAAAGAACAATTATACCCATACTACAAGAACTTAATATTGAAGAAGGTTGGGTAGTAAAGAGGATTAAACAAAGAAAACTTAAATATTTTGGACACATTAAATGTCATGATAATCTAGAGAAGACCGTTTTGGAAGGGTACATAATGGGAAAAAGAAAGAGATGAAGACCAAGGTGAAGATGGATGCAAGACATCGTTGATGATCTGCAAATGGATGCATCAGCAGCAGGGCATCTTGCTCACAACTGAGAGGCCTACAGGAATGCTGTTAAGGAGGCAAAGTTCCACAAGGGACATGCAAATGACTAACTGACCATAGGAATGCAATATCAATAATCAGTATATTTTTACATGATCTGCTCTCCTTTCTTGCCCTTACAATTAAAAGATTTATGACATAACTAGATGTGCATGAGGCAGAACTCAAGAGGCCATTTTACACATAGACCAGCATGCCTAATTCTTCATTATTTGAGAATAAAGTTTGCTTGTTCATAGATTCAGGTTAGAAGGCCTATGTCCAACAGTGACAGAACACAAGGCAACAGTGTTACTGAAGCATGCACCATCTGACATAAATGGTGCTGTAGAAAGTAGACAAAAATAAAACAAAAATAATGAAAATTCCCAGTAATCAAAATGGAAAAATACACATAGAAGGGACAGATTGATTGATTGATTGATTGATCTTTATTTAGTATATAGATATTGAAGAAGTCAATCAATTTGCATACCTTGGCAGCTACATAGACCAGGATGGTGACACCAGAAAGGAAGTTAGAATTGCTAAAGCAGCATCAATCTTCAAGAATCTAGACTGAAATCTCCTCTCAGACCGGTTACTTCTAGACTGGAATTTTCTCTCAGAATGGTTATTTTTGTTAATTCTAGGTTGAAAGCTTTTAAATGATTGACCTAGTGACTCACTACGAGAAACTGACTTGTAGTGGTGATGTTGACTCAAGTCAACTGACTTGCACTCAACTCATTTTAACTCTTCCTGTGCCACTGATCGAATTTTCAATCCTTCCGGTTTCCCAATTGCGTGCCAATGGTCGGAATTTCGATCATGGTTTGTTTCAATAAAAGAACCGGTGTAAAATTTAGATTGTACATATTTTGTCCACGTTTCCTGTGACACTTTTCAAAATGGTGAAAGAGTCCTTAGATACGACTGATGCCGAGCGAGAAAAAGGAAAAGAAACATGGAAAATTTTCAATTTTTGATGATGTATATAGGCGTATGGACATGGTCTGTGACCATCCCGCTGCTCTTGAATGTATCCCAAGTAGATCTAGACATATTTAGACGACTGGAGAATTAGTTAGGAGGTTATTTCAGACATTAATTTAGCGAGAATGCAACACAGAATCACAATACGAGATCGACAAGTAGATCTAGACATCTCAGATGGTAAGTAGTGTAGATCTAGACCTAGCCAATGGTGAGCTGGGCACAATCATTGTCTAAAAACATCACATTACTTCTTTTTTCCTATAGCAGAATTTTAAATGTTTTTTTTTGTTTATTAGATGGGAAACGCTATGTTGTAAAGAATGAAACAACAACACAGTTTCTCCTTCCTTCCAGGATGAGCATTTTGGTCCTTTAAACTTTTGATGCTCTAATGGAGTATTGATTCCCAGAGATCTGTGAGTTGTTGGTTTATAACCTGTTCATGAGGCTGGAATATACTCACGGATGTTCACATCCTCACCTAACCAACATTCTTTGCTGTTTGTTTGGTGGATTTGACATTGACTCTTATATTCTACAAATTGCAACCAAGTCCTAATTTGTCTTTGCCTGTGCTTTTTCTTGGGACGTTGCTTCTCTTTCTCACCCTTTACATCTTGCTGCATTCACTTGCACATTCCACTATGCTGGGTGATTTTGTATGACACACTCTGAGGTTAGCAAAAACACATGCCAGTCCTGCAGCCCCTATGAGATGATAGAAGAAAGCATAAAACATCATTTTGCTTTTTTAAAAATTAAAAAAATTAATATTTTTATCGATGTGGAATTCAAGTATTTTATGGCAAATCTCAAATCACTGCCATGAAGTCACAAATCACTGTCATGAAATCTCAAGTCACTGTCATGAAATCTCAAGTCAAGTCTCAAATCTGTGAGTTTTAAAAGAAACTGTTGACAAAATGGCTGGCTGCTATGGAAAAGACAAGGACCTTACCATATGTTTTCCAAAGACAGCAGTTAAAAAGAAACAAACGACTCAGGCAAAGTTTGGGCCCCTGGATCAGGGCAGACCACAATGATGAGCATGTCCTAAAGTCATCTGATGAGGGGGCATGCTCTGAGAGAAGTTTCCAAAATCTGGAAAGAAACATCTACACATAGGCACATGGAGTGTTAATAACACTACATCAGAGTGGCAAACTGGCAAATCTAGTTTTGGAGGTTGGCAATATGTACCCAGACGTACTAGGAGTAGCTGAAACTAAATGGAAAGATGCTAGATATATTGAGGAAGAGAATCACATACTTATCTCTTCAGGCAGAGAGGAACATCAGAGAGGAGTAGGCATACTACTAAGAAGATCACTGGAAAAATTTATATTTGGATACCCGACACACGACAAAATGATGTTATTGAAGCTAACCCTTCAACATCACCATCCTGCAGATGTATGCGCCAGCACAAGAATATGAAAAAGAAGTGCTGGAGGCTTACTGTGAGAAACTGCACTTGAAATACATCAAATCAACAGACATTCTAATAGTAATGAGGAATATGAATTAAAAAATAGGAGAAAGAAGCTAGAGCATTGTAAGAAAGTATGAACTTGGTACAAGAAATGAATGTGAAGATAGATTGATACAGTTTTGTGAGGAAACCCAACTAATCATCTGCAACACATTTTACAAAGAGAAGAGGAAACTGTATGCATGGAAGAAAAGCCTTGGAGACTTCAAAAGAAATCAGACTGACTTTATATTGATCGAAGGTAGATTTAGAAATAATATTACGTTGACAGGGGGTGACAAAAAAAATTTAGATCACAACCCAGTAGTGATGAAAATGAAACTTAACCAACTAAAGAACAAGTACAAATACCTGCTGGAAGAGTGCATTGAGCTATATAGATGAGAAAACCCAAGAGAGAAAAAAAAGACAACAAATGAGAATGTTTAAAATCAAGTATCTTACATCCTTTCCATGCTGCTAAACGTCACTTAGGGCCCGCATGGTAGTTCACCAAGATTTCTTGTCTTCACCGAGTTTTTCAGTCTCATCAAGGGATGTTATGCCCAATGAACTGGCCTTTCTTAGCAGTGTCCTCTTTAGTGTTTCACGTGGTCAACCTCTTTTTCTTCAGCCTGTTGTGCTCCACTTGATAGCTTGTGTTGGAATCCTCTGATTGTTTCTTCTCATCACATGACCGACATATGTCCATCTTCTTTTTCTGATCACCCATGAGACAGGTTTGCTCATCTGTCTTATCTCTGCATTGTTCTTAAAAACAACAAAAAACACTTTATTCTGAGTATTTTACCTTAGGCATTTGTTTTCAAAAGAGTCTAATTTCTTGTCTATTTCTTTAGTTGATCTCCAGCTTTCACATGCATAAATGAGGGTGGATATTATATTTGAATTGAATAATCTTAACTTGGTTTTCGTGCTTATAATTTTTGAATGCCGTATGTTCTCAAGATTCTTGATGGTCAGTGCTGCTTTTGCAATTCTAATTCTAACTTCCTTTCTGGTGTCACCATCCTGGTCTATGTAACTGCCAAGATATGCAAAATGGTTTGCTTCTTCAACAGCCTATATTTGTCCTTCGTGGTTAACGAGCAGTTTCATTATTTTTGTTTTATCCTTGTTAATTTCAAGTCCTATTTTACTAGCCATTAAAGACAGCATATCTGTTTTTACTTGCATTGATTTCACATTGTCACTGATAAGAGTTATGTCATCTGCAAAATCAGGATCTTCCAGTTGGGTCTCATGTACCCAATCAATGCATTTTTTCATTATGAAGTCTGTGGAAACTCCAAAAAGGAAGGGAGATAATGTACATCTTTGTTTAACACCTGTTTCAGTCTGGAGCCATTGACTTATTCCTTCTTCTGTGTTACTTGCACAAACATATCCATTGTAGAGGTCTCTAATGATGTTGACAATCTTAGATGATATTCCACATATTCTTAAAATTCTCCATAATGAATCTCTGTGTATGCTATCAAATGCCTTTTTAAAGTCTATGATGTTCAGTATTAATGTTTTTTGCTTTTTAGTACGTTCTTCAAGTATTATTCTTAGAGTAAAGATCTGGTCGAGACAGCTTCTCCCTTTTCGAAATCCTGCTTGTTGTTCTCTCTATTGAAGCATCCACTATATCTTTAATTCTATTCAGAATAACTTTGCAAAATACATTTGACACAACAGATAGTAATGTTACTCCTCTCCAGTTATTGCAATCACTAAGGTTACCTTTTTTTGGGGGGTATTTTAACAATGATTCCTTTTTTCCATTTAGAAGGGACCTTTTCTTCTTTCCAAACTTTATTAAACATTCTCCGTAGTTGGCGCATGTTGTCAGTGTTAATAGCTTTTAATATTTCTGCTGTTCTTTCATGTTCACCTGTATCTTTGTTGTTAGCTATTAAATTCACTGCCGTTTCAATTTCATGCAATGTAATTTCATCTAGGTTGACATTTAGTTGTGGGAATTGTAAGTCAGTTTCAAGGTCTATCAGTTCTTTCGGGTGTAGTCGATTAACTCTTTCGATGCCACGTAAAAAACACGGACGTTACATTGGTACCAATGCGGATGTTACATGACCGAGCGGGTGTTTTCATATAAGGGGGTCCCTTTATAAAATTCATTGTAACAAACAGACTCCTTCATCAACATGTGTGTATCTCATATTAAAATAAGTGGAAATGAAAGAAGATTCCATAAATGAAGTTATTTACCATTTAAAAAAACAAAGAGTAGAAAAAAAAAACTGTTCTGAAAAGATCGAACGATTTTTTGGCGCTAAAAATATTTTTTAGGGCTGAGCACTAAAATCAAAGTTTTACATACCTGAAATGTGCCAGAATCCAATGTAAAATATGCATATCGGTACAGAAACATTGATAATTGGGGATGCTTTTGATATCCAATAAATCTAACAGCTCTACAAATGTGAAAAACACATTTAGTAAGCTAGGTCTAGTCGATCAGTATGACCATTCTACCAACCAACCTCGAAAAAACTTGAAAAAATTACACTCAAATCGATCCACTTCTATATTTCATTCATCTCCGGCATGACCGGATGCTAAACTAGCTAAACTTTGGATTAGAAGAGTTCTGGTTGGCTAAATGAAAAGTTGCATCGAGTTTTCAATGAAACAAATCAGAAGCCTTATAGGGTGGCCTGGGTTACTTTCTGAAAACGTCAACTGCCCTAAAGGGCAGCCTGGTATTGGAAGAGTTAAGTATTTCTTGGAAGTGTTCTGCTCATCTTTGCTTTTGGTCTTGATGTTAATAGTGTGCCAGTTTTGCTAAGGATTGGTCTTTCTTTGGATGCAGTAGTACCCGTTAGCCTCTTCTGTATGTTATATAGAGTATATCTAAAATCAAGTAAGGAAATGGCCAAAAATATCCCACCAGAGAAAGAACAGAAGGCTAATCAAAAGTGGATGACCAGTGTAATACTAACAAAAAGGAAGGAAAGAAAACAAGCATAAAACACTCCAGATTATGATAATATAGACCAGAAATATGCAGGATGTGCTCATGGAAAAGGAAAGATGCCTAAATGACAGCTTCAGAGAAATAGAAGAAATGGAGAAACAACAGAAGACAAGAAGAAATGAAAAAAACTCACAGGCACAAATCAGAAAGTGAATCAGTGAGGCTGCATTAAAAGCAAGCTGGGACAACTCTTGATGGAAGTCTCAGACATAAATAAATGATGAAAGGAATACATTAGTGAGCAGGTGACAGAAATAAAAGTCCATATGTAGAAATTAGACATGCCCAACAGTACTATAATCAAAGGTAGAAAAGACCTTGAGAATAATGAAACATGGTAAAGCTACTGGCTTGGACTACATCAGCATAGATATGTTAAAAGGCCTAGAAGAATTTGGAATAGAGAAGATCACAGATTTGTGCAACGATGAATACAGCAGAGGATACCTGTCACAGGAACTGAAAACATCAGTATTTGTAGCACTGCTAAAAAAACCAAACTCGGCAGAATGTACCAACTTTAGAACCGTCATTTTAACGAGCCATGTGACAAAGATATTATGTAAAATCATTCTAGAGAGATTCAGAAATAAAATAAATGTGGAAATCAGCGATCAGCAGTTTGGATTTAGAAGACAAAGCAGAACAGGAGAAGCAATATTTAGTGTTAGGATGATCCTGAGAAGTATATGGAAGTACTAAAGGACATCTGTGCTTGTTTAATAGATTACACAAAGACCTTCAAAAGAATCAAGCACAGACAGCTGATGGAATGTCTGAAAGAGATTAATGTTGATTGCAAAGACATCAAAATAATAAGCAAGCTATACTGGGAGCAGACAGCGATTGTGCAGTCCAACTACTCAACACCAATAGATATAAAGAGAGGGGTCAGACAAGAATTTGTCCTTTCTCCTTATCTGTTTAACCTTTATACAGAAATGGTATTCAAAGAAATTAGTGAGATGCTTGGACTAAACGTTAATGAAATAGCAGTCACTAACCTAAGATATGCAGATGACACTGTGCTGATGGCAGAGAACCAAAAAGACACAGAATTTAGTGGCACAGATAAACTCCAAAAGTCAAAAGTGTAGATTGGAAATGAATATCAGAAGACAAATGTTATGATAATCAGCAGAGAAGAAATAAAACCAACCATAAATATAATAATAATTAGAGAATTACTTGAACAGATGAAAAGCTTCAGATGTTAAGACACATAATAACAGAGGATGGAAAATGTGAAATGGAAATAACAGATGAATATGAGTGGCAGAAGACACCTTCAGCAGAATGAGGAAGATCCTTACATCAGAACAAATATCACAGCATTTGAGATTATGCATTGCAAAATGCTGCATATACTCAATATTCCTTTATGGTGTAGAAGCTTGGACCTTGAATAAGAAAACAGAAAATAAAACTGAGGTCTTTGAAATGTGGATATATAGAAGAATAGGTCATATCCCATGGACAGAAAGGAAAACAAATAAAGAAGTGCTAAACCAGCTAAAAGTGAAAAGAAAAATATTGAAAATAAAAAAAACAAGACAACTAAAATGCTTTGGTCATCATCATCATCATCATCATTTGCCTTCTCCAGAATAAAGGTTGGTAATGAATCTGAAGTTCCCTCACATTGATGGTGCACTCAGCCAGGCTGTGTCCTGTCCATTCTCATGTGTTATCTTCTCATCAACATCTCTGTCTTCCTCTTGCTCTTTTTTTCCTTCTGCTTTTCTGTCTAGTATGGTCTTCAGTATATTGTTATGTCTTTTGATATGGCCAACGTATTTTGTTTTCTTCATCTTTATTTCTTTGAGAAATTAACATTGTACTTGGAGCTGTTCTAAAACTTGTGCATTTGTTCTTTTCATTCTCCATGTTATATGATCTAGTTTTCTATAGAATCACATTTCTGCTCCATTAATCTTTCTCTTCAACTTTTCGCTTAGAGTCCAGGATTTTGGCCCATACAGTAAAACAGAGTAGGTATAACATTTTACAAATCTTAATTTTGTCTTTATGGGCAGATTTCTGGATAACAGCACTGTCTTCATGGTGTTGAATGTATGTTCTGCCATACCTATTCTGTTCTTTATCTCCATCTCACATCTCCCAGTTAGTGTATGTCCTAGGTAGCTGTAGTTTGTCACTTGTTCCAGTCTCTCTTTGTTTATGGTTATATCCATCTGTGGCTCCTGGTCATCTTTCCTGCTGAACACCATTACTTTGGTCTTCTTGATATTGATCTCAAAGTCCTCATTCTTGACATGTGTTAAGTATCGTATACAGTAATTTCTGTAGGTTCTGTGGATTCTCTGCTAGAAGGACTATCATTTACATGTCTTAAATTGCTGATATTTCTATTCCCAACCCCCGCGCCACCCACATTGCGTTCAGTCCTTGTAGTTCATCTCAGTGTTTGAAGATGTTCTCTGTGTATAGGTTGAATAGACATGGAGATAGAACACATCCTTGTCTTACTCTCCTCTTTATGGGTACGTTTGTTGATGTCACTGTGCCATATCTTACTGATGCTTCCTGTTGCCATTAGAGATTTGTTATAATTTGGATGTTTTTCTATCAAGATCAGTTGTCCCAAGATATTTTATTAGTTTGTCATGCTTCTTGTCATGCTTCACTCTGTCAAATCTCTCTCTCTCTCTGAACCTTAAGTGCCCAGGGCACATGGGGCTTCCGCAAGGGTTTTCCACAAATGCCTGTCTTTCGCCTTTTTTTCTGCTCTTGCCCAGGTGAGCCCTCTATTGCTCAACATCCTTTCTGTTGTTCTTCTCCATGTCTCTTTTGGTCTACCCTTACTTCTGCTCCCCTGTGGTGTCCATCTTAGTGCTATTTTTGGTAGTGAGTTGTCAGTCATTCGGAGCACATGTCCCAACCATCGCCAGCGTCTTTCCTCAATAATTGTTGTCAGTGGTTTCATCTTCATTTCTGCCAATAAAATGTTATTTCTTATGGTGTTTGGCCAAAATATTTTTTTAATTCTACGTAAACATTTAGTCTGGAAAGAATTCAACTTGTTTTCTATGGTTTTGGTGATTTTCCAGCATTCACTTCCATAGAGTAGTACACTTAGAACATTACTCTTAAATATCCTGATTTTCATATTTATGCTTAGTTTATTTGATTTCCATATATTCTGTAGCATTGCAAAAGCCTGTTTTGCTCTAGTAAGTCTGCTGTTGATGTCCTCTGTGCTGTCTCCATTTTCTACTACTCTGCTGCCAAGGTATACAAATTCGTTGACCTCCTCCACTAACTTGTTATCTACTCTGAGTACATTTCTGTTGTTCACATTTTGCTTCATTAACTTTGTCTTTCCTACATTGATCTTTAGTCCTATGTTGTTTGCATTCTGGGTTAACTTGTTTATTTTATCTTGCATATCTTTGTGACTGCTTGATAATAGACAAATGTCGTCCGCAAAGTCAAGGTCCTCCAGCACTGTGTCAAGGGTCCATTGTAATCCTCTGCGTTTGTCTGATGTTGCCTCCTTCATTAACCAGTCTACTGCCAAGATAAATAATGTTGGTGATAGTACACATCCCTGTTTCACTCCTGTTTGTACCCTAAAGCTGCTGGAGGTATGTTCTCCACAGATAACTTTGCACTGAAAACCCTCGTATAGGGCTTTGATTACATTAACTATTTTATGGGGGAGGCCATGCCATCTTAGGATTTTCCACAGTGCATCTCTGTTGACACTGTCAAAGGCTTTCTCAAAATCTATGAATAATGCATATGTTGTGCTATGCCACTCATTTGCCTGTTCTAATATTTGTCTAAGTACAAATATATGGTCTATGCATGATCTTCCTTTCCTAAATCCTGCCTGCTCTTTCCGAAGTTTTTCCTCAAGTGTTGGTACAATTCTGTTGATGATTATTCTGCAAAATACTTTACTAGTAAGTGGCAGTAGGGTAATGCCTCTCCAGTTCCCGCAATCTCTGAGGTCACCCTTCTTTGGTAGTTTTACTATAAGACCAGTTTTCCACTCCTCTGGGGCTTTTTCTAAATCCCAAATTTGTTGTAATATCCGGCAAAGTTGTTTTGGTGTTTCTGTTTCTTCTGCTTTCAACATCTCAGCAGTCACTTCATCTTCACCTGGTGCCCTGTCTGATTTTAGCATCTTTATCGCCTCTTTTACCTCATTTATTGTTATTGGTCCTGTATTGATGTTTAGTTCCACTTTTGCTTCAGGTATATCTATTGCTTGTGCTGCTTGTGTTCTGTTTAGTAGGGTGTTAAAGTGTTCCCTCCATCTTTCAATTTTTTCTCTTTCTCCACTGACCAGTTGTCCATTTTGTGTTCTTACTGCACTTTCACATCTTGTATTGAAGTTACCTGTCATCTGCTTTGTGATTTTATATATGGTTTTCATGTCATTTGTATATGCTGCTTTCTCTGCTGTTTCTGCTAAGTTGTCATAATATTGACGTTTATCTTGACGGCATGATTCCTTCACTTCTTTGTCTTTTTGTGCATAATTACTTAAAACTCGTTCTTTAAGCCGTTGTGATTTGGTGTTCAGTAATTTTTTCTTGATTTCTTTTCTTTGCTCTATCTTTTCCCATGTGGTCTCACTTATCCATTCCTCTTTTCTCCTTTTCCGATATCCCAGCACCTCTTTTGCTGTTTCCTGTAGTGTTTTATTGAACTCTAATATGGACATTTCTGCTTCATCTTGTAGGACACTGAAGCGGTTCTTAAGTATTATTGAGAATTCATTTCTTGTTTGCTGGTCTATCAGTTTTCTTGTATCAAAATGTATCTTTCTGTGTTCTCCGATTCTGGCTTTCCTTAATTTTAGTTTTATTTTTGCTACCAGAAGGTTGTGATCACTTCCTATATCTGCTCCTTTCCTTGCTCGCACATCTTGTAGTGACCGTTTCCACTTGTTGTTTATTAGTATGTGATCGATTTGGTTTTCTGTGGTTTTATCTGGTGACCTCCAAGTCACCTTATGGATGTTTTTGTGTTGGAAAATTGTCCCTCCGATGGTCATCATGTTTTCTTCACAGAAACTGCACAGTCTTTCTCCATTTTCATTTATTTCTCCGATTCCTTCTCTTCCCATGATTCTTCTTCTATCTTCATTTCCTTCACCTACTTTTGCATTGAAGTCACCCAAGATGAGTAGCATATCATGCTTGGGTATTGTTTCTACTGTGGCTTGGAGGCTGTTGTAAAAATCTTCTTTTAATTCCTCTTCAGCTGCTTCTGTTGGTGCATAACAAACTATAATAGACAGCTTCGTGAATCTTGAGTTGAACCGTGCATATAATAATCTCTCATTTATTGGGGTCCATTTCAGCAATGCTCTTGATGCTTCTTTTGTTATAATCAATGCTACTCCTCCTTCATGAAGATCTTCTTTACCTGACCATATTATTGTATCTTCTGTGTGCTGTGTTGTTAATTTCCTTCTGCCTTGTCCTGTCCATCTTGCTTCTTGTATTCCTAGTATGTCTAGTTTGTATCTGTGCATTTCCTTGATGGTTTGTGCTAGTTTTCCAGTCTGGTTTAGTGTTCTTACATTCCAGCTGCCTATTTGCATCTTTTGTTTAGGTTCCAGGAGGTCTGCAGTCAGGCTGGGGACTTCCAGTGGCTGGCTTTCATCCACAACCTTCATGGGCTCAGTTTCCTGATAAGCATTTCTCCTTCCACCTGCATTTGCTTTTTCCCTTGCTTCTGTTTCTGTAGCAGTCTGATAGTTTTTTACCAGATAGGGTTGCTGGCCCTATGCTGAACCCTCCTTAGTCGCCTTTTACGATCATGCATGGTAGGGTACAGTGGTCCTATTCTTTGCAGATCCCGGGTACCACACGGGGGACTCTGTCAAATACCTTAGTATAATTTATAAAATTGGCGTATATATTTTTCTAAGCTTCCATGTATTTATCTATTAGCTTTATTATGCAAAAAATTGCCTCTCTTGTTTTGATATTCTGTCAGAAAACAAACTGTTCTTCACTAACTTCATTATCAATTTTGTTTTTGGTTCTTTAAAGGATGACTTTGAGGAGAATTTTAGTCATATGACTCATCAGATTTAAAGGGCTTTGGACATGTCAAGTGTATTGAAGAACCCTTCTTGAGGGCAAGATTGAAGGGAACAAAACAAGAAAGAACAAAAAAGAAAAAAGAATTTTGTGAAAAAAAAAAAAAAAAAATATGTTCTATCCTGCAATTACCATGTGAACTTTTTAGGCCCTTTTATAAAAGCAAGAAATATTATCGGATTGTTGTTTTATTTAATAACTCACATGTGGATACTTTCCCTCTTCATGTGACTATGTTATAATATAAATCCTGACTCTGTTTTGAAATGTCCCATTAAATCATCTCTGTCACTTTCTTTATGTGATAGTATACAGGAACAATGCCATGAAATATAAAATACCTTAGATATCTTACCAATACCACCCTGTGGTAAAACTGTTGAATAGATTGACACAAAATTTCAAGTTGCAGGTTGAGTCCAAATTGCAGTTCTTCAAGTCAGAGTTGACTTTTTCAAGTGACTCGAGTCTGAGTCAGTCACCTTGAGTTTACAATTCTTAATTTTATCCATCATGCAGTTTGTTTGCCATACAAGAAATAAGAAGAAGCTGTGCATCTGTTGGTGTAAAATTTTATGTGTGCCTGCTAATTTCTTTTTATTACTACTTTACAACATACTGAAACCAGAAATTTGTTATTAAGTTACATTAAACTGAAACTCTGAAGTGAGAAAGGAAAATAAATGAAACTTGGATGAACATCTAGTCCTAAGTGTCAGGCATAACTTTATCTAGATTTATCCTTCAGTTTTCTCAGTTCTTGTCATCTGTGAGTATCTTTCCATGTTAAATCATGCAGATATCTGCTTCTAGCATGCTCATCCCTGTTACAGACATATCCTTCTCTGTTACAAAAATAATGTTCTCTGCTGTCTTCTTTTGTCATTAACAATATATCTACATTATGTACTCGGAGAAAAAAAGTAAGTGTGCAGTACCATATGGGGCACTGTGCATGTGTTCTTGGGTGAACTCACATAAAAATTGCCACACAGTATGGTTGAGTATTGAATAACAAAGTGATCAGTTTGACTTCAGTGAAAATGTCATGAAACAAAGTGAAGAACTCAAGTCAGTGTGGTACCCCCACAAAGAAAGAAAATCTTGATTCCAGTACTGTGTATATTCACATTGGGCTGTTATCACTCCTTGACAGTGCCTTCTCATTGAGCCAATAACATGCTGGATCCATTATTGTGGCATGTCATTCCATTCTTCTTGCAGAACTTGGGCTAACTGTTCATTAGTTGTCAGGAAGATTTTGTCTTCTTCACAGCCTATGCTCAAGTTAGTCTCACTCATGCTCAGTGGGAGACAGGTCTGGGAAACTAGCTGGCCATAGTAAGATATCAGTCTGAAAGTGATATTAGTTGAAAGTGATCCCTGACCACATGTGTGGATGAGCATTGTCTTGCTGCAATATCATGGAAGGTTCATTATCAATGAGGAAAGGTACATGGGGTGTTATGGTTTCATCTCTGTATCGTAAACCCATCAGGTTGTCATTGATGATGATGAGGTTCCTTCTGGCTGTTTATGAAATTCCATCCAAAACGATTACACTGCCTCTTCTCATCCACACAGTCATTCACAAAATGTTCTCCTTGATACCTGTACGCCAAACTACACCCATCAGTGTCTTTGCAAACTGATTCTGGACTCGTCAAAGAACAGAATCCATCTCCATTGATGATGTGGCCATGCCACATGCTGTCTGGCCTATACCAAATGGGCTTGTCTGTAGTACTGGTCTAATTGCAGGTCTGTGAAGTAAGGGATTTGCCTCTCTGAGCCTGTTCTGCACATGTTTTAAACCTGGAATGTTCCTGCCAGTCCATGTTGCTTGAAGAAACCTGTTATGAAGGTGTAAGAGGCAGAAAATGGTCTTTGTGCAGGGATGGTAATTCATGGTTGGCTACTTCTGTGGTGATCAGCAGTGAATCTCTTTTGATTGAACTGGGCTTGAATGCATGATATAGTGTTCCTGTAAACATTGAAGTGTTGAAATACTGCTGGTACCATTGATCGAGCAAGTTAGCATCTCTATAACTATTGCTCACTGTTGTTGGTTCAATCTTGGCATTGTAAAGAATAAAAGATGTTTCTGTTGGAATTTTAGTACTCTCTCTTTCAGTGATTATATTTTCAGATGATTGTGATTAGAACTACATACTCACCTTCCTATCTGTGTTTTGTTCCCCCACCCCCTATCCCCACTCTCCCCCCAATGGGTTTTTGCACATGATTTCTCTTGTGCTGTGATTATCTCCCCATGAATATTGCAATCTTATTGCAACTGCATGGGTAAGTGAACAACACTTACACACAACTGTGCACCAACTTTATTTGAGTTCACTCAAGAGCACGTTCACAATGCCTTATATAATGCTATATAAAAGAAATGACAACTGCGGTAAAACTGGTTTTGGTAATGAAAATAGATAGGTGTATAGTTCAGTTTTACAGAAAGATAAAAAGAGTGAGGAAAGTGGGCCAAAACAAGTATGGCAGAAAGCAAGATAAGTACATATAAATGAAGGACATACAACAATGCAATATTTC